>CM056056.1:141610855-142030942 GCA_029574335.1 Rana kukunoris | reverse complement strand
TGTCCAAAAAAAACAGGAAGTGGAAACCTCTTTATTTGCGCGTCATTCATTCACATGGTAAAATGAAACACCACAAGGGGCTGACGCTGCGCTAATCAAAAATTGGTTACCAATGATAAGGGTTGAAAAATAAGCAGCTGGCACCCCACGCACAAGACTCGTGTTACAACCAATCCCCCCCCCAAAAATTACATAAAAAATAAAAAAGGAATGCAGCGCTAAAAATTACTTTATTTTGTAGAGAGAATTGTAGTAATACAACAATGTGAAGACAAACTTCTAAGTCCATTCAAGGAAAATGTGAAAAACACACTTTGTTTAGGAACCTGGCAAATCACCAGATATACAGGAATTAAAATTAAAAGCCTCCTATAGTCGAGTGAATTGTTCTCAATTATTTTGAAAAAATTTTGATGAGCTTTTTGAGCTAGACAATAAATACTAATTAAATAGTGAATATTAACTAAAGGTGAATAAAAAATAAATAAAAAATAAAAAAAATCACAATAATTAGAAAGATCACCCTCTCTAAAAAATAATCATTGAGAGATCTAATAAAAAGTCCAGTGTTAATTCTTCATAAAATTGTGATGTGAAGAGAAGGAGAAAAAAAAAATTTGCCAGGTAAATTACAATAATCATCAGATGGGAAGAAAAAAAAGAAACCACATAGACATAGATATGTGGGGTGTAAGGGAGGATTGCCTGCTTAGCGCAAGGAAAGACTGTTTTGCACCCAGCCTTATGGAGGCAGAAAAAACACCCCAAACACAGGGAAAAGAATCATTCGTTCTCCCCCAACCAATACAGCATGAATCCGAATTGACTTTCAGCAATGGCTCGCGGGAGGGTACATGGATGGTAATATTTTTATAATAAAAAAGGAGATCTCTTCATACGGTATATTTAAGCTAATTAAAAAAAAAATAATATAAACCAAAAAGAAGAGCTTTAATAGGATAAAGGCCCACTTACATCTATTCGATGAAAGAACGGCATATAAAATGTCGATCCAAGATTTGTTACCTATCGATAGTCGACCGGAAAAAAAACTCAGCCTGCGTACAAGGGAGGACAGAACGCGATGATGTCACTGGCCTAATCCTACGCCCCCTACACGTACCGTTTCGTCACGATGGGGGACTTCTACGGGGGATTAGCAGGGATGTGCACATTTTTTTTTACTCCTTCTTTTCAACATCACAATTTATGAAGAATTAACACTGGACTTATTAGATACTTAACAACAATGGATTTAAAATTTTTTTAATTAGAGATTCTAATTATTGTGATTTTTTTTATTTATTGTTATTCACCTTTTAGTTATTATTCACCTAATGATAGTATTTTTGTCTAGCTCAGCTATCAATTTTTCAATATTGAAGAACAATTCACTCCAGGAGCTCTATTTAATTTTTAATTCCTGTATGATCGGTGATTTGCAAGGTTCACTAACAAAGTTTGTTTAACATTTTCCTTTATTGGACTTAGTAGTTTGTCTTCACATTGTTTGTATTACTACATTTTCTTCTACAAATAAATAATTTTAGTGCTGCATTCCTTTTTATTTTTTTCACATGGGTGGACAGAACAAATGGGCGCTGGGTTCAGAAGAATCAACCTCAACTGTCCCCCCTTTTGTAAGTTGCAATGGCAGTGGGACTGGATTATACGCGTTGTGGGCAAATATTGTTACCCCATGTGTGTAATGCAAGCAGTTGACAGTGCGTGCAGGGGTCCGATGTGCCCCCTTTCAGGAATTTAAATTATTTTGTAGAAAAATTATATAAATTTAAAACAAGTGGTGAAAATATAAATTGTAGCCTTTCAGTCACGGTCAACCCAGTGGTAATTTCAGCCACAAAAAATTATTAACCACTATTTTTAGTCAACTAAAATATGACAACACAATTTCAGATGACTGAAAAAACTAAAAACAAACAAAAAATAATGCCCATAAATACGTACAATTCCAATAAAACGGTTTTATCACAAATAAACATGGTATTAGATTTCTACTCCAGGAGTTATATCATAGTTTGATATTCTTGAGAAATGTTTAAATTAATGCATTACAATTTAACTATCACCCATAGTTTTTAGGTGAACTAAAATCTACTGGAGATTTTAGTCAAACAACAACTGATTTTGATACTCAGATGACTAAAAATACGACTAAAACGGCATTTGGGTTTAGTCAAAAGAATATGGCTTTAAAAAACTAAATTCAGAAATTTCTTGTCTAACATAGAAATACCACAACTTCACCTAATCTATTTGAAGCTATAACAACATGCAAGAAATGTGCTGCACTTTAGCCAAAAAATTGGTGTGTGGGAGGATGGCATGTTATGCCATTAATTGTTAATGGACAACCCTGTGATCATGTCGGCAAATATGTTGCGTTTTTGCAAGTGCCAAAGGGGTGTGTGGTGCTGCAAGTGGTTTTTGGAAGGGCGTCTTTTTCTGAGTTTCTTTTGTTTAGGGCTACCCTACACGCAATGCTTACAGGAAATTCACTGATAACCACGCAGAAGAGGGTGCCGACGCACAAACACAGGTGAACGGAAGGGACGAATTAGGGGTCGGTCGGGGTTTGGCAGAGGTTTGGGGAAGTTTCGGAGACCCCACTACAAGGAGGGGATTGGATAATTTTAGTGGGCATTTCCTTTTTAGACTGGTAAGGGAAAAGGAGGAAGGGGGCGAGGGATGGAGAACACACTCTGGAGCGGAAAGGGCCGGAGAATAGGTTTTCAATATGGGGAGGCATTGGGATGGAGGAACTGCAAGGTGGGTCAGCGGGGAGATGGGAGAGCAAGGAGAGTGTGGTGGGGGGGCAGTGAACCAGGGGGACAGAGGAAGATGAACCCCATCCAAGAGGCACGGGGGCGGCCGGGCCTGCAGCCAGTCGTGAAAACCGGCGTGCGCCCCAATTGTAAGAGCTCCTGACCGGTAGGACGCCTGTGTCGATTTGAGACCCCAGAGTAAGATAGTTGTGGTTCGGCGACTATCCAGATTAGCGGATTTTCTATCAGACAGATTTTCTGATATGTGACACTCTGGAGAAATTCCATCCGTATCATATTGCCTGTCCTTCCACTCCTGGAATCAAACAGTTCGGAAGCAGACAACGAGAAATGTTCTTCCACTGTACTACTGCAGATAAAATGTTCCAAACCCGAGCCAGACGGTCATTTATGAGTGTGCGCTGCCTACCTGGAACTTTCTTGGATGGGTGTGATCCTCGATGCACACACACATTACACATTTGCACACACACTCCATGCGTCTATCCACCTATCAATTGTTTTACCAGGGGGGATAACACTCCAATTCATTAATCTGTTCATATTCATGAGAAAACAGCAAGGGGGGGAGCCGAGACAACACCAGGCCATAAATCCATCTCCTTTTCTCACCCGCTACAGCCTGAGGGAGGCCACAAAAAAAAAACTGACACATGGGAAATAAGCTATATAAAATCCAGGACGGAGCCGGCTGGGTAGCACACAATTCTGACACTGTGTCTGCATTTCCCTACACCTTCCCCCACCATGGCATCCTTTATTTAGGTCACTTGGTTTTTCTTCTCCTCACTTGAAACTTAATTAAAGCTGAACTCCAACCCTAAGCTTCAGTCTCGTCCTTGTAGTTATACTAGACTCCTCTCCTGTTCCAAAATGATTCGGATTTCACGCACACTCTGCACCACTGAGCTTCAAACATGGTGCAATTAGAAGCTGCAGCAAGATAGACCCAGGCAAAGGACCGCACAGAGACCCAGGCAACGACTGCACAGAGACCCAGGCAACGACCGCACAGAGACCCAGGCAACGACCGCACAGAGACCGCACAGAGACCCAGGCAACCACCGCACAGAGACCCAGGCAACCACCGCACAGAGACCCAGGCAACCACCGCACAGAGACCCAGGCAACCACCGCACAGAGACCCAGGCAACCACCGCACAGAGACCCAGGCAACCACCGCACAGAGACCCAGGCAACCACCGCACAGAGACCCAGGCAACCACCGCACAGAGACCCAGGCAACAACCGCACAGAGACCCAGGCAACAACCGCACAGAGACCCATCTTCGTTTTATGATCGGAGGGTGTCACTCATGGAAGCTTGGCATCACATGTGGGCATTGCATAGGCAGTAGGGGGTCTCCAAACTATGGCTCGCCAGTTGTTCAGGAACTACAATTCCCATCATGACTAGAGCATTTTGGCTTCCCTGTCAAATATAATGATGAAGGAAAGAGGTTAGTGGATAAAACCGTGACGGTGTGTAGGCACTGTGGCACAAGAAAGCCATATGACAGTGGAAACACATCAAGCATGGCCACACATTTGAAGTGTCATCACCCCGGTGTTTCACAGACAGAAGTGAAAACAAAAGCTAGCTGCTCAAAAAACACTTATCCCCGCAGCATTTAAGCAGCCCCTAGCACAATCAGACCGGGCTAAAGCCATCACAAACGCTATTGGTGTGTTTATAGGTGCAGACATGAGGCCATATTCGGTTGTGCAATACGAGGGCTTTAACCACTTGCTTACTGGGCACTTATACCCCCTCCTGCCCAGGTGATATTTCAGCTACTGGCACTGCGTCGCTTTAACTGACAATTGCGCGGTCGTGCGTCGTGGCTTCCAAACAAAATTGACGTCCTTTTTTCCCCACAAGTAGAGCTTTCTTTTGGTGGTATTTGATCACCTCTGCGGTTTTTATTTTTTGCGCTATAAACAAAAAAGAGCGACAATTTTGAAAAAAATACAATATTTTTTACTTGTTGCTATAATAAATATCCCAATTAAAAAAAAAAAAAAAAAACTTTTTTTCTCAGTTTAGGGCGATGCGTATTCTTCTACATATTTTTGGTAAAAAAAAAAAAAAAAAAAATCGCAATAAGCGTCTGGTTTGCGCAAAATTTATAGTGCCTACAAAATAGGGGACAGAATTATTATTTTTTATTATTTTTTTTTTACTAGAAATGGCGGCGATCTGCGATTTTTATTGCGACTGCGACGTTATGGCGGACGCTGTCTCTATGTAAAACGGCAATGAGAGATGATCTATGAGATCATCTCTCATTGGCCGCACAGATCGCATCGCAAACGGCCACTCTGATTGGCCGTTCGCGGCGATCTGTGATTGGCTGTGTCCAAGGAACACGGGCAACACAGTGTTTCCCCGCAGCGCGCTCTGGAGCGCGCGCCGGAAACAGCTAATGACAAGCCGTCAATTGACGGCTTGTTGACAATTTAGATTCGCGCTAGAGCCGTCATTCGGCTGTAGCGCGGATCTCAAGTAGTTAAACACATGCTGAAAGTGCTTGAGCCATGTAACGACTTTTTTTTTTTTTGATCCGAAAAATTATCCGATAAACGATCCGAACCATAAGTTTTTTGATCCGCTGCACCCCTAATAAAGATTGAAGATGCAATATTCTCTTTACTTCAAATAATCATATACATTACAGGTAATCTGAGAAAAGCGAATGCACAGTTTCAAACATAATGTTCTTCATCAAGCGCACATGCTGCTTGATGAAGAACATGTTCTTGTCGAAACTGTGCAGTCGCTGATCTCAGATTGCCTTCAATTTATACTAATATTTCAATTAGAGAGAATATTGCAAAGCTTGGTATTGTATGTTCAATTTTTTTGATGCGTGTTCGTTGCAAAATTGAGGAGGTCGCCATTGGATGCAATCTTAAAAGAAGTATACTGGCTAAACTGCATAAGTGTCCAACCTTGATTTAACCCTTTAACAACCACCTATTGCCAAATGAAGGCTTCAGCGTGGCTCAATAACTCAGGGACGTCCTGAATCGCAGGCGCACACACAGGAGTATCCGTGACCGGACCCAGCGCATCACGGTAAATGGCCACTGACAGCAGCCATTTACCATGCGTTTGCGCTGACAAATGATGGAGCAATCACTTGTAAACAAACCGGTGTCACGTCCAGTTCCTCTCTCCCCTCTCTGTACCGATCGGCACAGTGTGAGCGGAGAGGGGAGAGATCGGGTGTAGCAGCGCTGTGGGCTGCATATCTAGTTCCCACAGCGCTGCTCTTAGTCCATTGCGGCACTCATCCACCCATCCATGCTTAGGCATCCCAACCACACTCAGCCATACCCAGCAATACCCAACCATACTCAGCCTTATGTTTGTCATTTCATAGAAAACAATATTAATCCCTCTTAACATTAAGTTTGGACATCATCCCTGAACATAGAGAGTGTGTCTGCTAAAGATGGATCTGATATGACCAATGGTTCTGACTCCAGGTCACATCTTGCTTCCCATTATACTCTATGGGCATTCCTTTCTATTTTTTTTATATCTGTCATTCCTTAGAAAACAGCTGGAATCCCAAATAATCTCAATCTTACAATCTGCTACTGTACATGAGGAACACCTGTGGGAAAGGTGAAGTCTCTATGTCTCCAAGTTCTGTGTGCAAATAAGTTTATATAATTCTTCCCATTATACTCTATGGACATTCCCTTCTGTCATTCACGTTTATGGCATAAAAAAATAAATAATCCCACCTAATCTCAATATTAAACATGGCCAATGAGGATCTCCGCTGAGCTTACGAACACACGGAGCGGATCAATACTGATCCGCCCCGTGTGAAAGGGCCCTTACTCTTTGGACCCTGGCTTCTACTGGATGGGGAGCGGAGGAAGATCACTCCGCCACGGAAGGCAAGGAGATAGTCAGGTGGCAGGGGGGTGTAATGCTATTTTTTTTTTCTACTCTGCACCGATTGTCTTTAAAATTGCCCCTGTCCCCTATTAAAGCCAATCTGGGGACAAAACCAGGGACAGACTTGGTCCAGGGACAATCAGGGGACTGTCCCCTGAAACTGGGAATGTTTGGTCCCCCTAATATATACAGCACGGCCTGCCTGCATTGCATAGAGAAGCACAGTGACCTCACTGTGTGACATCAAAAACAGGAAGCCACTAGTATCTTGTCACTTCCTGTTTCGGTTCTTTGTTTACCTGGCCAATACAGCCAGGGAAGCAGCTGTTTCATCAATATGGCGACCCGTCAAAATATGACTTTTCATTGCCGCCATCTTGCTACACCCTGCACTCGTCCATAGTAAGGATACACTGAGAAGCGGGTAAGTGGAAATCTTGTTACACCCACTGGAGGTTTGCATTTCACACTTTTTTTTTTTAACTAACTGGAGGGTCCGATCAGGTCTGCATGAAAAGAAGACAGGTGGACCTGATTAGACAGCCTGTGTGAAAGGGGTCTAACACCTGGATGCTGATTGGTTACTATGTAGCGCTGCACCAGTTTTAGTAAACCTCCCCCTATGTGTCCATAGTTTTACACGCCTACATGCACATTAACAGTAGGCGGGTTTACCAGTTGGGTGTTAATTAATATCAATGGCTAGAACAAGGCATTATTCCGGTCAATGAAATTAATTACGCCCAACGCACCTAAACGCGTTTACAAAAACACGGCTTTAGGCACATTTTTGATGCTACTTTTCTCCTTCCAGGAAAGCCGGGCAAGAGGCCGAAACCTGCATGAAAACCTGTAAATCAAGGCAATGCACGGAGATAAGATCAGGTCTATCCAGGTACTATATGTACCAAATTCTCCCGACCCCAGAGGTGAGCCCAGTAGGCCAATAGAGGCTATCTTCAGGCTGGAGCTCAGCCCAGGATATCCCCCAATCACAGCCTGACCTACAGAACGGGGTCTCTGGAGAAGATGAAATCCTAATAAAACATCTCCCCTAGAAGAAGCACCTAGTGCTCTCCGTGTATCAGGAGGACATCCTCCAATGGCATCCGTCACCCCTTCATCTACAGCAGGGGTGTCAAACTGGCGGCCCTCCAGCTGTTCCGAAACTACAAGTCCCATCATGCCTCTGCCTGCGGGAGTCATGCTTGTAACTGTTAGCCTTGCAATGCCTCATGGGACTTGTAGTTTTGCAACAGCTGGAGGGCCACCAGTTTGACACCCCTGATCTACAGCTTCTCATCTCCAGTATTAGAGGGAGCAATACAAAGCTCACTGCACACAAATACAACATGCTTACCTTAGACACGGTGCAAATTTCCCACCACGCCATGCAGGATAGAAATTTGATTGCTACCAGGTAGGGTTGTCCCGATACCAGTATCGGGATCGATACCGAGTATTTGCGGGAGTACTTAATACCCCCGATACCTAAATAGAATACTTGTCCTGCCGCCGCAATGAAAACCGCCGCACACGCCGCAATGAAAGCCGCCGCATGGTTAAAGCGTGCAGGAACATCACAGCTTTCATTTGAAAGGTATGGGGGACATGGCTGGGGGGACATGGCTGCATTTGTGGGGGACATGGCTGCATTTGTGGGGGACATGGCTGCATAAGTGGGGGGACATGGCTGCATTTGTGGGGGGACATGGCTGCATTTGTGGGGGGACATGGCTGCATAAGTGGGGGGACATGGCTGCATAAGTAAGGGGGGGACATGGCTGCATAAGTGGGGGGACATGGCTGCATAAGTGGGGGGACATGGCTGCATAAGTGGGGGGACATGGCTGCATAAGTGGGGGACATGGCTGCATAAGTGGGGGGACATGGCTGCATAAGTGGGGGGACATGGCTGCATAAGTGGGGGGACATGGCTGCATAAGTGGGGGGACATTTAAAAAAAGTATCGGTATTCGGTATCGGCGACTACTTGAAAAAAAAAGTATCGGTACTTGTACTCGGTCCTAAAAAAGGGGTATTGGGACAACCCTAGTACCAGGGGAACCCCTCCAGCTGAGGAATTGTCTTTTCCTGTCAGGGGAAGCCGTCCCAATGGGAGAAGACAGCGATTAGTGCAAGAGAATCTGGCAGGCTGGTTGTACCCAAGTTAAAAATCTATCAACTTGGTTTGTTCAGCCTGCCCATTACCGGTTCAAATCTCAAACTATGCAATACACTATGCAGTCTGATTGTACAATCTTCTATAGCTTTACCAAAGCAATGTAATATGAGCACTAAATAGTCCATTTAATTATATGAAATGGGGCAGGCCCTTATACTACATAGTCAACGGTATATCTAGAGGAGAATAAACAATCAGATTGTATAGTTTATGATCAGCCGTAGAGTTACAATCTTTGTACATTCAACTTCAGATTAACCAAAACTGCAATTTGAGGATCTACCTAATCCAATCAATTTGTGTCCATGCAGCCAGACATGGCTATCTGAATGTAGTAGTGCGGTTAGCAATGGTTATCTGAGCTGGTGATAACGATAGTGACCTCCGCAGACAAGAGACCGCAATCTCTATAGGAACACAAAGGACAACTCACAGATTATACAAATGATAATGTATACACTACAATGCTGCTATGGATATAGTGTATAGTATACACACACACTCTGCTACTTATCTAACAGACGCCGCTTGTGACACGAAGAGAATGATTTATGATAAAAAGTGACAGATCTTTCAGGATGATCCCAATGAGATCTGGAAATGACAGTCACATGACTGCAATAAAGATCTGTCTCCTTTAGGGGGAAGCTTTGCGAATTGCACCTGTAGTCACCAACTCTCCCTGATTTCCAGGTGTAACCCTGACCATACACTGTACAATCTGATTGTACGATCTCCCATCAATGTGATACAAGGGCTGCCTGGATGATACACGTGGAATGCAGGGTTCCCATCACATCACATAGTTTAGATCAGTCCAGAAGAAGATCGTACCCCCCATACATACATCATTCGTTCCTTGGACTTGTGTCCTGAAATAATGCATTCAGTTTGTTTAATTCAGGTAACCATGACAGATGTAAAGAAGATCGTACAATCAGATTGTATAGTATATGGCCAGCTGTACAGATCTGTCTTAGGCTTTCCATCCTCCAGCATTAATCATTCACAGAACTCTCTATTCCATTATAAAGTCCATTGAGCAAACACAGGATCCTCGGTGATTGGTGTCCCATAGACATGTGTGATGTTACCTGTGATGAGCAGTGCTGTGTTCTCCTATGATGGCTCCTCGGTGTCCAGCGATCACAGATCTCCCCTGTAATCCTCCAGCCAGGGATCAGCACCCTGTCCGCAGCCACACTCACTCCTTCTCTATTGATAAGCTCCGCATTACTCTGCATACCCGACCAGGAACCAAGCCTCGTTCTCACTGTCCAAGGATCAAGCCTCGTTCTCAGATTACAGCAACCAAGCCTCGTTCTCAGATTACAGCAACCAAGCCTCGTTCTCAAATTACAGCAACCAAGCCTCGTTCTCAAATTACAGAAACCAAGCCTCGTTTTCAGATTACAGGAACAAAGTCTCATTCGCAGATCAAAGGAACCAATCCTCGTTTTTAGCTCTAGCCGATGAATAGCCAGTTTTTGTTGAACTCCTTGAAGAGGATCTTAAAGAGGAGTTCCACCCTAAAAAATGACTTTTTTTTTAATCCACTCCTCACCCCCTTACATGCCACATTTGGCATGTAATTTTTTTTGGGGGGGGGAGTGGGGGCTTCAGTAGGAGTGGGACTTCCTGTCCCACTTCCTGCTTCCGCCGAGGGGCTGGTTAGGCGATTAAGCCTTAATAGCCTACACCAGCCCCTCCCTGTTAGCGATCACATGGGACACTGTCAGGTCCCATACGTTCGCCTCTCCAATCAGCGGCGAGCCGCGCGCATGCGCAGTGGGTGCCCGGCCGTGAAGCCGAAGGCTGTCACGGCTGGGTGCCCACAGTCGAGATGGAGAAGCCGGCTGGGGAGGGGGGGAGAGGAGCAGACCCCCCGGCCGGCGCGTCGCTGGATCGTGGAGCAGGTGAGTGTGTGTTTATTAAAAGCCAGCAGCTACACTTTTTGTAGCTGCTGACTTTTAATAAACACAATTTTGGCTGGAACACCCCTTTAAAAGCGGATGGTTCAGCAAAAAAAAATATTAAAAGCCAGCAGCAACAAATACTGCAGCTGCTGACTTTTAATATTAGGACACTTACCTGTCCTGGAGTCCAGCGGCGTCCGCAGCAGAGGACGAGCGATCGCTCGTCACCCTGCTGCTCCCCCCTCCATCCACGGTGAGGGAACCAGGAAGTGAAGCGCTGCAGCTTCACTGCCCGGTTCCCTACGGCGCATGCGCGATTCGCGCTGCGCCCGCCGATTGGCTCCCGCTGTGTGCTGGGAGCTGAGAGTTCCCAGCACACAACGGGGGGGCGACGGGATGTCGCCAAAAAACCCGACTTTTGCCCGAGACTGCGGGCCGGAAGTGGTTGCAGATATCTGTCTTTAGACAGGTATCTGCACCCCCCTCCCCCCTGAAAGGTGTCAATTGTGACACCGGAGGGGGGAGGGTTCCGATCAGCGGATCTTCACTTTAGGGTGGAGATCCGCTTTAAAGTAGAACTATAAGCAAAACTCTTTTGGATAGAGTAAGGGAGGGTTATAACCCCTGTAAGGTTATTTTTTGTCATCTGTGTCCCATTGGGTGGTTTTACCTTCACTTCCTGTCCTATAGCCAAAACAGGAAGTGAGAGATGATCCCTGTAAATTAAAGTGACACTGAAGTCTCGATCGTCCTCTTCGGAGTCCCTCGGCGGCGGCGGCCAACATCAGATAACCCCCTAGGATAGGGTGACCAGACATCCCCAGTTTCAGGGGACAGTCCCCTGATTGAGGACACACAAGTCTGTCCCTGGTTTTGTCCCCAGATTGGATTTAATAGGGGGCAGGGGCAATTTTAAAGACAGTCAGTGCAGAATTAAAATAAAAAAACTAGAATTACACACCCCACTATGCCGTGCCTAATAGCATAGGGGGTTGTATTTTTCCCATTATCTGTGCCCCTTTCTGATGATCATGTGCTGGTCGGAGCGGAGGGAATATTTCTTCAGTTTCGGGCGCATGCCCATTCAGCTCCGCTCACATGTTCTTCTGCATTGGCTCAAATCCTAGCCAGCCACCTGCCTGCCTATCTCCTTGCCTTCCCTGGCGGAGTGATCTTCCTCCGTTCCCCATCCAGTAGTAGCCGGGGCCCGAAGAGTAAGACTTGAGAAGCTGTGAGGTAGGCGGCGACGGACAGAGAGTCGCTGATTGCCGCCATTACTAGTAAAGGAAAAATATGTCCCCGGATTTCATTTTAAAATTCTGGTCACCTTACCCTAGGAGAAGCGCTCTCCTGGGGTTAACTTGCGGCCACGCTCCTGAGTCCAGCATTGCGTGCATAGACACGAATGCCGAACTTGGCACGCCCCAGCGCTTGCGTCAATGGATTTGGTTGACAGCAGCGGGAGCCAATGGCTGCGCTGCTATCCAATCAAGAGGGACCTCGCGGAGAGAGGCAGAGCGCGTCACCGCAGAGCGAATTCTACGGCTCAGGTAAGTAAAACCGGTGGGACCCATGCATTAAGGTGAAAAAACATCTGATGCTTACAAGCCCCCAAGGTTAACTTACCCATACCTCCCAACTGTCCCGGATTCCGCGATTCGCGGTAAATCCCGCAGTCCCGCCCCCCCCGCTCAACAACTCAGATCCGTGTCACCCCCCCCACTCAACAACTTTGATCCGACCCGTTGGGAGGTATGCTAACCTGAACCTTTGAAAGTCCTGCGTCGTGTGAACACGCTAGCTACTCCTCCCTGTCTTCAGGCTGTTCTCAGCTCTTTATTGGATATTGATAGCAGTGCAGCCAACTAGCCGATGTCACCCGTGGTAGGCAGCATGAAAGTAATATAGCAGGAGGTGAGCAGGGACTGGAAAGAGAGGACGATCAGAAAACCAAAGGATCTGGGAGTTACCACTGAGAGGAGAATCAGCAGAGCTGGGGCTACTACTGTACTACTACATTTTTTAACATATTTAGAGTTAGGATAGATGCCAATTTAAATTGTGTGCTTGTGGGCTTTTACTTTATATGCATTTACTGTGCAGGGAAAATACAGTCTATGGCCCAGATTCACAGAGCGATTACGCCTGCGCAACAGGAGATGCGCGTGCGTAAGTCTAAATGTGCGCGTGCGTTTCGTTGCGCGGCATCCCCAGAACGAGATACGCAAAAAATTGTCTTTTTTTTGTCCCGCGTAATTTCGTTAGACTGGCGCATCCGTCCGCGCAAAAGTGCGATAGACACACCATTGATTTGCTAGTCAAATATGCTAATGAGGGACTTACGGGGATCCACAAAACAACGTTGGGGCAGCGCAGGCGACGCAGTGTGCGCAACAGCAAAATGTCCTGTCTAAAATTAGAGCTGATAAAAGCTGGTCTAAAAAAAGAAAAAAAGTCTACTTGTCAGATAAAGCAACACTGTTAGTGAGGAGTTCAGCAGTCACACGTGTTGCTCAACAATCTGTATGCCAACATGCCAGGGGCATCGTCGCACATAGCTATACTACTGACTTTAGATGAACAAAGAAGGAGGAGGGCACGGAGGATGGCACTAAGGAGGGCACGGGAGATGTTTTTTTTTTATTTGCTTATATCAAATTTACAATTTAATCTAATCTAATACAATATTCTTATCTGATACAAGCCCCTCACTCTTCACTTGATATATCACACACGCATAGACATCTTTGGCATGAGTGATTCTGAGGTGTCTCGCATCTTCAGATTCACCCCTCATGCCATCCTGGAATTACCACAACCTTGCAGGAGGACATCAGCAGCCCAACACATGGCACCACCCATGACACCCATGACAGCTACATATACAATCATAGCCCCATCCCCACAGATTTCGAACAGAACATGTATGGGGACAGCTGGCTGGTTGGTGAGTGACATGGGAGTCAGGCATGACTATCCCCTCCCGTGATGCACACCTCACAAGGGGCACATGCATGACTAACATCCTCCTGTCTTTTCCCTTCAAGGTGACTCTGCATATGCACTGGTACCCCATCTCATGACCCCATCTCATGCCAGCTCACATTATGCATCTTTGCACGTTAAACACACACATTAATCATGGCACAATGAGAATGCATGCATGCACACCACTGTGGTCCCTAGCACACACACACCACATCGTCATCACATTGGATTGGCACCAGTCCACCATGCAGGACTTGTAAACAGCAACGCCACGCCATGGCTCCAATTATGTCATTGTACATTCATACACCATTCACACAGACCTGGGGATCACTTCTCCACCACAAATGAGGGTGACACCCCTTTTCCCGCAGGAATATCACCCCCACATTCCAAAATCATACACAAACAGAACCAAAAAAATTAAATAAATGACGAGCAAAAAAAAAAAATGCCCAGCAAAAATATAATTTAAACAAAATAACAACAAAGAAAACACATAAAAGACAAAAATCACTCTGCAAAACAGTCCCCAAATATCTCAAAGACACGTCACAAACAAACAAAAGCACCTTGCTGTAGAGGGAGGGATACAAAGGGATGTACTTTTGCAAAGGAAGTGCATTTGTGTCTGTCTATTTATGCTGTCTGCGTAGTTCACAAAGTTGCCCTAGTCCATTTCCAATTTCACTGATTGCGCCGCTCCCGAGTTGTGAGCATGCGCACAGCGGAGCTGACCATGGTCTCCTTCAAGCGCGCATGCGCGAGCCGGCCGGCCCTTCATTTGCATGGGGTCACGGCTCATTTCAATGTAACACGCCCACGTCCTTCCCAATTTGTATTACTCCTCCTTACGCCTCTGGAAAAACGTTACGTATGCGCAATTTCCTGCGCAAAAGCTACGAGAATAGGGTGATTACGCGGCAAAATTGCGCAAGTCTAATGTAAAGGCAGTGCGCTATGCCGGTCCAATAATGCGCAGATGTACGTGAATCTGGGCCTATATTTCTTCTAAAGTGCATGCTGCCCATTTCTAGCTGAGATGTAAGGATTTATTGATCAAAGTTTTCACCAGGGGCGGCCCATCTATTATTTGCACAAAACTGTAATTTTGTAACTTTTGGTAAAGCCAGTAAAAACTTGGCCATGTCAGTACATTTTGGGTGTCTTGTCAGTAAATTTCAATCTGGTAGGTGGTCAACACTGCACTAAGGTGTGTTACAACCGCAAATTAATATTCGCGGTTGTAACACTGATCCTCCTCCCGGCCAATCAGGAAGCGGGTTTTGGCACCGGTCACCCGATTGGCTGAAAGGACAGGCGATCCTATTGGAGGCCTAGGAGGAGAAGGAAGGAGCCGCACAGTGGAAGCCACCGTAATGCAGAGAGGAAACAGAAGCCGCTGCCTGCCGCCCATAGGAGCCCGCGACCCACCACAGGTAGGTGCCTGCGGCCCATAAGAGCCCGCAACCCACCCATAGGAAACGATGGGGCAAGTGCTGGAGTGGGGGGGGGTGCAGCAGACTGACCAATTGGGGGAATGGAAGTTTGCCGCCCCCCCCCCCCACCCAAAAAGAAGGAAAAATACCAGCCGCCACTGGTTTTCACCCAAGATTCATTTATTTTCACATAAAATTCTATTAGAAAATTGGTTGAATCTTGGTTGAAAATATTGATAAATAGACCCCTTAGTATGCTCTCATGTGCTGATGGTGAGATATGAATGTATTAGTGCAAGATTACATACTCAAATATCAATACCAAGCATTGGCTGCGGCAGTCACTTGTGTGAACTAACAGTTTTTCTAACTCAGGACGCTTACAGACGCTTAGTCATGTCTGCTGGATCCAGACATTTGTTAAATATACATGTCCCTGCTGCAGAACATTATAGGCGTGGTGGAATTTGTAGGGCATAAAACATCCAGCATGCCACAAATCATTACTGTGTTTATGACACTTTACAGTTGTTTATCGCCATAAACTGTAGTCAGTTTTTCTAATAGGAGCTCCACAATAAGTTCTTACATCCACACAGAAATATCGGTTACATTACTTTTAGTTTTATCCATATTATTAAAGTGGGAGTAAACTCCCATGCATAATTTTTACCTTTCGGTGAGCCTATAATAAGGCTTACCTATAGGTACTGTAAATATCTCCTAAAAATGCGGCGATATATGCTCCGGTGACATCCCTGGCGCATGTGCTCTGAAGGTAAGGCCACCCGGGCCATTCCTTCAGAGGGCCAGTACATACCACATGCAGTCCAGTGCGTTATTTTTCTGCATAAAAAATGCATGGTTTTTGATGCATGGTTATATCTTTCCAATGGCATAGTTCACACCAGTGCAGTCAGTTCCAGGGCTTTCCAGTTCCAGAGAAAAAAGTAGAATGTGCTGCATTTTTTTGGTGTTTTAACAATGTGGTTCGCGTATCGGATAGGGTCCAGGCTGGACTGCGCAGGCGCAAACCAAGCCAGCGGAAATCTTCAAAGTTGAACAGCTGTTCGTCAGCTGTAGGCGGAGCATGCACAATGAACACGACGCTCGCTCCCGATGCTTGGGGCTGGTTATACACGCCTGTCATGGAAGACGTCCCAGTCACCTTGCCACTAATGGCAACAACAGGGGAGTTCAGTCCCGACGGGGTCGCGTTGGTGGAGCACGCGTGCACGTTAACGGCGTTCTGGCGCCAACAGAGGCTTTAAAAGCAGCCCAGCCCAATCCCTCCTTGCTGTCCAGTCTACAGCGTTTCCCTAAACAACCTGAACCTGTGACCTGTTTGCTTCCTGTCCACCTGACACATTGTCAGGCTGTGTACTCACCGAAGCCGAGATGCCGAGGGTGGCCCACCGTTGCGACCCGGCGCCGACTGTCCCCTGGAGTTGGGACAGGGGAGGCGAGCCCCGGGAGGCACCAGCGCCAGTGAGGTCCGGGTTGGTAGCCGGGATTCTGGTGAAGACTGGAACTGAAGCTCCTCCTGGTGGCGGTGAGCAGAGCAGGCAGCCGAGGAGCCACAAGACAGGTGCAAGGCAGATAACAGAAGCTGTACTGAAGAACTTGTGGAGCAGGTAACTGGAGGGGTACCGGGCAGGTGCAAGCGGATCAGACTAAGAACAGGTCCGGAGAGCAAGCCGAGGTTCAGGGGTTGGAGAGGTCAACAAGTCCAAAGCCAAGCCAGAGGTCAGGGATTATAGAAGACAGCGTATCCAGGAACAAGAGCCAAGGTCAACTTCAGGGCGAGAGGAGAGTCGTATGGAAGTCCGGGTCAAAGGTTCAGGTAATCGGCAGAGAGTCCGAGCACAAGCTGAAGACAAACCAGCAACCTGCCATAAGACAGGGGCTGGTTTAAATAGCCTGGTCAGGCCTCTGATCGGTTCCCGGAGGGTGCGCGCGCCCGCGTGCACGCTGCGTCGCCAGACCGCGCATGCGCACGTGTGCGCGCTTTTCCCGCAGGGTACACGCCGGAGCGTCGCTCTATTGCGCATGTGCGAGGATCGGAAGACAGGCCTGGATCCCTGACAGTGCCCCCCCCCCCAAGGGGCAGACTCCGGACGCCCAAACTGGCCATCAGCTCCGGATGTTCCTGGTGAAAGGCACGGATTAGGCGTGGGGCATGTAGATTCTTAGAAGGTTCCCAGGAATTGTCCTCCAGTGGGTACCCCTTCCATTTGACCAGGTACTCGAGTTGCCTACCCCTCTTCCTACAACTCACGATGGCTTCCACTTCGAATTCCAGTTCACCCTCAATCTCTACTGGTGGAGGTTGGGTTCCCCTCTTCCGCCAAAAGGGTCTGACACAACAGGTTTAAGGAGGGAGGAGTGAAAAACAGGGTGGATCCTGTAAGAGTCCGGTAGGGCAAGTTCAAAGGCCACGGCATTGATTTTCCGTCTGATCTTGAAGGGACCAATGAACCTCGGGCCAAGTTTCCGAGAAGGCACAGGTAATTTTAGGTTAGTGGCGGAAAGCCAGACTTCCTCCCTGATTTTAAAAGCTGGGCACTCTTTTCTTCCTTATCGTAAAATGTTTTATAATCCTTTTGGGCCTGTCGCATCATCCCCTGAAGCTTCAGAAAATTTGACTGGAAAGCTGTTATATGTTCCTGAACAGCTGGAACAGGTATTTTTGGTAGATCATCCAGGAGGAAGGATGGATGAAATCCAAAGTTGGACCAGAAGGGTGTCTGATTGGTGGTGGAATGTACCAAGTTGTTGTAGGAGAACTCTGCGGATGGTAGCAGGGACGACCAATCGTCTTGAGAGGAGGAACAAAAGCATCGCAGGTATTGCTCCAAAGTTTGGTTCGTTCTCTCTGTTTGGCCGTTGCTCTGGGAGTGATAGGCCGAGGAGAGGCAGCTCTTGATTTCCAAGGCCTTACAAAGTTCTTTCCAGAATCTGGATGTAAATTGGCTGCCCCTGTCAGAGACGATACTTTGGGAAACCCCATGGAGCCTAACAACTTCCTTGAAAAAAGTCCTGGCCGTTTCTGCCGCAGAGGGAGTTCCTACCATGGGCAAAAAATGGGACATTTTAGAGAGTCGGTCCACCACGACCAGGATTGAAGTAAAGCCTCCAGATGGAGGTAAGTCCACAATGAAGTCCATGGAAATTTCTGCCCATGGACGTTCCGGAATAGGTAGGGGTTTGAGCAATCCCCAGGACTTAGTATTGGGACCCTTGTTTTGTTGGCAACGAATGCATGAAGCAACATAAATTTTACAGTCCTGTCTCCACCTGGGCCACCAGAAAGACCAAGAAATCAGTTCACCCGTTTTCCGTGCCCCAAAATGTCCTGTTAACTTGTGGTCATGGAAGGTACTCAAGATCAATCGTCTGGCTTCCGTTGGTACAAAATTTTTCCCCCTTGACCATAGTAAGTCGTCATGTTTGCCCAGTGCCTCAATTTCCGGATTGGAACACTGTCTGGAAGCCGCTTTGAGAGAATTTAACAAGTCCACTTGGGAAAGTAAAAGAAAATTCAGAGGTGACAGGATGGTACTGGGTTCTGCAGTGCAAGGAGTTTCGAGGAACATCCTGAAAAGGGCATCCGCTTTTCCATTCTTTGAGCCGGGTCGATAAGACATATGGAAATTGAACCTTGAAAAGAAAAGCGCCCACCGAGCTTGCCTGGGTCTTAAGCGTTTTGCTGAACGTAAGTATTCGAGGTTCTTGTGATCTGTGAAGATCATGATGTGATGAGCCGCCCCCTCCAGTAGGTATCTCCATTCTTCTAGAGCCACCTTAATGGCAAGCAGCTCTCTGTCCCCTACATCGTAGTTTCTCTCGGGGGCAGTTAGCTTCCGAGAGGCGTAGGCCACAGGATGTAGCAGAGCCTTCACCCCTTGTCTCTGTGATAGGATGGCCCCGGTGGCCGTCTCAGAGGCGTCTACCTCCAGGGTAAAGGGTAGAGTTGTATCCGGATCTCGCAGGACCGGAGCAGAGGAAAAGGCGGATTTAAGCTTTTCAAAGGCTTCCTGAGCATCTGGTGACCGGTGGAAGCGACTGCCCTGTCGGGTGAGTTTAGTAATGGGTGCCACAATAGAGGAAAATCCAACGATAAATCGTCTATAGAAGTTGGCAAAACCAACAAACCGCTGCACCGCCTTCTTGTCGACCGAAGCTGGCCACGCTTGGATGGCCTCTACTTTTTGCGGGTCCATGGCGACCCCACTGGTGGAGATAATGAATCCTAGAAATTGTACTGAAGCCTTCTCAAATTCACATTTTTCTGCTTTCAGGTAAAGTTTATGCTTTCTTAGTATGGCAAGAACCACTTTGACATTGCACCGGTGTAATTCAAGGGAGGCTGAAAAGATGAGAATATCATCCAAGTAAACCACCAAAAAATCATCTAGATATTCATGAAAGATGTCATTGACAAGATGTTGGAAGGTGGCTGGGGCATTGCAAAGCCCAAAGGGCATCACCAAGTACTCGAAATGTCCAAATCGAGACCTAAAGGCCGTTTTCCATTCGTCTCCGGACCTGATCCGAATGAGATTATAGGCGCCCCTCAAATCTAGCTTGGAGAAAACTTGAGCGGACCGGAAGCGCTGAAAAAGTTCTGGAATCAGAGGCAGCGGGTACCTGTTTTTGACGGTAATTTTGTTGAGTTCACGGTAGTCAATGCAAGGCCTCAATGAGCCACCTTTCTTCTCCACGAAGAAGATACCTGCCCTGGCTGGAGAGGAAGACCGGCGGATGAAGTTTTTTTTAAGATTTTCATCAATGTAGGCCTTGAGGGCCTTTAATTCGGTCTCGGATAATGGGAATATACGCCCGAAAGGGACCTTGGATCCAGGTAGTAGGTCAATAGGGCAATCGTATGGCCGATGAGGTGGGAGAGAGTCGGCTTGCTGTTTATCAAATACATCCTTGAATTCAAGATAGACGGAGGGGACGTGCAGAAGGTTTTCTGGTGGGGTTGTTATAGCGGAACAGACGGTGACTGGAGGTGGAAAGCAACTCTGGGTGCAGTATGAAGATGTGAAACTGACTTCTTTCTTAAGCCAATCAATGCAGGGTTGATGCGCCTGTAACCAAGGGAGGCCCAAGATGATGGGGAATAGAGGAGATGGAATAAGATCCAGACATAGGAACTCTCGGTGGCCTGAGTCCGTGGTGGCACAGATGGGTTGAGTCTCGTGAGTAATAAGTCCGGATGGGGGCAGCGAGCCGTCGGCCAGGTGGATCTGTAACTGATGATCTTTAATGCGAAGTGGCACATGAAGTTTCTGAGCCAAGGTGGAATCTAGGAAGCAGCTGCATGCCCCCGAATCAACAATGGCTGGGAGCCGGGTTGCCCCTGCTGGTAGCTGTAGAGAAATAAAAAGCACAACATGAGTCTGAGGGAAGTTAGCAACATGGAAATTGTAAGCAGGTGGCGGCTTCGACTTACTAGGTCTTATGGGGCAACCGCGGAGGAAGTGGCCAGCCGCTCCGCAGTACAGGCATAGATTGGCTTGGCGCCTACGTTGTCTTTCCTCGGAGGTGAGAGGCGCCCGGACAAGTCCAAGCTGCATCGGCTCAGGGTCAGGAAACGTGGAGACTGGAGAAGCCGCTGGAGGCGGAAGAGCTGGAGAGGGCCTTGGAGGTGTCCAGGTGGGACGTGCGTTTTGAAAGCGCTCGGAGCGCCGTTCTCGTAGGCGCCGGTCTAACTGGGTAGCGGCTTGAAACAGATCTTCTAGCGTGGCCGGGGTTTCAGTCCTTGCCAGCTCATCCTTGAGGCCTTCAGCGAGCCCCAGGCGGAACTGGTACTTCAGGGCGGCTTCATTCCAGCCCGTGTCGGCCGACCATTTACGGAACTCGGCCGTGTAGTCCTCCACGGGTCTTCTTCCTTGAGCCAGGTTATGGAGAACGGCTTCAGCCGTGGCTGTGCGCTGTGGGTCGTCATATAATTTAGCCATGTGCTCAAAGAGGGAATCAATGGGGTCCAGGATGGGGCTCCTTTGCTCCATCAAACTGTGCGTCCAGGCTTGCGGCTCTTCGGCCAAAAGGGAGATCACAAACTCCACTTTTACGGGTTCAGAACAAAAAGTCCTAGGTTGAAGAGCCAAATACAAGGAGCAGGCGTTCTTGAAGGCCCGATATTTTCTTCGGTCGCCCGCAAATCGCTCCGGGATGGGGACCCGGGGTTCGGGTTGAGTCATAACCACAGTCAGAGCGGGAGAAGCTTGAGAAGTAGCGACCCCAGGGGATGGAGCCACGGATGGGGGTACAGCCCCAGGCGGGTTGTCCAGTTGTTGGAGGCGGCCATGAATTTGCACGTATCCTTCCTGAAGCTTTTGAACAGCCTCGGTGAGGGCGGAGACCTGCTGGCACAGGGTCTCGAAGGGAGAGCGCACCCTGTCGGCTTCGGACATCTGGCTGGTTTGTACTGTCAGGCTGTGTACTCACCGAAGCCGAGATGCCGAGGGTGGCCCACCATTGCGACCCGGCGCCGACCGTCCCCTGGAGTTGGGACAGGGGAGGCGAGCCCCGGGAGGCACCAGCGCCAGTGAGGTCCGGGTTGGTAGCCGGGATTCTGGTGAAGACTGGAACTGAAGCTCCTCCTGGTGGGGGTGAGCAGAGCAGGCAGCCGAGGAGCCACAAGACAGGTGAAAGGCAGGTAACAGAAGCTGTACTGAAGAACTTGTGGAGCAGGTAACTGGAGGGGTACCGGGCAGGTGCAAGCAGATCAGACTAAGAACAGGTCCGGAGAGCAAGCCGAGGTTCAGGGGTTGGAGAGGTCAACAAGTCCAAAGCCAAGCCAGAGGTCAGGGATTATAGAAGACAGCGTATCCAGGAACAAGAGCCAAGGTCAACTTCAGGGCGAGAGGAGAGTCGTATGGAAGTCCGGGTCAAAGGTTCAGGTAATCGGCAGAGAGTCCGAGCACAAGCTGAAGACAAACCAGCAACCTGCCATAAGACAGGGGCTGGTTTAAATAGCCTGGTCAGGCCTCTGATTGGTTCCTGGAGGGTGTGTGCGCCCGTGTGCACGCTGCATCGCCAGACCGCGCATGCGCGCGTGTGCGCCTTTCCCGCACGGGTACACGCCGGAGCGCCGCTCTATTGCGCATGTGCGAGGATCGGAAGACAGGCCTGGATCCCTGACACCCGGCTTATCTTCAACCACGTCTGCCTGCAGCCTGCTCTTGACCTTTTGCTACGTTTTGACCACCGCTTCTGTCTGATCCCAGGCTCTGAACCCTGCCTGTCTGTGTACCGACCCGGCCTGGACTTGACTCTCCTTTGGGACTTACACTTGCTGCCGCTCTACACGCCTGTGATCCAGCCAGCCAGTACCATTAATTGATCCCAGTTCACAAGCGCATCCATCCCTTCCGGCTTGCCGCTAGAACCCCGCCAGGACTCTTACAAGTCTCCCGCTAGTGCTTCTGTCTGGCTGCCAACCACTCATCAGGCGCTTGTGTCCCTCTAGACTCGCGGCCTCCTGTCTGCTCTACCAGGGGCCCCTGAGTCAGAGGCCTACGAGAGGCCGCTCCCTGCACGTTGGGCTCCCACCAACGGGTACGTGACAGTACTGGACAGCCATGTCCGAGCCCACGCAGGGAGCGTCTCCTATGGAGGACTTATGCCGCCATCTGGACGGTCTCACCGCTGCTGTAAGAAATTTACAAGAAGCCTACACTCGTCTGGAGGGATGCGTCCAAACCCTGGCTGCAGCAACTCCAGCAGCATCCGGGAACTTCCTCGGCTCCCTCCGTAGTGATGTTGCCACCTGAGCCCATAGTCCCCACTCCGGAAAGGTTCTCTGGGGACCGCAGCAAATACAGAGCCTTCCGAAACGCCTGTGAACTTTTTTTTGCCCTACAACCCAGAACTTTTTCACTTGAGACTACAAAAGTGGGCTTCGTAATTTCGTTGCTATCCGGTGAACCCCAAACCTGGGCGCATCGGCTCCTGGAACGTAAGGAAGAATGCCTTAACCTCCTCAGCACCTTCTTCCAAGCCATGGATCTCATCTATGAGGATACCCAGCTAGCAGCCACTGCTGAAGCAGCATTATGCACGCTACAACAGGGGCGCAGGGCAGTAGAGGACTATGTGGCAGAGTTCAGACAATGGAGTTCCGATACCAACTGGAACGATGCTGCCCTGCGACACCAATTTCGTATGGGTCTTTTCGGAATCCTTAAAGGATGAACTGGCTCGAGTTGGCATCCCCGCAACACTTGAAGCCCTCATTCTCCTCTCCGTCCAGATCCACAGACGAATAAGGGAACGGCGTGCCGAGCGTACGGCTGGCCCTACACGCCCAGTATGGATGATGCCGCGTGTACCAAGCCCTCAGTACCTGCCTCCTCTGAATCCTGCACCAGCCTCCGCCGATGCCCCAGAACCCATGCAACTGGGTCTACTTTGGCCTCCGCTGACCCCGGAAGAACGCCAGCGGCGACGCCTCAACAATCTTTGCTTGTAATGCGGAGGATCCGGGCACTACGTAAACACTTGCCCCGCCAAGTTCCGTAAGTGTTCAACTGTCCCACATGTCCTCTCCTCTGCCTTAAGCAGCAGTAATACTCATTTGGCTGTTTTAATCTCTCTGCAGCTCCCCGGAAGGAACGTTCAGGTCCCCGCCATTATTGATTCCGTTGCCTGCAGCGGCTTTATGGACGCTTCCTTTGCTATCAGGTATGGAGTCCCTTTACGACCCAGACGTCAGGAACTCATCGTCCATCTAGCCGATGGATCAGCCATTAGATCTGGCCCTGTCACATGGGAGACGGTACCCTTCTACGCTCTCATCTCCAATAACCACTGGGAGCTACTCTGCCTGGACATAATTGAATCACCAATGTTCCCCATCATTCTGGGTATGCCATGGTTGAGGGTTCATAATCCACAGATTGATTGGGAGTCTGGAAAGATCCATTTCCCTTCTGCCTATTGTCGCCAACATTGTCTCCAAGAAACTGTAGCTTCCTCATCCCCTTTACTGTGTTTGGAATCCGAAGCAGAGAATCATCAGTTAGTCCCAGAGACCTATCACAGCTACCTGGACGTCTTTAGTAAAAAGGGTGCTGAGACCCTACCACCACACAGGTCTCACGACTGTCCAATTGAACTCCTCCCTGGAGCAGAAATCCCGTTCGGAAGAATATTCCCCCTAACCGAACTGGAGCTTGGCACCTTAAAAACATACATAGACGAGAACCTGGAAAAGGGCTTTATACGCCCTTCCACACCCCCTGCTGGAGCGGGGATATTCTTCGTGGAGAAGAAGGATCATTCTCTATGCCCTTGCGTGGATTACCGGGACCTGAATAAAATCACAATTAAAAATAGGTATCCCCTTCCTTTGGTCCCCAAACTATTCCAGAGACTCTGAGCAGCCGTCATCTTCACCAAACTGGACCTCCGCGGAGCATATAATCTAGTTTGCATCAGAGATGGTGACGAATGGAAGACCGCGTTCCGCACCCGATTCGGGCATTTTGAGTATCTGGTCATGCCCTTCGGCCTTTGCAACACCCCCGCCACATTTCAACACTTTGTGAATGACATATTCAGAGACTATCTCGATCTATTTGTCATAATCTACCTGAATGACATCCTGATCTTCTCTTCCTCCCTATCAGACCACCGGAAGCATGTCCAAAGGGTACTGGCCCGGCTCCGTCAGCATAGCCTATATGTGAAGGCCGAAAAGTGCGAATTTGAACGCAAAAGTATCCAGTTCCTAGGGCTAATCATCTCTGTAGAGGGTGTCAAGATGGATCCTCAGAAGGTCACGGCCATTACGGATTGGCCCGCTCCCACCGATAAAAAAGCGGTCCAGCGCTTTGTTGGATTTGCAAATTTTTATCGAAAATTCATTAAGGGCTTCTCCTCAATAATAGCTCCCATTACAAGTTTGACCAAGCAAGGCTCTCGGTTCCAGTGGTCTCCGGAGGCTCAAGCTGCTTTTGCTACCATGAAGGACCTATTCACCTCAGCATCCATCCTGAAACACCCTGATCCGGCCCTGCCTTACATCCTGGAGGTGGATGCTTCCGAGTTGGCGGTCAGGGCAGTGCTTTCTCAGAGACAGGGACCCAAGTCCCTACTGCACCCAGTTGCGTTTTTCTCCCACAAACTATCGGAAGCCGAGAGGAACTATGACGTCGGGGACAGAGAACTTTTGGCGATCAAAGCCGCCCTCGAGGAGTGGCGTTACCTCTTGGAAGGCGCAACACACCCTATTCTGATCTACACTGACCATAAAAATGTAGAATATCTGAAGGTTGCGAAAAGACTGAAACCGCGCCAGGCCAGGTGGGCACTCTTCTTTACCCGGTTTTCCTTTCATATTACCTATAGACCTGGATCAAAAAACACTAAGCCTGACGCACTCTCCCGGATGTTTAACGGGCCTGAAGCCCCTTCACTCCCAGACACTATCCTAGCTCCTGGTAACTTCCTCATGCTACAGGGGGACCTCCTGTCCCAAATTAAACAGGCCTCCTCGGGAATGTCACTACCTCCAGACCCAGCCTTACAGTTTAAAGATGACCTACTATGGAACAAGGATAAGATCTTTGTACCTCAGCAACTACGGGTAACAGTCCTTAAATCCTGTCATGATCATAAGTTTGGCCGGCCACTTCGGAATACATAAAACGTCCGAGCTCCTACAGCGTACCTTCTGGTGGCCATGGCTATTTCAAGACTGCAAAAGCTATGTGGAATCCTGTACCACCTGTATCCAAAACAAGGGCAGCAGAACCAGAGCCTGGGGACTATTAAAACCGTTGCCGGTTCCGGAAAAACCATGGAGGATGATATCCGTGGATTTTATTGTGGAGTTACCCACATCAGAGGACTATACCACCATTTTCGTGGTGGTAGATAGACTCTCCAAGATGGCCCACTTTGTGCCTATGGTAGGGACACCCTCCGCTGCTGAAACGGCGAAAGTATTCATCAAGGAGTTAGAGAGACTTCACGGGGTACCCGCAAATATAGTATCTGACCGTGGAGTGCAATTCACGTCAAAATTTTGGAAGGCATTATGTGGGGCCCTGAAGATTGACCTCTCCTTTTCATCCGCGTACCACCCGCAGACCAACGGCCAGATCGAGCGCACGAACCAAACGCTCGAGCAGTATCTGCAATGTTTCTCCAGCTTCTCGCAGGATGATTGGGCTTCCCTTTTGCCTCTTGCAGAATTTGCCTATAATAACTCTGTCCATTCTGCTACTAAGCAGTCTCCATTCTTTGCTAACTACGGCTTTCACCCCTTGTTCCTGTCCAACAACATCCCAGAATGTCCAGTACCAGCTGTCCAAGAAACCTTGGATTTTTTCTCCGCTAACAACAAGTTGCTTCAGGAAACAATGGCAAAAACCCAAGAACATAATAAAGAGGTGTTTGACAGGAAGAGGAGAGGAGGACTTGACTTAGCACCCGGAGATCAGGTCTGGCTGTCTACCCTGAACCTCAAATTAGCCTGCCCATCCAAAAAATTGGGTCCCAAATTTCTGGGTCCCTTCCGGATTCTTAGAAAGATTAATGAAGTGGCTTTTGAATTAGAGTTACCTGCCTCCTACCGGATCCACCCAGTCTTCCACGTGGCACTACTCAAGCCTACGGTCACGGACCTCTTCACTAACCGGAATGTTGATCCAGGCCTTTAAGAGAATGCACCCAAGGTTGGCCCAGTTGGGCATCCGGAGGCTGCCCGTAGAGGGGGGGCAATGTCATGGAAGACGTCCCAGTCACCTTGCCACTAATGGCAACAACAGGGGAGTTCAGTCCCGACGGGGTCGCGTTGGTGCGCGTGCACGCACGTGTGCGCGAGTGCACGCGCAACGGGAGCGCGCGTGCACGTTAACGGCGTTCTGGGCCAACAGAGGCTTTAAAAGCAGCCCAGCCCAATCCCTCCTTGCTGTCCAGTCTACAGCGTTTCCCTAAACAACCTAAACCTGTGACCTGTTTGCTTCCTGTCCACCTGACCCGGCTTATCTTCAACCACGTCTGCCTGCAGCCTGCCCTTGACCTTTTGCTATGTTTTGACCACCGCTTCTGTCTGATCCCAGGCTCTGAACCCTGCCTGTCTGTGTACCGACCCGGCCTGGACTTGACTCTCCTTTGGGACTTACACTTGCTGCCGCTCTACACGCCTGTGATCCAGCCAACCAGTACCATTAATTGATCCCAGTTCACGAGCGCATCCATCCCTTCCGGCTTGCCGCTAGAACCCCGCCAGGACTCTTACACGTCTCCAGCTAGTGCTTCTGTCCGGCTGCCAACCACTCATCAGGCGCTTGTGTCCCTCTAGACTCGCGGCCCCCTGTCTGCTCTACCAGGGGCCCCTGAGTCAGAGGCCTACGAGAGGCCGCTCCCTGCACGTTGGGCTCCCACCACCAGGTACGTGACAACGCCGCTCTCCACTTGCTCTTTACAGTGGTGGTGGAAGACGCTGGACAGGTGGATGTGGACAAAGTTTGGCATGTTCCTTCTAAATGCAGATTACACAAAAGGTGTATTTTTTCACCAGGAACCGGGTGTAAGTTCATCTCTAAGAGTAGAGGCCTGCCTTAAGGTCAAGTATTCCAAAAGGCAGCCTCAGCCTTTTCCTAGTGCACTGATGAAAATGGCACAAAGCAAAGGTACTCCATGTGTAGTGAAGTGACCCTGTACATGATTCCTAGTGTAGCCCAGAGGAAACCAACTCCAGGGTAGTCCTCCTATATGACCAACACTTGGCGCCCAACGAGGAGGTGAACATGGAGGAAGTATCACCCGCCTACCCTTACTTTTTTCCCCTTTTTTCATCCTTTGTTGCATATCTACACATTTGATCTAGTACAGCCTCTTTTCAGTCAAATACTTACTATACTCAGTCAACTGCTGCACATTATTTCTTAGACCCCTTTCACACTGAGGATTTTGTCAGGCGGTACAGCGCTAAAAATAGCGCTGCTATACCGCCTGAAAAACTCCTGCTAGCAGCATCTTTGGAGCCGTGAGAGGAGCGGTATGTATACCGCTCCTTCCCATTTAAAACAATGGGAAACCGCGGTAATACCACACGCAATGCACCTCTTCAGAGGCGCATGGCGGACAGTATTAACCCTTTTTTGGCCGCTAGCGGGGGTTAATACCGCACCGCTAGCGTCCGAATCCCGCAGCAAATCCAACGGTATAGCGCCGCTATTTTTAGCGGTGCTATACCGCCACCACGCCTCCCGCCCCAGTGTGAAAGGGGCCTTAGGGTGGGTTTCCTGATTGTGCAACAGTAGAACACGCCCGTGCAATGTGCTTCATAATTACCACTTGTAGTCTCCATTGGCAAAGAGCATGACTGGGTGGCAAAACAAAAGTAGATATTCATTTGGGTCCGAATCTAAATTCAGACAAATGTTTGGGTATTTGGAGATTCGGGTGTATGTGAATCTGAGAATGACAATAGTAACGAATTTCATTATGTCAGAATGTTTATACTAAAATAATAAAACAGTATTGTATTTATGAAATGATGCAAATCTTTGTTTTGGGAGATTTTACATTTTTCTACAAATGCAAACAGAAATTCAAGTTTGTTTATCCATGCTATTTTGAAGAAAAGTGACACAAATGATATGCTTAAAATATATATATTTAATAACTAAAAATACAGTGTAAATTAATATCAGGTATAATTTGTGATAATACAAATAAATGGATATACTTGCAAATATCAAAGATAAATGATGATACAGATGATATTCACATTTCTACGCAAGCTCTTATTACAAAATATCACTGGTAACTTTTAGTGAATAGCTCTCCGTGACGTCAACTCCGGACATGTAAAAACAAATGGTGTTGATTTTAGCACAGTGATTCCTTCTCAAAGCAAACAGACCTTCTAACGTACACTTTAAACATGCACAGACAAAATGTCATATTGTGCACAGGCTTGATAATCCAATCAAGACTTGTTTTAAAATATATAATGAATCCAGTCTTAACCACATATCATGATAAAACCATTGTACAGTCGTTGGCTTTAGCTTTTAGAGACAAACAAAATTGTTGATGTCTCTTATTATTTGCAATATAATCATTTCATACTGCAGTTAAAAATAATATAACTCCAATTTGCTCTGCCATATATTTAAATGGTTTTAGTAATGTATATGCAAAATCAATTAGCTTTTCCCTAGCATCCTTCTCTGCTATCTGTAACTCCTTTTTATCTCACCCAAAAGATGGGTGTGTATGTGTCATTACTATGTGTCAAGTCTCTGATATGAGGCTGGGTGGCAGAGGGGGCACCCCTTGTGGCTGAGTGCAGCACTCCCCTGGGAGTGATACAGGGGATACTGTGCCCAAAGGTGCACAGGTTGCCAGTAATGCTGTGACAGGCTGGTAAGCAGAACATGGCTGGGGTGCGCTGGGTAGCACTGTCAGTAGCCGTGCAAGAAGAAGTCGCAGGATAAACCGGGAGCAGAGTTCGCAGCCAGGCCAGGGGTCATATACCGGAAGACAGTCCAAGAGCATACAGGAACAAGCCAGATCATAAACAGTGGGCAGTAGATTGAAGAATAGTCTGCCAAGCCAAGGTCAGAGCGAGGAGATAATCAGGTCTAGCCGGAAGCAGAGGTCAAGCAAGGTATACAGGCACAGGAACACAGGAAGCTGACGATAGTCCAGCAAGCTTGAAGTGTCAGTGGCAGGCTTAAATAGGCCGGGGGGTGCGCCTACAGTTGTCACGGTGCGCGTGCGTCCGCGTTCTCCTCTTTTGGGCATATGTATTATAGCAAAAAATAAAAAATGTTGCATTTTTTTCCAAAATTGTCACTATATTTTTGTTTATAGCGCAAAAAATAAAAACTGCAGAGGTGATCAAATACCACCAAAAGAAAGCTCTATTTGTGGGGGAAAAAAGACGTAAATTTTGTTTGGGAGCCATGACCGCGCAATTGTCAGTTAAAGCGACGCAGTGCCGAATCGCAAAAAGTGGCTCGGTCATTTAGCAACAAAATGGTCCGGGGCTTAATTGGTTTAAATACACATACATGTTACAACTTATATGAGATTATAGTGATTGGGTTTACTTACACTTTAAATTGAATTTTGTGAAAGAGGGATATACTGTAAATATATAAATAATGCAAAAATAATTCTCCTGTAATTCTCCTGGGGACATTAGAAATGTCTGCTTCAAGATGTAAGTCCAGTACCAATGCAAGACAAAGCTTTTCCATCACTCCAGGAAGTCATTGTTTTCCGGTATATAAAATGTCATTTGTTTTTCCGTCTTTAAACTTACTCTGATGAGCAATAGGAAAAACACTTTTCCTTTTCATAAAATATCTAGACATGTTTTATATATATATAATTATATCAGTGTCTATGAATTTTCTTTTAGAGCATTTCTTATTTCCAGAAGCAGACTGACAGCAGATTAAAAAGCAGTGACAAGTAAAGTTGAATTTCAGGCAGATATATGAGTATAAGACCCAAATTAAAGGGTCACTAAAGGAAAAAAAAAATTTGGGCTGAAATTACTGTTTACAAGGTATAGAGACATAAAAGTGAACTGATTCCTTTTAAAAATGATTAAAAATAGATAAAAATCAATCATATAATCAACCTACAGTTCTAGTTTCGTTTTTGCTGTTATTTCCTGTCTCTCAGATATACAGAGCCAGAGAGCCAATAAGGGCAGTGATGGTTTGTCTAAAACCCCTCAGCACCAACCCAGTTTCAGTTTACACACAGTAATCACACCTCCTTAATTGGTGACCATAGTGAGAAAGCTCCCAGCACTGTGGTTATAAGGAAACAGACAACCAGGAAGTGTGGAGATCAGAGCAGAATTACAGCAACATCAAAGCAAAAGCGAACAATGAGGACATGAAAACAGCACTGCAGTAAGGTAAAGGAAGCTATGTAGCCAAAACATTTTTTTCCTTTAGTGACCCGTTAATGCAGCATTGCAGCATATAGAAAAAGTTTATTGGCAATATTTCTCTTCTGGGTCACAGGACTGCTAAAATCAATGTCAGGTGATGTCACAGAGCTCCTCCAGCTCTAGAAGGATCCCAACCATATTGTCGGGATCCACCCAGCTGCCTGATGGACAGCTGGCTCCAGCTCTCAGCTTACAGCTGAGAACCAAAGCCAGCTGCCCCCGCCCCCTCCCAGACCCAGCGCTCCAGTGAGCGCTGGAGAGGTAGCTCTCTGCTCAGAGCTGACCAGAACTGAGTGGTCTACTTGACCTTGGCTTGGTATCAAAAGAGCTCCTTATTTTCCACTTCTTATTAAGTGATTAAACAGTACTGACTGGCATATTCAAGGCTTTTGATATATTTTTATATTCTTTTCCATCATTGTAAAGTTTCATTACCTTGTTACACAGGTCTTTTCACTATTCTTTTCTACCTCCTCGTGGCTCAGTGTCTATCCTGCTTAGTGCATCCATGTGAAAGACAACAAACTCATTGACTATTTATACACAGACACTAATTGTGATATAAAAAGCCACAATTGTGGGAAATTAACCTTTAATTGCCATTTTAACCTTTGTGCCACCTTCTGTACCAAGGCCAAACATTCCAGGGTATGTACATTTTTGATTAGGATCATTTGGGTAGTTTCTGTTGTCATTATTAAAAAAAAAAGATAAAACACAATTGACTGATAATAAATGGCTTCAGCCAAACACTAACCATGAGTGAAAGAAAAGTTTTTGTGTTATCATTGATATTCTCTGAAAAATGGCCAAGAAAGCATAAATTCTGCCAGGGTATGTAAACTTATGAACACAACTGTATATATATTAATACACTGCCTGCACTGACTGAATATAGAGTAAACACTGAATATAAAGTATATGCTAAATGCAGAGTATATATATATATATATATATATATATATATATATATATATATATATATATATATATATATTAGACTGACGGTGTGTGTGTCTATATATATATATATATATATATATATATATATATATATATATATATATAGATTGATATATATATATGTGTGTGTGTGTGTATATATATATATATATATATAATCCCAAATACACTGCCACTAACTGAATAATCTGCCTGCTTAATCTAACTCAAGCTATCTCTCTGTTTACAAGTGGTGGGTATACTGCGCTGCCTAAAATGTAAATAATTAGCTGCTAACACGGCTAAAAAATAATAAATTAGCTGAACAGAAACAGGAAAACAAAATGTGTAGCGCTTAAATCAAATAAGTGTCACAACAATAAGTATTAGTGTGCACTGGATACACACAAAACAATTGTGCATAAGTATTTGTTACAAAGTGAATATAAGCAAATAACTGACCCATAAAGGGTTATAAAGTAAATACAAAGTCCATGAAAGAAACGATTCACTGAACAAGGAATGTTCATAATATGTAATCATTAGACATTAAAAAGTCCATAGAAATAAGTAGCACCACGTGAAAATGGTTGTAAAAGTGAGGCAACTGCCGTCTTGTTCCGAGTGAAAGAAGTGACTGACACCAGTGATGATAAATGGAGGCTTACCGGAGAAGGTGGACTTAGAATGACATACGTCACTAAAAGTCTAGATGAGCTTGTATGTGTAATGACCAGTCAAACACATAGGGGCTATATAGATGTACACATCTATATCACTTGATAGATGATGGAATATGATGGTATACATTCACTCCACAGATGTCACACTGTAATCGCATTCTAAATATACACGAGTAAGTTAATACAAACGTGTACATAGAGACCAAGAACTTTTTTTTACAAAGAAAAGGAATTTAATGCATAGATCAATTTCTTGATATATGACAAAAAATTTAAATTTAAAAGAAAGTTGTATTTCCTCTGGAGAGGTTATACAAAGGACATCCCACTAGATATCAGTCTTTTGTTAGAACATATAAAATTTGAAATATGAATGTAAATGCTGCATATAGATATGGAATGGATCTGTTCACAATATACCCATCTATTACATACATTATTCTAGTGACAATATCTAGTAACAATATCACGTCATGGTTGTATGACAATTGCATTTACTGATGGGAGAGAAAAAAGAAAACTGAAAATTGAATTCCTATGATTGATTGATAAAAGCATTGATGTCCCACTCGACATTCATGCCAAAAGGAAAATATGATTGAAGTTCATAAATCCAATACGTTTCTAAGCGTGATACATCCCTCGTCATAGCACCACCTCTCCAAGGGGGCGTGTACTTGTCGATGATGGCAAATTGTGTACCACTGGGGTCTCTATCGTGAAATTGTCTGTAATGTCTGGGTACGGGATGTTTGGTATCCCCGCCCTAGGCAATCCATCATTGATTGTCTGGACTAGATACATAGACGACATCCTCCTCCTATGGAAGGGTAGTCCTGAGTCATTAAATACTGAATTTAATTTTCATTTTTTTTTCTCTCTTCCATCAGTGTATTCACTTTTCATACAACCATAGCATGATATTGTTACTAGATATTGTCACTAGAATAATGTATGCAATAGATGGGTATAATGTGAACAGATCCATTCCATATCTATATGCAGCATTTACATTCATATTTCAAATTTTATATGTTCTAACAAAGACTGATATCTAGTGGGATGTCCTTTGTATAACCTCTCCAGAGGTAATACAACTTTCTTTTAGATAATTTTAATTTAAATTTTTTGTCATACATCAAGAAAATGATCTATGCATTAAATTCCTTTTCTTTTTTTTTTTTTAAAAGTTCTTGGTCTCTATGTACACGTTTGTATTAACATACTCGTGTATATTTATAATGCGATTACAGTGTGACATTCACACACATTTTAATTTCTACTTAACTTTCCTATAATAGCAACACTTATATATCCATTAATTTCAATTAATTAGTTTTTTAACGCAACTATGAATAGGCCATGACTGGAATGCACACTTTTTTAGACCCAGCCTTGGGATACACACGTAACCTATTGCCGGTCATGTGTCTTGTCCTTTTCTGTCTTTTTTTTGTGCTTTTTAGCTCCCATGCACTTCATGTTTACATTCTCTCCTATCTCTTGAGATTAGCTAGCGAGGCTTGGTTCTATGTGATCTAACGCCTCCTTCGCTAATCTCGCGGTAATTTCATCATTTCTGCTTGTTGGTTAGCGTGCACATCTCAGAACGAGGTTTGGAACGCACGCCGTTCGGCCATGTTTCTGATCCCGAAAGTAATGCTGCATAGAGGTAGGCTGGACGTTTTATTTTCTGATTGGTGTCATTGTTGTTATTCTGTTATAAATTCAAGGGGGCTACGATGGAGAGACACGCCAGATGATGTGTTAAGAACACGAAACGTGTCGGGTCGTCTCCATTGCCGCCTCATCGTTACATATATGCGATCTTTGCACAAGATACATGTGAGTGTATTTGCTATATTATATTAAAAAAAAAACATTTTTAATTGGATTACACTATGGGCCAGATTCTCAGAGGCGTTACGACGGAGTATCTCAGATACCCCGTCGTATCGCCTTTTTTTTGTCCTCGTATCTATGCGAGTGATGCTTAGCATCACTTTTGCATAGATACGCTTCTACATCCGACAAGTGTAAAAGCATTACACTTTCGGTTCGTAGGTGTAATGACAACGTTGTTTTTTCATTTGCATATGCAAATGAGGCTAGTACGGCGATTCCCGAATGCTTTTACGCCGCCCCGTCGTCGCGTACGTCGTTTACGGACTCGTAAGGTTACCCCAGCTTCTATGTGGAGTAACCTTACGAAGTTCCGTCGGGTGCCGTCGGACGCCATGTTAAGTATGGCGTCGGGTCAGCGTCGGCTTTTTCCGTCGCTTACGTCGTTTTACTAACTCGTTCGCGAATAGGGAGTTGCGTAAATGACGCTCACGTCGTTTTGACGTCGGTTTCAACGACGCTTCCCGACGTGAGCTGGAGCATGCGCACTGGGCTTTTTCCCCGGCCGGCGCATGCGCAGTTCGTTCGACGCGGGGGCGCGCTTAATTTAAATACAAGCCGCCCCATTTGAATTGCGCGGGTTTACGCTTGGCGATTTACGAGACGCCAGCGAAAACTACGGAGCAAGTGCTTTGAGAATAAAGCACTTGCTCTAGTACGCAGCGGCGGCGTAGTGTAAATGGCTTACGCTACGCCGCCGAAAATATATGAGAATCTGGCCCTATGTGGCCATTTTCTTCCCTTATCTTCTCTGGCTTTTGATTATTGTGGAGTAATATGGATGTGAAGTCCTATACCATTTTGACATCTGTGGAGTGAATGTATACCATCATATTCCATCATCTATCAAGTGATATAGACGTGTACATCTATATAGCCCCTGTGTGTTTGACTGGTCATTACACATACAAGCTCATCTAGACTTTTAGTGACATATGTCATTCTAAGTCCACCTTCTCCGGTAAGCCTCCATTTATCATCACTGGTGGCAGTCACTTCTTTCACTCGGAACAAGACGGCAGTTGCCTCACTTTTACAACCATTTTCACGTGGTGCTACTTATTTCTATGGACTTTTTAATGTCTAATGATTACATATTATGAACATTCCTTGTTCAGTGAATCATTTCTATTCACTTTGTAACAAATACTTATGCACAATTGTTTTGTGCGTATCCAGTGCACACTAATACTTATTGTTGTGACACTTATTTGATCTAAACGCTACACATTTTGTTTTCCTGTATCTCTCTGTTTACGCCAACAACAATACACATGGCTGCTATGTAAGCAGCCTTATATAGTGTGGGGCGTGGACTTTGTCCCCCTGAGCCATGATTGGCCAAAGGCACCAATTATGGCTCTCTCAGCAGAGTGCGCTGTGATTGGCCAAAGCATGCAGGTCAGGTGCATGCATTGACCAATCATCATACAGCAATGCACTTCGATCTTACAATCTGGCAGTGCATTATGGGGCGTTTTGCGGCATTCAAATTTCCTGTGAACGCCCCATATGTTCGGCTTGTTTTAGAACAAACACCCAATGTTTGTGTCGAGCTTACATTCGACTTGAACCGTGGGCTCATCACTACTACTTATATGGTGCTGTCAAATTCTGTAGCGCTTTATACATATATTGTACATTCACATCAGTCTCTGCCCTCAAAGATCTTACAATCTAAGGTCCCTAACTCACATTCATACACATACTAGCAACCAACTAACCTTCCAGTATGCCGTTAGAGTGTGGGATGAAACCAGAGCATTCGGAGGAAACCCACACAGTCACAGGGAAAACAAGCATACTCTGTGCAGGTAATGCTGTGGTTGGTAAAAGAAAAAACAAGTGCGGCGCAAAAAGGTATAACAAAGTGATAATCAATCAATTTGCATGAATCACACCCAAATGGGTGGGACTATATAGTGATGAATGAACAAATTACAGTACATAAATCATGAAGTAGTGCTAGGGATATTAAACTCTTAGGCCTCGTACACACGAGGGAATTTATCCGCTGAAAATGGTCCGACGGACCATTTCAGCCGATAAATCCGCTCGTCTGTAGGGGCCGGCGGACAGTTTTGGACGGATTTCTCCAGCGGAAAAGTTTCAAAGCATGCTTTGAAACTTTTCCGCCGGAGAGCTGCCCGTCAGATATGTCCGCTGGTTAGTACGCCTAACCAGCCGACATATCTGCCCGCACATGCGTCGGATCCTGTGAATGGATCCGACGCATGCGCGCGGAAGTGTTTTACTTCCTGGTGCGGTGACGTGGCGGCGTCAACGTCACCGCCACGTAACCGCGCTGTCCGCCGGCGGGGAATTTGATCCGATGGTGTGTACAGCCATCGGATCAAACAGCCCGGCGGACATATCCGATGGAAACGGTCCGTCGGACCGTTTCCATCGGATAAATCCCATTGTGTGTACAAGGCCTTAATGTGCACATATCAAAGTGTTAAAGAGCATGTAGGAAGTCTTTCCAAAAAACAGTGTATAAACACCAGCAAAATGAATCTTCTTAGAAAGCAAGACAGTCCTGCATCATTGAGAATTCAAATGTGGGATGGGATTACACCAAACAATCCACCTCCAAAAGCATGCAATGTAGCCAACATGGTGAATTAAGAGAATGGATACTCTTACCGCATGAGATGGACACCTATGCCAGCGGCACCGTGTCAGATGGGCATGTGAGAGCTCTTCAGATGGATAGCTCAATCAGAAATGATGGTGAAGAAATGATGGGTCCTTCCCAGGAATCCAGGGATCGCAGATGATGGATGGCTCCAGGGATCGCAGGTGATGGATGGCTCCAGGGATCACAGGTGATGGATGGCTCCAAGCTGTTTAACTGGAACAATTCGCATGTATGGCCATAGAAAGGATAAAAAAAAACTCCACATAGTGTAGTTTGTTCAAAAAAGGGAGAGCCTTTATTAGGCTAATAAAATACAAGGATTTAAAAACAGAAAAATACCAGTACTATGGAAAGATCTGGCACACGTGATCACATGAATAAAAAAGCGTGGTAGTTGGGTATGTAAAAAGAACTATGTACCTGACATGTTTTAAGCTAAGGGCTCTTCAACTGGGGCATAGCTCTTTGACCCACTCCTCCACGCCATATATATACTAGAATAACAATTCACTGTGTCTCAAAACAGCTGCAATCAATTTGTTTGGGAAAAGCAATTATGATGAAATCTTGATACCTCCTCCCACTGGTGTCTGCAAGGAACGACATAGATCACATATCTTGATACCTCCGCCCACTGGTGTCTGCAAGGAACGACATAGATCACATATGTCCCACCCTACGGACAAAAGATCACATAACGCCATTGGTCCAGGCAGGCATCACGAGATGTATATGCGTCTCCGCCATGTCATGCATCACACAACAAGGGGACTTGATAAACGCTAATCAGCTCCAGGGGACACCCCACGGAGGATGGATGTCCTTCCCTGAAAGGTGATTGGCCGCACCGCTACCCAGTGGCCAAGCGTGCGCCATCACGTGACACCGTGACGCAAGTCCGCTTGTCATTCCACAAAGCATAGACATCACCCCCCTGGAGAGGTGATAGGCCACACTTCCACAGGGGGACGGGCGCAGGGCCGGCCTTTGGGGTGTGCGGGCTGTGCGGTCGCACAGGGCGCCATAAGCAACAGGGGCGCCGTGCGGCCGTCACAGTTTGCAGAATGTGAGTCGCAGACTCGCAGTCAGTTTAACACGATGAATGATCATCATCATTCATCACAGGCACCCCAGCGCTGCAGAGGGAGCGCCGTCGTGCCGAAGTGTCAGACACTGTTCCCCTCCCTCCCTTCTCCTTGTTGCTTCTATAGTATCTTGCCGACTTCGCAGGCAATGGTGAGGGGACTCGAAACCCTGGAAAACTTTACAAAGGAGGAGACTGCTATGGAAGAAAGAGTGTGGCCAGCAGTGCCCTGTCAGTGTTCGGGTGTCAGTGGAGAATTGGAGAAGCGCGCTGGATCGGGGATGGGAGCTCCATGATCGACCGATCAGCATGTTATTTATCACACAGACAGCTGACTAGGAACAGACCGTGCAGGAGACCAGCTGCAGAATCAGCTAAATCTACGATACTTGGCTGGGTATAAAAATACTGACCTGAGGAGGGAGGGGGGAGAGCCAGAGAGGGGGGGGGTGATTCTTAGGATTCTTTGCTATCACCTCTGTGTTGTATGTGATGATCGGGAGTCAGGCCCGGTGCCAGCATAATACAGTGTCCTGCAAATAATAGTGTGTCCACTCCACAGGTCCTCCTGTCATCCTGCCCTTTACTGTCACACTGCCTGCCCCCCCTTTCGTCACACTGCCTGACCCCCTCCTGTCACACTGCCTGACCCCCTCCTGTCACACTTGCCTGACCCCCTCCTGTCACACTTGCCTGACCCCCTCCTGTCACACTTGCCTGACCCCCCTCTTGTCACTCTGCCTGCCCCCCTTCTGTCACACTGCCTGCCCCCCTTCTGTCACACTGCCTGCCCCCCTTCTGTCACACTGCCTGCCCCCCCTTCTGTCACACTGCCTGCCCCCCCTCTTGTCACACTGCCTGCCCCCCCTCTTGTCACACTGCCTGCCCCCCCTCTTGTCACACTGCCTGCCCCCCCTCTTGTCACACTGCCTGCCCCCCCTCTTGTCACACTGCCTGCCCCCCCTCTTGTCACACTGCCTGCCCCCCTCCTGTCACTCTGCCTGCCCCCCTCCTGTCACTCTGCCTGCCCCCCTCCTGGCACACTGTCTGCCCCTCTCCTGTCACTTTGCCTGCCCCCCCTCCTGTCACTCTGCCTGCCCCGCTATCATCCTGCCCCCCTTCTGCCACTCTGCCTGCCCCCCTATCATCCTGCCCCCCTTCTGTCACTCTGCCTGCCCCCTTCTGTCACTCTGCCTGCCCCCCTCCTGTCACTCTGCCTGCCCCCCTCCTGTCACTCTGCCTGCCCCCCTCCTGGCACACTGTCTGCCCCTCTCCTGTCACTCTGCCTGCCCCCCTCCTGTCACTCTGCCTGCCCCGCTATCATCCTGCCCCCCTTCTGCCACTCTGCCTGCACCCCTATCATCCTGCCCCCCTTCTGTCACTCTGCCTGCCCCCCTCCTGTCACTCTGCCTGCCCCCCTCCTGTCACTCTGCCTGCCCCCCTCCTGTCACTCTGCCTGCCCCACCTATCATCCTGCCTGCCCCCCTCCTGTCACACTACCTGACCCCCCTCTTGTCACACTGGCTGACCCCCCTCTTGTCACTCTGCCTGGCCCCCTCCTGTCACACTGCCTGCCCCGCTATCATCCTGCCCCCCTTTTGTCACTCTGCCTGCCCCCTTCTGCCACTCTGCCTGCCCCCCTATCATCCTGTCCCCCTTCTGTCACTCTGCCTGCCCCCTTCTGTCACTCTGCCTGATCCCCTATCATCTTGTCCCCCTTCTGTCACTCTGCCTGCCCCCCCTCCTGTCACTCTGCCTGCCCCCCTCCTGTCACTCTGCCTGCCCCCCCTATCATCCTGCCCCCTTCTGTCACTCTGCCTGCCCCCCCTTATCATCCTGCCCCCCTTCTGTCACTCTGCCTGCCCAGGGGTTAAATAGTCTTGTTCCTTCCGCTGGCCCCTAGCTGATTCCACAGAATATACTGGAATGGCTGAACAGCCTTACAGCTCATTTACACATGTAGTGCCCTCTGAAGAGCAATCCACATTTGTATTGCTCTTTAGAGGGCATTAGACAGGCGCCTGTTTAAATCCCACAGTATCGCCCCCGCAATTTAATGCATTGCACATGTGGCCCATTAACTTGCATGGGCCACATTCGACAGGCAATACTGCTTGCTGAACCCAACAGTGCAGACATTTTTTTGTCGCACTGTTATGGAAAGCATTTTGGCTGTGGCAAGTGTACATCCCCCTCTGCTGCCTTTTCAGCTTGAGGGAAATGGTTGGGTAGCAGTAATAACACAGCTCAACCTCAAGTTTTTACTGTCCCCCCAACCACAAGTGTAAATGGAGTTGCAGGGCACTCTGAAAAGTGATCCATAGTGGATCATGTTTTGAAGGTATTTGACTGGTGGTGAAGAAGCGTTATGTTGCCTCCTCACCACCTGTTTTATACCCCTAAAAACCCATGCCACTGTGCTGTAGCCATGTGCATTGCACATGGTTGCAGCACAGCCCCATTCAGATGAATGGGTTGGGTTAAGCAAAAGCAGTGCTGTGCACCACTAAAATGTTCGGGTTTAGCTTAAAGAAAAGGTGGCAACCCTAAGTGTCCCCCTCTGTGTTTCCTCTTTGTGTATGTTTAGGTGACCAGGGGACGAGGGGTGAAGGTGGGGGGGGGGGGGGCGCCACAGGATTAGCTCGCACAGGGCGCCTGAACACCTAAGGCCGGCCCTGGACGGGCGCATGCGGTCATGTGACACCACAGTGACGCACCTGCGCACATCACTTCACAGAGAACGTCAACCCATAATTCAGCGGCAACATTTGAATTCTCAATGATGCAGGACTGTCTTGCTTTCTAAGAAGATTCATTTTGCTGGTGTTTATACACTGTCTTTTGAAAAGACTTCCTACATGCTCTTTAACACTTTGATATGTGCACATTAAGGGCCAGATTCTCTAAGAATTCCGGCGGCGTAGCGTAAGCCAGTTACACTAAGCCGCCGCATCATACTAGAGCAAGTGCTTTAATCTCAAAGCACTTGCTCCGTAGGTTTCGCCTGCGTCGCGTAAATCGCGCAGCGTAAACCCGCGCAATTCAAATGGGGTGGCTTGTATTTAAATTAAGTGCGCCCCCGCGTCGAATGAACTGCGCATGCGCCGGCCGGAGAAAAAGCCCAGTGCGCATGCTCCAGCTCACGTCGGAAAGCGTTGTTGAAACCGACGTCAAAACGACGTGAGCGTCATTTACGCAACTCCCTATTCGCAAACGAGTTAGTAAAACTACGTAAGCGACGGAAAAAGCCGACGCTGACCCGACGCCATACTTAACATGGCATCCGACGAGACCCGACGGCATCCGACGGTACTTCGTAAGGTTACTCCACATAGAAGCTGGAGTAACCTTACGCGAACGAAAACGACGTACGCGACGACGGGGCGGCGTAAAAGCGATCGGGAATCGGCGTACTACCTCATTTGCATATGCAAATGCAAAAACAACATAAAGGCCACCTAGTGGCCGGAGTTGTCATTACAACTACGATCCGCAAGTGTAATGGTTTTACACTTGTCGGATGTAGAAGCGTATCTATGCAAAAGTGATGCTAAGCATCACGCGCATAGATACGAGACAAGAAAAACGGCGATACGACGGGGTATCTGAGATACTCCGTCGTAACGCCGCTGAGAATCTGGCCCTAAGAGTATAATATCCCTAGCACTACTTCATGATTTATGTACTGTTATTTGTTCATTCATCACTATATAGTCCCACCCATTTGGGTGTGATTCATGCAAATTGATTGATTATCACTTTGTTACACCTTTTTAGCGCCGCACTTGTTTTTTCTTTTATTGTTTACTCACAGATTGTTTCACTGTTTGTGCTGGCAGCTACACAATTTAATACTAGCAGTGCAACTTTTTTCCTTTTCATTCTGTTCTTTTCTTTGTAACTTCATAGTTGCAGCTACTATATATTTTTTACAAGTACGGTCCCATTTGTATTATAATACAATTTTTTCATAATGGATATCTTTGAATAGAGGACCAATCGTTCGTTTAACACAGAGGGTGTCTTTGTTTCCACAAACACTAACACAGAAATTAGCGGTCCATTTATGAGATTAAAGAATCTCATGACCACAGAAATACATTTACAATGGGATATAGTCTTTCTTGACCAGTATCACAAAGTAGGACTGGTTCCAAGAGGTCTAAGATGGGACATTCACTCACACCAAGGGGAAACAGAGTTACAAGCCTGCTCCCATTTTTTCAACGAGGCTGGTCTTTCTCTTTTAAGTTTTCTTATAAACAAAAAAAAAGGCTAAATTACTTGTCATATATCAAGAGATTAAGACACTCCATGATCTATTACTCCCATGGGCGTCCGCTCCATAGGGCAAGGGGGGTCGTTTGCCCCCCCCCCCCCCCTAGAATCGCCTGGGAGAGCCAGGAGCAGGGCCGAACTGGCCCTGGGGCCACTTTAAGCAGTGACTGCAGCTCCCCTCCATCTGTCCTCCAGCGCTCATATCATATGTCATAGAGCTGGGTCTGTGTACGAGGTCCCGCCCCCCTAGTTCGGCTCATCTGATGGTCTTCTAGTGTTCCACCTATCACACGAGCCGAACTAGGGGGGTGGGACCTTGCACACAGACCCAGCACCGTGACATATGATACGAGCGCCAGAGGACAGAGGGAGGGGATGCCTCTTCTGGGATCCAATCCATTTGTCCCTCATTTCAAAAGGTTCCTCTTTTAGACCTGAAATAAATATACTGTCAATATAGTGTAGTGTTTCAGTCAGGGGGAGGGGTGCTGTGTAATGCAAAGGCATTAAGAGATGCAGGGTGCTGGATTTAAAAAAAAAACTGGACTGGAGTTGAAAAAAATACCCAGACTGGATTTACCAAAAAACTGGACTGGAGTTGAAAAAAAAAAGCTTGGAAAATCCAGTCCGCCTTTTTTTCTAACCTCAGTCCAGTTTTTTTTTTTAATCCAGTCCGTTTTTTTTTTTCAACTCTAGTCCAGTTTTTTTTTTCAACTCCAGTCCAGTTTAAAAAAAAAAAACAGAAAAAAACCCGCTGGATTTAAAAAAAAAACTGGACTGGAGCTGGGAAAAAAACCCAGACTGAATTAAAAAAAACTGGACTGGAGTTTTAAAAAAAAAAACGCTGGATTAAAAAAAAAACTGGACTGGAGCTGGGAAAAAACCCCAGACTGAATTAAAAAAAAACTGGACTGGAGTTTAAAAAAAACAACCCGGACTGGATTTAAAACAAAAAATTGGACTGGAGTTTAAAAAAAAACCCGGACTGGATTAAAAAAAATTGGACTGGCAAACCCACTAGGATGCTGACAGCGTGCAATCACAGACACTGAGATCTTTGCAGTTGTGGATCGGGAAATGACTCGGTGTCTGTTATTGGCGATGTGCGCTGTCAGCTTCCCAACAGGCTTTGGAACACGTCCCAGCAACACGCCCAGCTCATCAGTGAGAGGTGTTCAGGCATTAGAATATATATATATATTTTTAAAGCAAGGTCATCTTACCCTGTGCAGAGCTTGGGGGGCCACAAAAGGGCTGAGGCACTGATATAAACATGTGCTACTTTTCAACTCCAGTCCATTTTTTTTTAAATCCAGTCTGAGCTTTTTTTTTCAACTCCAGTCCAGTTTTTTTTAAATCCAGTCTGAGTGTTTTTTTCAACTCCAGTCCAGTTTTTTTAAATCCACTCGTTTTTTCCCCCCAACTCCAGTCCAGTTTTTTTCAAATCCACTCCGGGTTTTTTTTGTTCAACTCCAGTCCAGTTTTTTTTAATCCATTCCGGGTTTTTTGAAAAAAAAAACCGGACTGGATTTTCAAAAAAAAAGTGGACTGGAGTTTAAAAAAAAACCCGGACTGGATTTAAAAAAAAAGTGGACTGGAGTTGGAAAAAAAACCCGGACTGGATTTAAAAAAAAAAGTGGACTGGAGTTTAAAAAAAACCCGGACTGGATTTAAAAAAAAACTGGACTGGAGTTGGAAAAAAAACCGGACTGGATTTTCAAAAAAAGTGGACTGGAGTTGAAAAAAAAACCCGGATTGGATTTTCAAAAAAACTGAACTGGAGTTTTTTTTCAACTCCAGTCCAGTTTTTTTTAATCCATTCCGGGTTTTTTGAGAAAAAAAACCCGGACTGGATTTAAAAAAAACTGGACTGGAGGTGAAAAAAAACCCGGACTGGATTTCAAAACAACGGACTGGAGTTGGAAAAAAAACCCGGACTGGATTTAAAAAAAAACTGGACTGGAGTTTAAAAAAAACCCGGACTGGATTTTTCAAAAAAAGTGGACTGGAGTTGGCAAAAAAAACCCGGACTGGATTTTCAAAAAAAGTGGACTGGAGTTTAAAAAAAAACCCGGACTGGATTTAAAAAAAAAGTGGACTGGAGTTGGAAAAAAAACCTGGACTGGATTTAAAAAAAAAGTGGACTGGAGTTTTAAAAAAACCCGGACTGGATTTTTAAAAAAACTGGACTGGAGTTGGAAAAAAAAAACGGACTGGACTTAAAAAAAAAACGGACTGGAGTTGGAAAAAACCCGGACTGGATTTAAAAAAAAACTGGACTGGAGTTTAAAAAAAACCCGGACTGGATTTTTAAAAAAACTGGACTGGAGTTGGAAAAAAACCCGGACTGGATCTTCAAAAATACTGAACTGGAGTTTTTAAAAAAAAAAACGGACTGGATTTGAAAAAAACCCGGACTGGAGTTGGAAAAAAAACTGGACTGGTGTTTTTTTTAACCACTAGAGCTCCGCGCTATTGACAGAATACGTCAACAGTGCGGACCTGAGGCGCCGGGGTCACGTCTTTGGACGTGACGTATTTGTAATTCCCCGCGCGCCACCCACCCCGGGGAAAAACAGTCCCGCCGCATCACCGAGGATTCGATGCGTGTACCCGGCGGCTGCGATGTCCGTCAGGTACACGCGATCGGCGGTGACAGAGCAGGGACGTGGAGCTGTGTGTGTAAACACACAGCTCCACGTCCTGTCAGGGAAAGGAGACAGATGCTGTTTCCCTTGTACATAGGGACACAGCCTCGGTCACCTCCCCCAGTCACCCCCCTCCCCCCACACAGTTAGATCACACCCAGGCAATACATTTAACCCCTTCCTCACCCCCTAGTGTTAACCCCTTCAATGCCAGTCACATTTATACAGTAATTAGTGCATATTTATAGCACTGGTCGCTGTATAAATGTGAATGGCAAAAGTGTCCGATGTGTCCGCCGCAATATCGCAGTCCCAATAAAAATCGCAGATCGCCGCCATTACTAGTAAAAAAAAAATATAAAAAAAAATCATAATTCTGTCCCCTATTTTGTAGGCGCTATAACTTTTGTGCAAAGCAGTCACTTATTGTGATTTTACATAAATACGTAGAAGAATACGTATCGCTCTAAACTGAGAAAAAAATGTTTATTTTATTTTTTTTAAATTGGGATATTTATTATAGCAACAAGTAAAAAATATATATATTTTTAAATTGTCGCTCTTTTTTTGTTTATAACGCAAAAAATAAAAACCGCACGGGCGATCAAATACCACCAAAAGAAAGCTCTATTTGTGGGGAAAAAAAGGACGCCAATTTTGTTTGGGAGCCACGTCGCACGACTGCGCAATTGTCAGTTAAAGTGACGCAGTGCCGGAAGCTGAAATTTCGCCTGGGCACGAAGGGGGTTTATGTGCCCAGTAAGCAAGTTGTTAAAAAAAAAACGGACTGGATTTTCAAAAAAACTGGACTGGAGTTGGGAAAAAAACCCGGACTGGATTGAAAAAAAACTGGACTGGAGTAGAAAAAAAAAACCCGGACTGGATTTTCAAAAAAAGTGGACTGGAGTTGGAAAAAAACCCGGACTGGATTTTCAAAAAAAGTGGACTGGAGTTGGAAAAAAACCCGGACTGGATTTTCAAAAAAACTGAACTGGAGTTTTAAAAAAAACCCGGACTGGATTAAAAAAAAAACAAGACTGGAGTTTTTTTTTAAAAAAACGGACTGGATTTAAAAAAAAAACTGGACTGGAGTTGAAAAAAAAAACCCCGGACTGCATTTAAAAAAAACTGACTGGAGTTTTAAAAAAAATCCAGACTGGATTTTTAAAAAAAACTGGACTGGAGTTTTAAAAAAAACCCGGACTGGATTAAAAGAAAAAACTGGACTGGAGTTTAAAAAAAAACCCGGACGGATTAAAAAAAAACTGCACTGGAGTTGAAAAAAAACCCGGACTGGATTACAAAAAACTGGACTGGAGTTGAAAAAAAACCCGGACTGGATTTCAAAAGAATTGGACTGGAGTTGAAAAAAAAACGGACTGGAACCTCTAGCAACCAATCAATGAGTGGTAATAGAGGGTTGTCCGCTCTATAGGGCAAGGGGGGTCATTTGCCCCCCCTGGAATTGCCAGGGAGAGCCAGGAGCAGGGCCGAACTGGCCCTGGGGCCACTTTAAGCAATGACTGCAGTGCTCCCCTCCTTCTGTCCTCCGGCGCTCGTATTGTATGTCATAGAGCTGGGTCTGTGTGCAAGGTCTCGCCCCCTATTTCGGCTCGTCTGATAGTCTTCTAGTGTTTCACCTATCACACGAGCTGAACTAGGGGGCGGGACCTTGCACACAGACCCAGCTCCGTGACATATGATATTTGATATTGTTTACCAGGCCATTGCTTTGTTTGTTCCAACATCTGTTGCCACAGGTAACACTAGACTGTTTTCTGATGTGTTTTTAGCAAGTCTGGAAACGCAGAGCAAACACAACACAGAGTTGTAGCCTACGGAAAAGTTTCTAGTTGTCCCTTATTTAGAGTGCCTGTCCCTCTTCTGGAATCAAATCCATTTGAATGAATGAATGAATGAATGAAAACTTATATAGCGCGGCACATGCGAACTGAATCGCCTCTGGGCGCTTGTTGTTCTTGTCTCCTTTGATATCAAAAGAGAAAAGTCTTGACCTTTTTCCTAAATGCTAGGTGGTTCTCCTCCAACCGAATGCTGGTTGGTAAAGCGTTCCATAGTCTGGGACCTTGGATCGCAAATCTTCTTTCTCCTTTGGACTTGCAGTTGGCTTTCGGAACCTGGAGCAGGTTTTGATTCGTGGATCGCAAAACGCGATTGGGATTATGCGCTTTTATTATTTCGCATAAATAAAGGGGGGCATTCCCATGGACACATCTATGCGTAAGACAGAGAGCTTTAAAAGCAATTCTGTCTTTAACTGGCAGCCAATGAAGGGCTCTCAGTGAAGGTGAGATGGATTCCCAGGGTTTTTTCCCAGTCACAAGTCTGGCGGCCGTATTCTGAACGACTTGCAGACGAGTGATTTGGTACTTGGGGAGGCCGAGGTAAAGGGCATTTGCATAATCCAGCCTGGAGTTTACAATTGCTCCCACCACGACCGCTAAGTCTTCTTTAGGGATGAACGGAGTGAGTCTACGTAGTAGGCGCAGTAGATGGTGAGATCCGCTGACTACTGACCCTATTTGTGCGTCCATTGTCATAAAGGAGTCAAAAAGGACCCCTAGGCTTTTGACTTTGGCGCTAGGGGTGATGAGCTTGCCCAAAATAGGCGGGGGGTCCACACTGTTGAAAGTTGATTCCTGCGCTTGGCGTGAAACAGAAGAAGTTGCATTCTGGTTCCATGGTCTGGGTGACCATCTTGAAGAGTTCGCGGGGGCGGTTAATGGCACCGTTGATAGCCTCCGAAAAATAATTTTTCTTGGCTTGGAAAATTCCTTTGTGGTATTTTCTTGTCACCGCCTTGTAGATGGATAGGTTTAGCTCTGAAGAACATCTTTTCCAGGCAGATTCTGCCCTTCTGCGTTCTTGCTTCAGTAACGACAGCTGGTTGTTAAACCAGCTGCGGTTGTTTTTCCGAATGCGGGTACTTCGTTTCGGCGCTACCAAGTCGGCTGACTGTAGCATGACCGAGTTAATGGCTTCCAGTGTTTCAACGGCCGTTTGATGCGGCTGAGTTGTTTCTATTTTTTTCCTTAAAGTAGTTTTGAAGAGTTCCGAGTGGAGCTTCTTCTGGCATCTAGTCCAGTGTATTGTCACTGGATTTGATGTTTTTGTTGCAGGGGGAATGGTGGAAATACTGAATATAATTGCATGGTGGTCTGTCCATGGCAACTTTTCATTTTCCCAAATCTTTATTTCCAGAGCTTGTCTGAAAATAAGATCAAGTGTGTGACCTGAAGCATGTGTGGGCCCACATACTAATTGCTGCAATCCTAATCCTTCCAGGTGGTCAATACAGGCGTCGGCAATGGGGTCCATGATGATAGCAGCTGCGATTTTGGGCCGGGCGGCCTATAGCAGAGCAGAACGTGGACGGTCTCCTTTGAATTTGCTTGCAGTTGCAGAGTAAGGGTTTCCATGAATGGAAGAGGGTTTTGGCGGACTGGTTTGGTGATCGTAAGATGAGTCTTGTGGATCACCGCCAGGCCGCCTCCTCTTTGCCCTATTCTGTTTTCCGTTATAATACGGTAGTTTTCTGGCACCAATTCTCCTAGAATGGTGTTACAGTCGGCTGTGAGCCAGCTCTCTGTAATAAAGAGGCAGTCTAGATCCCTTTGTTGAATGAAGTCGCGGATTTCTAGTCGGTGTTTTACTGCCGATCTTGTGTTGATCAGAGCACATGATATGTGCCTGAGCTGGGGTAAATGGCTGAAATGTCTGACCGTCGATCTATGATCGATTCTCAATAGTCGCTCAGTTCTTAGGGCCTTTTTGGTGATGGCTGGCAGTATTGCGGCGCATTGCCTCAAACTCCAAATGGTATCGGCACAATATTGCCGACATGCCATGATCGCCAATACACCGGGGGGGGGGGGTTTGGGGCAGTGGGGAGAGGAATTGGCTGACTCCTCTCTCCTGGCTTGGTCCAGAGGAAGGCAAAAAACCCTGTCAGAGCTCGGCCAATATGCTCCGGTAGGGAAAAAAATTCCTTCCTGACCCCTGTAAGAGGCGATCGGGTAACCCCTGGATCAAGCTTCTGTGTGTTGGGGCGACGGGGGGGAGGCTAGGGCTGAGAGGGAGAGCCTGTTGCTGGTCTGGTGGCTGCCTGCTCAGGGATGAGGGCTGACAGGGGGCTTCTCTGATAACCTGGGGCTGAAAGGGTGAAAGGGTGAAAAACAGGGCCGGGTAACTGTCCTTCAGGGATAAGGGGGGTTTCCTGGGAGCTGGGTAAGGACAACTGAGACGTGGGGAGCAGCGCGCCGTTAGGCCGCAAGTGAAGCCGCGGTCTTTCCTAGACCGCGGCCCCGCGATTCAGGACGGCCTGGCGCGGTGCACCCAAAAAAGCACCAGAACGGCGGAAATTTCCGCGAGGAGGTGGCGGGAGGTGGCGGGAGGGGGCCCTTGAGGATGATGGAGGTGAGGGAGTGCAGGGGGACAAAGAATGGAGCAAAGGAAGATCTGTGTTGCTGTGGCTTTGTCCTGAAAAGGACGGCCATCAGCAGCTTTGGTGGAGGGCTCTTACCTGTGGAGAGCCAGGGAGCTGAGCTGGAGGAGCGGAGAGATCAGGGGCGCAGGACTTTCCAGGGCTGGGCTGGAAACTGGAGTGTGGACTGAGCTGGCCGGGCTGAGAGGGACTCTGCCTGTCTGCCTCCTAAGCCTGCCTGGAGCTAAAGCACACACGCTCCTACTCCTAGGAGACGTGCGCCGTGGGAGCTTCTGTAGCTAATCCACCTGCCTCACTACCTCACTGACACTGAGCTGGTCCTTCTCTGTAGTTGTCCCTCATTCCAAAAGGTTCCTCTTTTAGACCTGAAATAATGTAAAGGGGGCCAGTGATGCAGAGTGCTGTGTAATGTAAAGGGGTCCAGAGGTGCAGGGTGCTGTGTAATGTAAAGGGGGCCAGTGATGCAGGGTGCTGTGTAATGTAAAGGGGTCCAGTGATGCAGGGTGCTGTGTAATGTAAAGGGGTCCAGAGGTGCAGGGTGCTGTGTAATGTAAAGGGGTCCAGAGCTGTGGGGTGATGTGTAATGTAAAGGGGTCCAGAGGTGCAGTTGTGGAGAGGGGGTACACGGTAGTGACAAAGAGATATTGAAAGATGCAGGGGGCACAGTGGGGTGATTTTACATTTTAACGTGGGGGGGCGCTTTTAACCCCCGCTAGCGGTCGAAGAAAGGGTAAAATGTGACTGTGTATCGCTGCTGCCGAAGCGCCCCCCCTCTGAAAAAATGTCAGCGGACACCCATGATTACTCCCACATAAATCTACCTCTGAATACTTATCACTTTCTTCTAATCTCCAAGCTTCATTGGAAAAGGAAGAACGTGACTGTAACGGTCACCACCACTTACGACCTTCCATCCAACCACGACAAGCTTATCTGACACACTCCGACAATACTGCATACACGATCCATATCAAATCCTAGAATAGGACGAGACAGAGCTCGTGTCATAGGCCTCTGCTCCTCACTAACAGAAGAGGGGGTTCCTGGGGTAGTGGATGGGACTTCAGTCTCCACTGGCACAACCCCAGAAAATGGTACAGGACTGGGACAGGAGGATGTCGGCTTTGCTTTGCAAGCCCAGGGGGGTTTTCACCAAGCACCAGTGGGTGGGACTTCAGTCTCCACTGGTATACTCCAGGAAGGGGGGGCAGTTGGCCCAGACCCCCAACAGCATGATGGACTGAGCCCAGCCACCCTGCCTTCTCCCCAGCGGCAGGCGTGTTTTCTGAGAGAGGTAGAGGTTGGCGGGGTGAGTAATGCTCAGTTTGGAGCCATTTATTTGGGGTACAGTATGGATACCAGCATTGGAGGACTGGAACTACTGACGGACTTCAGTGTCAACCCGTTTGGGGTTCCCACCTGTGTCCGTCTCCCACCAAAAGGGGAGAGATGTAACGGAATGAACCGTGACAGACTGAGATCCTCCTATGTCTAGGGTCACCTTATGTCCACTAGGGCCACTCCCGATCATCCCCAAAGTCGGGATCACTGGACATCCTCCAATACAACAATCCCCGGCCCTCATAGTCATATCCTTCTGTGGGGCTGTCATCCGCTGATCACGGGCACTCTTGGGCTACATACCACCGGAGGGCTCTGTAGCTCTCATCCAGCTGCATCTCTGCCCTGATCAGCCTGCTTAACTCCGCTATCCACTCCTGCTTCGGTTGTTCCCCCAACAACGGCATTCGTACTTCATACTGCGGCCAGTACCTTGCATAGATGGAGGGCATGACCTTTCCTTGGTGATGCTGCTCCCGAGCTAACGCTTCCTTCCAGAGTTGGCACCGAATCACATCCGACCATCCCAGCAGGACCTCCTCTGATACTGGTCCTCTATGCTGTATCCGCATCTCTTGTAACCTTCTTTGGAATTCCTCTTCCATGGAGACTGGTGTCTGCACCTCTCCTCTCTCTTTAGTTGGTGCTGCTGTGACTTCAGCTGCTGCAGCACTTCTTCGCTGTAGCAAGGTGGCATTCAGAGCCGCTATAACTCGGTCCCTGATCTCCGATGGAGGGTTAGGACCATAATGTGTCAGTCTTATGTTAACCGCCCGATCAAAACTTTCTTCCTCGGGTGTCCTGTCCGTTACGGCGGGCCTTTTAGCTCTATCCATTTCGACCAGTTCTGCGATAATGTCCCTTTTTTTACGGTTGCTGGCCGGTCTGCCCCGGCTCTCCAGTAAGTCCATGAGGGAAGAGAGCTTCATCCGTTCATACACCGTCTCCATTGTCATGTGTCCTTGTAGCCGTCCTTCTGGTGATGGAATCATCCCACTGCTGCCACCAAATGTAACGGTCACCACCGCTTACGACCTTCCATCCAACCACGACAAGCTTATCTGACACACTCCGACAATACTGCATACACGATCCATATCAATTCCCAGAATAAGACGAGACAGAGCTCCGTACTTGCTTCCTCAGATATATGAACTATGATTTCTTTGTCACCCTATGGCCCTAGTGGACATAAGGTGACCCTAGACATAGGAGGATCTCAGTCTGTCACGGTTCAATCCGTTACAGTGACCAACGTTTTAAAAAACAAAAAAGTATAATAGGGACACTAATGATTATAAAATGGGCAAAAAAAAATGCTGTGGTCCCACCTGGTGAGACAACCTCTAGTCAAATGGATACTTCAATCCCCACGGATGTGATACCAAGGTCCTTAATACCGACCTCCCTGTCTTCCATACCTAAAAAATCAGAACCACCTCCCACCTCCAAAAAGACCACACATTCAGGTAATGCACCTAGAGGCAACTCTAGAGGCAGAGGTGGGAGAGGTAGAGGAAGAGGCCCATACCACACATCTAATGATAGCCATGGCTATACTGAGTACCATGGGAGGGATAGATCCCCTCGAGATGTCCCTATTCAAGATAGGTCTCCCCCTGAATTACGGGACAGTAGATATGGTCACTACTATGAGCAATATCACAATAATCGCACCCCGGTTCGCACATACAACAGGTTCTTACCATTACGAGATGTCCATCCCAATGATGGAACTGATAGACACCATTCTTACATGGAGAGAGATCATGATTATTATAACAGATCCCCCTATTCATATAACCGCATACGTCCTGTACCTTCCCAGAGTGGGGATTTTCCCAGGGTCCCCATGAGCACCAAAAGAAGGGCAGAAGGAAACGAGGCACCAGAGGGGGGGAGGCGGGCCAGGAAAAAGAAGCAAACCCTAGATGGTAATGGCATTTTTAATTTAAGCAAGGGAGAATTTTCAGAAGCGGAAATTAGGACTTTAGATAAGGGACTAAAATTTGCCCCCTCAAGGCAGTTGAATAAATTCGACACCTTTGTCGATGTTCAAAAATTTGTCCGTAAATTAAACATCCAGCGTTTTTTTCTGTCTAACCCAGGCCAATTCAATAAGGCCGAGACTATCCCTGGGGAACCAATTCATTCTGTTTTTTCCAATCCGTCCCACTTTAACCCATCCAACACTACATCTTCTTCTATTAAAGTTTTTAGAGATCTTGTCCTCAAAGATCTAGAAACATTACCCAAAAAACGTATATACGATCACCCCGACATTAAGATAGGACTTAAATCCCTGTGTGAATGCAAGGATTTAATTATACGCCCCGCAGATAAGGGCGGTGGAGTGGTCATTCTCGATAAAGCGGACTACCACTCCGAAATGTGCCGCATCTTGGATGATACCAGCACTTACTCTCAGCTGACCTCTGACCCCACTAAGAAATTACAAAAGGCATTGTTGGGATTGATACACAGGGGAGCAGCGGATGGCATTCTGGATAAAAAAGAAAAAGAATACCTAGTACCCACAGTACCCCGCATACCCGTTATGTATTACCTCCCAAAAGTTCATAAGAACATTGTAAATCCTCCAGGCCGCCCAATTGTGAGTGGAATTAATTCAATTACTTCTAGAATTGGCAGATATATTAATTTTTATCTCCAGCCATTAGTACAACGAGTCCCCTCCTTTTTGAAGGACAGAGGGGACACTATACGGAGATTACAATCCACCGAGTACCAGAGTGGATGCATTCTTGTAACTGCGGACGTAACATCGTTGTATACGTGCATTCCCCATGACTTAGGCTTTAAAGCAGTTGAACGTTGCCTATCCACTAGCGATTCAATTCCTAAGGTCCAACAACAGTTCATTATGGACTTATTGAAGTTTGCCACCCAGGGCAACTATTTTTGGTATAATGACCAATTTTTTCTCCAAACACGAGGAGTCGCAATGGGGGCCAAGTTTGCCCCCAGTCTGGCAAATCTATACATGGCCCAATGGGAGGAGGATGTCGTCTATGCCCTACAGCGACCAGAGGTGATGCTGTGGGCACGCTACATAGACGACATCCTTCTCCTATGGCATGGTGATGAGGAATCTCTCCATGACTTTATGGTGACCCTCAATGATAACAAATTGGGGATTGTTTTGACCTATGAGTTGAGTGTCAATAACATTCATTTTTTGGATTTGGACATCTCAGTGAAAGAGAACCAATTTGTGACGAAAACGTTTTTCAAGCCCACTGACAGGAACGGGTACATCTCCACCGATAGTTGTCACCATAGTTCATGGCTCAGATCGGTCCCTTACAGTCAACTACTTTGCATTAGAAGGAATTGTACGAATATGGATGACTTTCACGTACAAGCAGAAACACTTAAATCGCGTTTCATAGAAAAGGGGTATACACCCTCCGCTATTGATAATGACATCAAGCGGGTTTCCAATCTGGACAGGGCTTCCATTATTATGGAAAAACCCAAACGCACTCCTGACAATAAGTTTAGATGGGCATTCACTACTCAGTACTCAGTACAACACAAACATATCAAAGGGATCTTAAATCGCCACTGGAATGTTCTCCAAAGCGACTCCCTTCTGGGTCCGGTCTTGCCAGAAAAGGCAGGCATTATTTTCAGAGGTGCAATGTCGTTAAGAAATAAATTAGCCCCAAATGTATCAGATCCCCCAATTAAACCTTCCTTTTTCCCTGAAGTGAAGGGCTTTCATCAGGGCCGATCCTAGGGTCACAGACGCCTGGGTGCAGAAATATTTCTGGCGTCCCCACATGGGCGTGGTCATCTTACTAACCCCTCCCCTTCACAAATGTTTCTATGGCTACGAAACACAGAGATGCTCCCCTAAGAAGTCTTCGTTAGTGTCCCATATCAGAGTCCCCCCCAGCAGGTGTCCCCCATCAGAGCCCCCCACATCAGGTGTCCCCATAGATCAGTACATGTCTAATACCTACCTGTAGCTCGGGCGTGCTGGGAGCAGAAGCACATTACAGGGGGCGGGGCATATGTAGCATCTTTGGTTACTTTGAGGGTGGCACCCGGAGGCATTTCTGGGAGTGCACCGGATGATTGGCAGAAGCTCCGGCCAACCCAGAAGCCTCTCATCACACCGCCTATGGGAGAAGAGCCGACACACGCAGAGGGGGCGGGGCAGATAGGAGACTGGTCCATGCACACCGGACAGAATTAATTAGTGAAGCCTACTGCCGAAACGTGTACTAGGCTCCGCTGTGGTACCCAGCCTGGATTCCGGGGTCAGCAGGAGGTATGCGCTCTTGTCAGTTGCCAGCGGAGAGAGCAAGCGGGATGGGAAACCGCAGCACCTGCTAAATGTGCCCCATCTCTGGACACAGACAAGTCGGAGGGAGGGGAGCTTCAGCGCCCCCAACTCTGCGGCGCCTGGGTGCAGAGCACCCCGCGCACCCTGCCTAGGATCGGCCCTGGCTTTCATGCGTGTAGAAGGTGCAATGTGTGCGTTCTTAACACCTTAACACCGAAAGATATGTAACTTCACTTCAACTGTAACTGCTATCACCTATCAGATGAAAGATTTTGTCACGTGTAACACCAAGTACATAGTGTATCTTCTTACATGCCCTTGCAAAAAGCAGTACGTAGGCAGGACCATACGCACATTTGCAATCAGAGTGAATGAACATATCACTCGCATTAGGAAGGGTAAAACTAACCACAGTGTGCCCAAACATTATTTGGCACATCATAAAAAAAATCCAGAAGGAACTAGTTTCCAGGTTATAGGCAAATTTACCCCCCACTGGAGAGGGGAATCTCGGGTCAGAGGGGTGTCCCAACTTGAAATGTTTTGGATCTATCAGCTTCACTGTTTTTCACCCTATGGGTTAAATATAGAGTGGGACATCAACACTTTAATTAATAAATCTTAAACCCTTAGTTTTTTAGGTGGCATCATTTCCCTGGTTCATCATATATATGTTTTTTACATGTTATGCCTGGTTTGTATAATATAACTATTTGGGTCATTGACAGTTGATTGTGTCACGCACTGCCATCAATTGGTTTTTTAATAACCAAGTAGTTTTCCTTTCACTGATGATATTTTTCCATCGATTGGCCCATAATATGGATGTTATTCGGCCTGGGATGGTGTCACGCCACCCCGCCACCCTCATTTGCCGTTTAGCTCTGTGTGTCATTTCCGGGTCACGGTCCAACCAATGGGGCTTTCCGTATAGCGCATAGCCACGTTGCAGCTGAATTATGGGTTGACGTTCTCTGTGGAGTGATGTGCGCAGGTGCGTCACTGTGGTGTCACACGACCGCATGCGCCCGTCCCCCTGTGGAAGTGTGGCCTATCACCTCTCCAGGGGGGTGATGTCTATCCTTTGTGGAATGACAAGCGGACTTGCGTCATCGCCGAGTCACGTGATGGCGCACGCTTGACCACCGGGTAGCGGTGCGGCCAATCACCTTTCAGGGAAGGACATCAGTAAAGCATTGCGGTGTCACAGTCATTTTCCATCTTTGCGACATCTCTAAGGCCCCATACACACGATCGGACATATCCGATGAAAACGGTCCGCGGACCATTTCCATCGGATATGTCCGATCGGGAGTTTGATCCGATGGCGTGTACACACCATCGGATCAAATTCCCCGCCGCCGGACGGCGCGGTGACGCGGCGGTGACGTTGACGCCGCCGCGTCACCGCCACGTCACCGCACCAGGAAGTAAAACACTTCCGCGCATGCGCCGAATCCATTCGGCGGCGGCGCGGCGGCGGTGGGGGACGACATGTCTGCTGGTAAGTGTACTAACCAGCAGACATGTCAGGCGGACAGATTCCACCGGATGGATTTCAAAGCATGCTTTGAAATCTGTCGGGTGGAGAAATCTGTCCGCTAGCCCATACACACGAGCGGAGATGTCTGCTGAAACGGTCCATCGGACCGTTTTCAGCGGACATATCCCCTCGTGTGTACGAGGCCTTACACTTAATTATATATGTACACATTGTGGACGTGTCACCCTTGCTAAGTACTTTGTATCAATAGGACTCTCTTTATTTTTGTCTTTATCTTTTTTGTTTTCAGGTTTGTATTATTATCATCATCATACTTGCATGCTGTTTTGTGACTGTGAAGTATGCCAAAAGGTGCCAAATGTGGCAGCGGAGGGAGAAGGCATACAAGCAACGCTTCCCCTTTTGGAAGGTGTTCCGCTTTAAGAAAATTGGGGAAATCATACATATTATACATTTTTATTACCAATTGAGTATAATGTTTATTATAGTACCCAGTAGTACTCAGTATTAAAGGCTTAGGGCCAGATTCACAAAGCACTTACTCCGGAGTATCACGAGTTAGGCACGCGTAAGTCTAAAAATGCACACGCTTATCTATGCACCCTATCCCCAAAACGATATACGCCTGAAATCCACATTTTTTAGACCGACGTAATTTGGATAGACCGGCGCAGCGTCCGTGCAAAACTGCACTAGACACACCATTGATTTGCTATGCAAATATGCAAATGAGGGAGATACGCCGATCCACAAAAGTAAGTTTGTGCGGTGCAGTCTACACGATGTGCTTATCAGCTGCACGGTCGGTCTAAAATTAGACCATATAAAAGCAGGTTTAAAATTAGACAATCCGTCTACATGTCAGCAAAAGCAACACCATTAGGGCCGAGCTGAGCAGTCACACTTGCAGGACATTAATCTGTATGCCAACATGCCAGGGGCATCCTTGCTTATAGCTATACTACTGACTTTAGATGAGCGCAGAAGGAGGAGGGCACGGAGGAGGGCATGGGAGAGGATCTTTGTCAGGTATATCCGTGGGGTGAGCCCAATGGTCTAATAGGTAGGAATCCCTACTAGTGTGGTTGATTACACTAGTAACCACACTAGTAGGGATTCCTACCTATTAGACTCTAGAGACACATGTTTTTCTTTGTTTTATATGGTTTAGGGTGCATCGGTCACAACTGGCATCCTTATAGCAGCATAGGATCATTTTACTTTAGCAATCTTTGGGCCTGCTGGCCTGCACAGGCTCCTGACCTAATTAATCCACCTTTACTCAATTTCACTGAAATTAGTGGAAGCTGAGGAACCAACATCTACCCTCCTACTAACACAGGGTATCTCTCCAATTGCACCCTAATTCCAGCCAAAAGGGGGGCCTATTACCATTGGGCTCACCCCACGTATATACCCGACAAAGGTATTAATTTAGCAGCGCCATTTCCCTTTCTACTATTCATATTTATATTAGCTCCCCACAGCTACTTTATTCACCATAGCGCGGACTCCCCTGTTCTTACACGGGAGAGGATCTGCCGACCGCCAGTGGGCAAGGTACTGGCAACACTCCATTTCCTTGCCAGTGGCTCTTTTCACCCTAATGGGTAAATATATATTTTATATACTTTTTTTCTGTTTAGTATATATTTTAGAATAATTAATATAATAAATATATATTTTTATTTTTTTAACTAATATAAATTAACTAATAATAATATTATTATAATTATCTTATTTAATATATTATAAATATATATATATATACACACACCGACACGACACAAACTGGCAAACAGCAGCAGACAACGGAATAAAAGCACCTTGCTTCAGGAAGGGAAAAACATTGGATGTACTTTTGCAATGGAAGGGCATTTCTCTCGGTCTATTTAAGCACTGTGCATAGCTCACTAAGTCTGACGGGCCTAGTTCCTATCTAACTGATTGCGCTGTGCCGAGTTCTGAGCATGCTCAGAGAGGTGCTGACCATAGTCTGCTTCATGTGCACATGCCCAGTCTGGCCGGCCCTTCATTTGCATGGGATCATGGCTCATTTCAATGGAACACATCCTTCCCACTTTGAATTACACCTCCTTACGCCTCGGAACTTACATTGCACCGGTGCAAATTTAGCCGAAAATACTACGAGGATACGGTACTTGCGCCTCGAAATTAAGTCAGTCTAACTTAAAGGAGTTGCACTACACCGGTCCAAAAATGCGCCGATGTACATGAATCTGGCCCATAGAACCTTAAAGGGCTTAGAAGTGAAATCTATCACGCAGTAATAAAAATCCAACAAAAAGCCCATCCTGTTATCACTCTCTCCAAAATGAACAACTTGAGTTCAGAAAAAACCCATGGAGATAAAACATTTAGGCAGGGCCGTCTTAATAGCATCATGGGCCTTTGGGCAAAGTAATGCTCTGGGGCCCCTACAATGATGACAGTGCACGTAAACAGACATCAAGTAGGTAGGAGGCAGACGGCCTCCCCTGTGTATCTATCACTCTCAGTGTCATCAAGAGGCCCCAAATTTCGGAGCAGCGTGGGCTCAAGGACCAGCTGCTTTGGGGGAAAATCAGGGGCCCCCCGTGCAGCTGGGGCCCCTGGGCAGTGCCCAGGTGTGCCCCCTCATTAAGACAGCCCAGCATTTAAGTATTCTTTATTCCTTCGATTTCCCTTTTAAATGTTTTTTTTTCTTTGTCTGAATTTCTCACTTCCTGTTTCTCCTCAGTAAACTCGCCACCATCATCCGAGTGGTGGTCAGTCAGCCAGAACAGCTTACTGAGGAGGAACAGGAAGTGAGAAATTTAGACAAAGAAAAAAAAAAGAATTTAGAAGGGAAATCGAAGGAAACGTTAAGTGAACCAACGATGCACTAGCTTAAAGGAACGTATTTAGAAAATAAAAAAACAAACCTTTACTACCCCTTTAACATTTGTCAGATCTTGCTTGCTTCTTGATCCTTTAAACATTTAGAGACCCAGATAATGTACAGCACATTATTTACAAAAAAAAAAGAGAGAAAAAAAACACACTACAATATATGACATAAATTGTCAGTTTATTTGGTGGTAAAATGGACAACTCTGTTGTATGATGTTGTATGATGCTGCCCTCTAAGGCAGGAAAGCAATCTGCTGCTAAACATTGCTGTGCTTGTATTGTAAAGCAGAATCTCTAAAGTACCACAAATATATCTTTTCATTAGGAAAAATACACTTTATACTTGCCCCATTGTGTGTGTGTGTGTGTGTTTTTGTACATATGTTCAGGTGCAGTAAAGCTACAGGGCCCTTACACAGAATCTGAGTGATCCAACTCCTCTTCTCTAACACTTCACAGGGGTCCTTTCAGAGATAGGGGACCTGGATAGCTAGAAGGGCAGGATATTCTATAAAATACAAGGTCCTTTCCATTTAAAGCCTACCATCACCCCCAAAATCAAATCACATGAAAAAAGTCTCAGACCTGGCTTACCAAAAACCTGGGATGTGATGGGTATGCTACCATGCCTCATCACTGCCTCCTGGGATAGCTGAAGGCTAAATCCCTAAATAATGTACTCCAGCTCATATCAGGGGAAAGTTCTAGCGAGTGCCCAGCTATACCAGGAGGTGGCAGTGAGGCTTTTTTTCTCTTTTAAAAATAAACATCTTTTTTTTTTAAATCACTTTTGCAAGCAATTTTACTTTGGGGTGTCGGAGGCTTTCAATAGTGTGGACCTTCCAGTTCATTGGAAGGTTTGCTTTAAAGGATCACTAAAGGAAAACATATTTTTTGCTGAAATGACTGTTTACAGGGTATAGAGACATAAAAGTTAACTGATTCCTTTTAAAAATGATTAAAAATAGATAAAAATCATATAATATGCCTCTAGTTTCACTTTCGTTTTTAAACTGGTTTTGTGTTTATGTGAAGTAGAAAGAGAGACAGAACAAAAACAAACAAATCCAGGGCAGTGTTTGTTTTTAAATTGAATCTGATTGGACCACAGTGAAAAGCTGCCATGAGATTTTTCATAAGGAGCCAGACAAGCAGGAAGTGTGGAGATCCGAGCAGAATTACAGTAACTTCAAAGCAAAAACGAACTAATGAGAACATGAAAACGGCACTGCATTAAGGTAAAGGAAGCTATTTAGCGAAAAAAAATGTTTTCCTTTAGTGATCCTTTAAGTAATTTCTCTGCTGGTACTCATCTCTGCAGGCAGCGGTGCAGTGAGAAAATACAGAGCTCCTTAATATCTGAGCAGTTTGGAGAGCCGAAAAGAACTCAGAGAGAAAGGCGGTATCTCTAGAAAAGCCTTTCTCAATCTTTTTTTTTTAATATAAAGGAACCCTGGAAATAAGTTTTAGGGAACCCCTGGCAATAAATATTAATAAATTCTATATCTACAGCACACAGGACATTAGCAAGGTGGTCAGTGGGAATAACGTTTCTTACATTGGAAATTAGTGGGAATGTATTCTTTAGTTTTGAGCAAGCGTAGTCTTGCTCTTCTGATTTCTGTCTGGACAAAAACTGTACTGATTAAACAAAAATCCTACGATCTGGTATCGTACAAGAAAATTTTTCGTGTTTGTCCCTTCAGATACTTTCAGATGAACTGTGGTGATCGGCTCTCGAAAGTTGTGTACTAACGATCAGATTATCATACAATTGCTTTTAAAATTAATTTTACGTCCAATTTTCTGATCGTGTGTACTAGACTTAACATTGGTGGTCAGTGGGAGGAATTCCAGCTAAAAAAGATCATTGTTGTCAGTGAAGACTTATCTAAGTGTCAAAAATTACTGATTGCTCCAGGAACTTCTAGCAACCTTTGGAACCCTGGTTGAGAAAGGCTGCTCCAGAGGAAAGCTTTGCCAAAAAAGCTTAGTTGACTCTGTTGTCTCTTTACATATACATCTCTACAGGTAGAGGATAAATAAAAAGTTACAGAGCTCATATGAGATATCTGAACCCCAAAAAACTTTAAAACACTGTATGCCGCGTACACACGATCTGGCTTTTGCCCAGCCAAATCACATCGCAATTCCATCGAAAAAAAAAATAGAACATGTTCTATATCTAAACTCCGATGGAATTCATCAGAATTTCCGATGAAAAAACTCAGATGGGGCTACATCGATGGACTTTTTCCATCGGAAATTGCGATTGCATGTATGGGGCATTAGAGTTTTTTTTATATAATGCAGACCTGCATGGACATAGAGGCGAATGGTAGCTCTAGTGCAAGGCTCTACCAGCATTAATGTGTGATCCTATATGTCCCTACTTGGATTGGTTTCCCTTGTAGGGTAGTTGGCTTTACTGGTTCTTTGTCCCTTACATGGCCATGTCTACTAGCAGAAGTCCAGTGAGAGGCTACAGAGTAATCTTACAATATCTGAGCAGACTGACCCATTTACTCTGACACCCCCCAAGGTTCTTTTAAGGGCCCTTTCACACGGGGTAGATCATAATGATTCGCCTCTGTGTGTCCGCTTTTGGTCAGCGGGGTACCTCCGTAAAATCCCAGCTGAGCCGTCGGCTGACAGGGCGGTCCCCGCACACTGTACAGGGACCGCCCTGTCTTTTCACCGCTCTCCCCTATGGGGGGATCGGATGAACACGGACCGTATGTCCGTTAGCATCCGATCCAATCTGCAGACGGAAGAAAAATAGGATTTTCTTCCGTTCGAAAAACTCCTTTGCGGAGGCAGACAATTACGGGTGTCAGCGGATGTTCATCCGCTGACACCCGCAATCACATAGGGACCAATGTATGTCCCGTTTTCATTCGAAAGGGGCCTAAGAGAATGGGTAGTTGGTCTTTTTCAGACTCTCAGATTTACCATAGCTATCTGTACATTTCATTACAATACAAAACAAATGATAATATCATATTTTGGCATTTGTCTATGTAAGAGGTGTCAGAAATAAAAAAAATGCTTCTATAATCCTGTAGAGAATTTGGCACAACCCCACAGCTAGGGGAAGTACCAGTCACTCTGGTGGGCATCTGACCTCCTGGGTCTCCAGCCAGCTACACCCTCTGTTCTTGCCTGAAGAATTTGGGGCAGGTATACAAGGAATTTTTTTTTTAAATAAAAACAGCAGCAGGGTGGATGTTTGCTCCTACAAAGAGCGCTTCCTCTTCACCTCAGACAGCTTCTTCTAGTGTGGATGGCAGCAGCAGTCAAATGAGGCTCAGTTGTGTACAATCGCATACTTACAAAATGGGATACAATTGCAAGAATTATACAAAACAGACCAAAAATAACAATAAAATTCAATGAACAAAAATAAATATAGCAATAAAAAAAAAATGTATAAAGCACAACATAATAGCTTTCTTTGGTACAGTTATCTACTGGACGTTATAATTTATTGACATTGTAGTACAGCTCTTGGATGGCATGACTGATGGCAGAACGAGGAAATGGGAACGGTTTTTACAATGTGCAGCACTGTGGATCACAATTCAATGAAACAGTCTAATGACAATGAGGAGCTAAACATACCTGAACCTATTTTAAAGGCCCCTCACATATAAGAAGAAAAACTAGTTCTACTATAGGCTCAGGTTTGGCAGAACATGTTAAACATCAGCAAATGTAATCAAGCTTTGACGAGTTAATATATATATAAAATAACGATCGCTATGGACTTCATAAGGCATCTTTCAACAGGCCATCTTGACAGACAGTCAATCCTCATACATTTCATGTAACAAACTGAAATAATATCCAAAATATACACTTTCTGTACTTAAAAAAATACATATAAAAGGAATACAAAACTGGAAAATGAAATATTTGAGAAAAAACAGGTATTTGGCTTTTCCTTATAAATTATGTGTATTTTTTTTATTTTTGTATTGTTTTTGTTTTGACATCTCTCCAGAAGACCCCTTCTTACTCAGAAACAAACTTGTTGCTCCGTGGCCAGCAACCATCTGCTCAGCAGTGCCCCTACTGGCTAATTTGAGTTTGTACATGTGTCTGTGCTATATGTGCTTTATTGTAATCAAGGTATGCTGCAGAGACTGGGAAAAGCCAGAGATACGGAATCTCCAGAATGAGAATGAATAAAACACAATCATATATATAGATTCTGTGTCATTCTTTGCTCTCCCTGTGATCTTCAAAGAGATCACATTTTGTCATCATGATCTGTTGTTATATTTCTAATAAAGAATATATAAATTAAAACTCACTTTCTCGTGTATACTTTCCTCAGGGAAATGCTAAAATTTGTTCCATATTTATGACTGAAAGTAAATCAAATTAATGTTTGTGTAATTGTGTCTGAACATAATTTTCTATCTTCATTTACAACATATGCGGCATGTATATACATATACACATCTCTTTTAATTTTCTCTATATGCAACCAGTAAACGAGGGTTGGGTTATATCCCCAATGAAAATAAAACATACATCTAAAAAAATACATGTTTAAGTTGAAGAGCAATATGGTCAAAGGAAAACGTAAAAGGAGAGTTTGTTATCATAGCAACACATATATGAGTTTACTGTAGATAAGACGATTTGTGCAATATCATATACAAAAGGTTCTACTGAGTGTGTCTTTCTGGTTTGATATGTCTTGGGGGGGAAAAAATAAAAATAAAAAACACACAGCCCCACGTCTGCTACTGCGAGGGAGAACAGCATACTACATATTCATTAAGCAACTTGTGCAATCCTCTCCAGCAGCCTTAGAGGTAGGCCAAGCCAAAAGAACATGGTGCAACCGACACACAAAAGCAACGTTGGTCTGACCAAATTTTGCATCTGCACAAAGAACCAGGCGACGGACTTTCCATTTATTCCTTGCGTGTTGCATTTCTTTTGAAACATATTTGGTGTCCCGCTAAATAATATTTGTTACCTTCTAGGGGAAATATATTGATATTTAGCTATCAAACTTGTCCATAAATTTTGCCGTTGAGGGTGGAATCATCCAATTAGAATAAACACAGTCATTTGCATATCTTGAAAAAACAGACTTATTGGCATCGAATCTCGGGATTGGAACGGGGCTCTCTTCAGGCCAGTTCGGATAAGACATGCCTAAAAATGAAAAGACATCATTTGTTCTGCACTGAAGAATCCCCAAAAATTAGATAGTAAAAGCTTCACGTGCAGACAGTAAGGCCCTTGGCAAAACTCCCTTTGTTAAGAAAAAGACAGACAAAGCCATTGCTGTTGCTAAAGAAACATACAGATGAATATATAGGACACTATATTAGGCAGGGTGCCCTGTTAACTATTTTTTTTCTATTTCTTCACATAATGGTTATGGTAGGGTATAAGAGGGTCAATACGTCCAGATCTGACATTCAGTGTGGACTTTCTTTGGAAAGAATGTTTTGTGTTCAAATTGGTGGCCAAAATAAAACTTCAGCGGCCTTTAATTGTTTTGTGGATGATCTGCTGTTGGCCCTGGCAGCATTGTACATACATTGTTGCTCTATTCAAATACATTGTAAAGAGATAGCATAATGTCCTAAGTACTACAGATATGTATTACTTAAAAAAGGGAGAAAGCCGGCAATGTAATCTTCCAAAAGTAGTAATATTTATCATTGTAGGTGGGGTACATAAAATAAAAAGACTGTTTTCTGTACACCATCTGCAATAATAATTAATACTACTTTTGGAAGATCAAGTTGCTGGCTTTCTCCCTTTTCTATGTTGTGTTCCAGTGTAAGGAAAACACAAGCCAGTGTACCGATTGCCCACGCCCTCAGGAAATTACACCGGGTGTTGTTTCCTTCTTCACATACTTTAGATATATATTACTGCCATCCATCCATTTATTTGCTATCAAAGTTTTAAGAACATGCAGCAAGGTGTACATATATTTAAGCTGCCAGGCCTACTCTGTCTCAGAGGTTTCCATTGTTTTTGTATCCTCAGGACTCATGCACCTAGAAACAAAGGTTGCTTAAAGCTCAACTACACTTTCAGTTGAAATCAGCAAAATATATTTTATGGAGCATTAAAACAAAAAATGCTCAACGTCTTCTTCAGAAAGAAGCCACACTGCAGAGGAGCATTGTCCCTGGTAATATGCTGGAGAGTGGGACTCTTTCTCTCATTGTGATAGCAGTGGTCTCTCTGCAGAGGTCCAACATGACTCCTGCGGAATCAGAACTGTAGCTCTGCATTCAGCAATGCTTATGCTGCCTCCTGATTGGTGACCTCTAGCCCTGACTCAGAGGGGGTATGTAGGATCTCCGGAGAGTTGCCACTTCTTTTTCAAGAAAAGAAATGGCACCCCTTTTGCTTTGACGCAGCTTAAATGTATTAGGCTGATTTAAACTGAAAATTCAGCTTTAATATATTATTCCATGTATTTATAATAAACCTGACAGAATAATAAGGGAGCTTCCGCTGCCAACTACTTTTTAAGGTACAAGTTTCAGACTATCATTCCTAGTTCACAACTCTAAGTCAAAGGAGTTATGCTACAAGGCTGCACTGTCTACATGTTTGTTCTAGGTCTTTAACTCACTGTAAAAACAGATAGTCATAACAGCCCTGGAGCTTGCACCTTTAAGCCTTTTAGATTTGGCCAGAATATCGAGGTACAAAAAATACCGGCCCACATTCTGCCTGTGTGTATGGTCAGCCGGCTTCTGTCGGACGTGCATGATGGAAAACCAGCAGCCGACTGACTTCTGATCATCGCTCTCAGCCAATGGCAGAGAGAGCTTATCGGGGTGTTCTGGCGGGGGGTGGCATCCCCCTGTCAGAACACAACAGCTCAGTGGGGGAGATCGCTGGACTAACCTTGCATGGTTAGTACAGCGACTCCCGACCGGAGCTGTATTCTGGAACCAGGATTTAAAAGAAAGTCATAAACAGCGGACCTGTGGACCTGTTCTGAACTAATCACATTTGCCCATACAAGCAATTTACCAAATGTAAGATGAGCTGTCCGTGCACATAGAGGTTAATTTATGAATTCACATAGCCGTTCGCCCAGTGAAAGTGCCCGATATTTCTTTCTGTAAGAACAGGGCAAACAAATAATGTAAATAGGCTATATCCTGTGCGATTGGGATGAAAAAAATTGATTTGGCCACTAGACTGGTCTATGTACTTTAGGAAATACCTATGATACTTAGCTCCATCTGTGCCCTATTCACACAGAATAAATGTACATGCGCTTTAACTGGGCCAATGGCTATGCAAATTTTATATAAATAAACCCCTAAACATCTGGATTCTATAAGCCAGTAGAGCTAAGGACACAGGTAGTTGCTGTTTTCACAGTACAGTATTTCGCATTTCTTGACTACAATTAGTATTGCACTGATACTGCCATCAGTGGCGATACTAAGCATTTGCATGAGTACAAGTACTCATGCAAAAGCTCCAATTCAAAAACCGATACCTTCAGACCTGGTTCACATATGCGCTGGCTGATGTGCAGTGCAATTTCAAATCCTGATCTGGTGCGATTCCAATGCGAATTGTAGCGTATGAGATTAGAAATGGCACCTGAACCGTGCTGAAAAGGACATATGTGAACAGGCTGTAAAAACACACTAAAACGCACATGAAAACTGATGTCAAACTGATATCTCTGCAAGTGAAATATGTGTGTTTTTCTCATCAGTTTTAATGCATGTATGGTGTGAACGAGTCCTAAAAAAAACTGTCACATGACCCTAAAAATGGGTATCAGTAATTGGTATCGGCGAGTACGTGAGAAAAAGTATTGGTGCTCCTAATCAGTCTTGGAAAACTGGTATCAGTGCATCCCTAACAAAAATATCCATTCCTTGCCTACGAGATAAAGGTTTATACTTGTAATAGTTCTCAGTCTACAAGATACATTGCATAGGCACTATATTACTTAGCTTCTAAACTGAAGAATCTAGAATTTCAGAACTGGATAAATAAAATAAGAACAAATGTAAAAAAAGGTTGCCAATAAAAGCCAACCTGGATTTCTCATATTATAAAAAACTAAGCTAACATACTGAATGGCTGCTATGCAATTGGCAACAACTTAATTTTTGCTCTTCTTTTCTTTTCATCATTTTTTTAAATTACTTAATTTCCTAGCCAGAACATCTTTACCACTTTTCTTGATAACAGTGTTTCCTATCTCTATCCCCCTGGAAACACAAATGTTTCATTTTATAGACTATCAGGGCATGACACAGCTGTTTTTGTGATTTTGAGAACAGATCTGGAAAAATGCTGTTCTTGAGGACAAATTTGGGAACATTTTGCCTAATTTGCCAGAAATTCTACAAGGGCTGTATTGAACGTAATGCAAAAGCCGACATAACTTTTTTATTAACTTACATAGGTTGTTCAAATTTCACATGTTGGTAGAATAACTCATCCTCTACAGTAACTTCTTCTTAATCATTGAGGGTAAATAATGGATTGAAAACAGAAGTAGCATGCTGACATTGAGTTCTTAAGAAAGGAGGGGTGCAGGCTGTCGGACATCCACAGAAGGCTACAGAATGTTTACGGAGATAACACTATTGACAAGAGCAATGCCTTGTCATTGGGGGCATTTGTCAATGGTGTCATCTCCATAAACATTATGTAGTCTTCTGTGGATGTCAGATAGTCTGCACCCTTCCTTCATCAATAATTAATTGATGGCTAGTTGCTTATGTTTGAAATACATTATTTACCTGCAATGAAAAAGAAGAAGAGTTGCTATAGATGAAAAGCTACCAATAATTAATAAAAAAAAAGTTATGTTCACTTTTGCATTACTTTCTGTACAGCCTTTGTAAAAATGACCTAATATGGCTAAAAATGTCCTAATATCTTCGGCAGGATTCATAGAACTCCTGGTGTTGATTCAATGACAACATCAATGGCTAATGTCTGTGCAATCAAGAAGTGGCTGTGAATCGGGAAACATGCTAATAGGAAGTCCACCACATAAATAATTGAGATTAAGTCATGTTATTAATGGTTCCAATGCATTCTGTGAGTTCCTGGACATCGTATTAATAATTTGCTTGCATGCATTGGTTACATCAAGCCCCTTAATTTGTAGACATTTTGAAACATAGAATAATGGAAAATCCCAAGTCTGATTCTTTGATTGTAAAAATTGAGAGACAAAAATAAGGAGTTTTGGCAAGAACTATGCTTACTGTCTCAGGTCAACAACACAACAAGACATTTATACCAGAGACATCGCAAGACAACATGAAAGAAAAGATTCGTCACAAAGCATAAGGCAAATAACAATTGTCGTTTGCGGTTTTCAGACTATAACTGGTCTGTTTAAGTCAAATATCTCCTGCTAACTCTTCACTGGTCTTGCATATTAAAATTTCTTTAGACTAACATAGTTATACTTGGTGATATCATGTTAAGGTAAAGCACCATTTGCTGGGTTACAAGTGGAATGAGCCTACAATCTGAATTCATATGTTCCAGTTGATCACTGGAGATAACAAATTATCATGTAAAACCTACACATACTGCAAACTTTAAGATCCACAAATGTTGCCCCCAGCCTAGCAGCTACACTGACATAGCAATTTTTCCATGTACACTATAGGGCAGGTTTGGTCATTTTAGATTGCTAATAAACTGGTCACAATGTTTGTTTCAGTAGGCCATACTATTCTAGATGTCTAACTCGAAACTACACAGATCTGAGATTTCTTAGAAATAAATAAAAATAAGTTAATCATGTAAACCTGGGAATTTATACATTTAGGCAGACAAAGGTAAATGGGATAAATAATATAATTGATGCTGATGTTGCATTGATTTAAGTTACATTTAATACAATGGAATGCTATTTGAAAAATGACAGTAGTCATACTTTGAGTTCTCCAGCACTGCCTTCTATGAAATATATTAAAGTCACAGATGATAACAGTTTCAGAAGGTATTAACTTACTACTAATATAACAAAAATGCAAAAAGTATATACAACGCTATATAATCATTAAGCAAAAAGATATATAGACTGGAAAATAAGGTTGTTTGAGGCTGGGTTCACACTTATTTGAATTGGTTGTGGGTTTACCCGCATCCAATTCTCATGTCAGTAGAGTGTGACCAGCTCTCTATGGAACTGGTTCACACATCTCTGAGGCAGCTGCGGAGCACACAGCAGAAGAGCCTTGTGTGTCTTTGGCTCCGTTACAGGTCCGAACTCAGGCAATGATTCTGACCTAATTCGGACCTGAAACGGTGAATGGGGAAACACCGAACCTCTGCTGTGCCCCATGCCGCGCATAGTGTGAACCCAGCCTTAAGATGGGCTTCACATTAGGAGTAACAAAAATCCAGTCTAATGATGAAAGTCTAGGAGAGTCCCTCATATACAGATATTGAATCTGCAGCTTGTAACAGGGCATGCAGATTGTCAGATATGGAGTGCATCTTTATAGGGATTTTTTTTATTTATTTTTTAGGGATATGGGCTTATGACAAAGGCACATAGATATCTGGTGTTTCATCTGAACAAGAACAGAGAACTGCTGCCATAGACATCACCTTGTTCTTATAATTTCCCTTACTGCTTAAAGACTAATGGTAGTTTTTCGATAAATCAGTTAAAAAGAGAATATTCAGCCCAATAGGCTGGCTATATAGAAAGGACTGCAGCAGTTACCCTGCCACATCCCAACATGCCCCCTGCTTAATTTAAAATAGAATGGGGGTGGGGGGGGGAGAATGCCGCAGAGAGACTGCTACCTCCCCAAAAAAAGAGTGGTCCTCTCTGAAGCCTAACACTTGGGGAAAGCACTTTGGATTTGCTGTGGGGATTGATTAACTACATAACAAAGGTAGGAACATTTTATAAAATTGTTTCACTGCTCACTGAATTTCTTATGCTAATTTATTTAAAGACTACAATTGGCCTTTAATACCCGGAGACAAACAAGTAAGCTTACTGTAATTTTTACTGCAACAATGACATATCACTGCAAACAGAGGATCATATACGTGTAAATAACTATGTGGCCATTTACATTTTATCTAGATATGTAGGTTCCACCCAATATACTAGTACACCCCTACCAACTACCAAGCTATATGCTTGATCTAAACTGCTTGATGCTATTAAGTAATGAACGCATTAAAGGAAAAAACTACTACAACGTAACATTTACTAAAATGGCCCATGAACTTTTCAGATATTCTGTCCAGGATAGCTTTCCACAAACAAAAAATATGGAAATATATTGTGAATTAAGTGCTGCTGGTTCATGCCACAGAATGTAAGATATAAATAGAGCTTCAGGATGTTTTATGTAAGTGTTCTCCTTGGCTATGCTGTTCAGATGTATTTGTGATTCAGAAATGTGTATTTTGTTTGCTTCTTCGGAAGAGTGCTGCGAATATTTCTGCAACATTCATTATTTAAATATGCAAAAGAATAAAAAAATAAATCTTTAAAGTAAAATTAAAGAGCTTTTCAAGCAGAGTTTGATTGGTTTCATTCAGACAAAAGCCCCTGGGGTTTGGGAAGCAGATTGTTAGACGATCAACAGCGTAACTAGAATCTAGTAAACGCATGGGAAATTCTACCATAGAGTTTGTTTTCAATCCAGGTTGAGGGAAGAGTTCGAGGGAGTGGGGCATTATTACAGTCCACCAGAGGCGTCTCTTCTTCAGAAAGGCCGTCATCGTACAACATGGAGTCTGCAGGTGTAGATGCAGCAAGGTCCAGGTAATCCTGATGACAATACAGAAATCACAAAATCACAAAAGTTTAAATCTGAAAAGCTATGAAAGGAAAGCAGTGGCAGATATTAAACATACATACACTTTTATCCAATTATCCCATCATTAAAATGCATTAAAGTGTATGTAAAGCCAGCTAATCTTGGGGGGTTTTAGAGTAGGCAGAGAGTTAAATCCCTATCAACTTATCTTTTGCTGCTTATGTCCTGCCAAGAAATTTACCTTAATTTTCTCTCCAGAAATGCACCAAGAAATGACAGGAAACTCTTCCAAAGTGAAAGAAGTTCCCACCTTTGATAGTTATAAATACAAAAGTTAAAATGTGAGGATTTTCTTCCTCTGGAGACTACTTTAAAATCTTGGATTTCTCATCATTTATTTGGTTCGGAGACAATGATACAATGGTCATAAGAACAGATAAAGGGTAATTCTTCTAGTGGAGGCACAAACAGCTAGGTGTGCAAGGTTGCAAGAAAGAAGATTCACACAACTTTTTCAGTGAAATTTTCATCTCCTATAAACCAGCCTCATTGTTTCCAAGCTTCCACTGCCCAGTGAGTCCTCTCAGCAGAAACAATGGATAGGATAGGACAGTCTGATTCATGAAAATGACTGGATATTAGTGCAGTACTTAAAGCGGAGCTCCACCCACCCGCGTTTTTTTTTTTTCAAAGTCGGCAGCTACTAACAGTGTAGCTGCTGACTTTGAATAAGGACACTTACCTGTCCTAGGCGCCCGCACTGACGGCCCCCGCCGATGCCGATCCTCGATCCCGGCACCGCCATCCACAGTCAGGGAAACAGGCAGTGAAGCCGTGCGGCTTCACTGCCCGTTTCCTACTGCGCATGTGCGAGCGACGCGGCGCTTTGTGAATGGTCCGGCTGCTTTCTGGGATACACACAGTTCCCAGAATGCAGTGCGGCCCATTCACAAGAAGACACCCAGAAGAGGAGGAGGAAGAAAACAGCACCGCGGATCGTGAGGGCAGATTCGGGACTTCCGCATAGCAACAGCCTATTTAGGGTGAGTATTTTTTATTTTTTTTCCATTTCATTTTTATTTATTTTTTTCAGATTTTTAAAAAAAAATATATATATCAGGGTGGAGCTCCGCTTTAAATATATCTCTATTTGCTTATAGAATTTTTTCTTGAAACATTACTTGTAACAATTAGTAAATACTTTATAAGCTAAAAATGCCTTAAATGCACTGTAAAATACATTGTTTCAGTAAGCACATCCGACAGGGAACCCATATTAAGATAAGGTATTTCCATTTATGTAACGTTTGTGCCTTTAATACAAGCTGCCTTTTCATCCGGCTTACCCGACTTTTCACCATCATCTTTTCCAACTCTTTACTGATTTCTCCAAATGCTGGCCTTTTGTCTTGCTCTTGTTTCCAGCATTTTAGCATAAGATTGTACCTAAAGGCCAAGAACGCATATTTCAGTTTTATTCAGTATAAAAATAATCAAATAGCTGTCATAATGCAAGTAGTGCTGAAAAACACAATCTGAGGCTTATTATATTCACTCTACTTATTATAAATTGATTTATTCAAGTTAGCTTGCTGGTTCAAAAGGCACTTTCATCTATTACCCAGATAAAGAACGATAAACTTACATTTCATCACTGCAGTTCTCAGGCTTTTCCATCCTGTAACCGGTTTTTAGAAGGTTGAAAAGCCTCTCTGGAGCAATGCCAGGGTATGGATTTCCACCAAGTGTAACAATCTCCCATAGTAGAACACCAAAAGACCACCTATTTAAAAGACAGAATGTAAAGACATAAGAAAATAACAACATAAAATTATGCATTATATATTATTATAAAATAACATAACAAAAAGTTTTACAGTAGTCTTTTAAAAGACTTGGCCAATTTAGGCTGTTTCCAGCGCCCATGTATCTTTATATAGAAATGCTGGATTTAAAACTGAAACTATTTTTGAGATACTTTTGCATAGTTACATTGATCCAGCTTGGAATACCTGGCTGATCCCTGTGGTAGTTGGTAATCACTATAGTAGTCTGCCCTGCTAGCCTAGTGAACACAGGGGGGCATTCACTCAGCACAAGCATCATTAAGAAATCACTTTGCATTTTCTCAATTAAATGCAAATGTTTTTCTGATTGGATAAGTCAGAGAGGCATGGTGGTAATATCACCATGTACAAAACACTGAATGTTATCCTGGGCCTAAAGCTGGAGGGAGCCCAGATAGCCTGTTAGATCAGGGCCGTCCTTAAGGTAGGGCAAAAGGGAAAGCTGCCCTGGGCCCTGTCATTGTTGTTGGGCCCAAAGAGGCTGTCTCATACTTGACAACTATCCCAGTTTAAATTCCCTTGTCCCTTGAAGTTTTAGTCCTATGCTGTGTCCTGATATCTCAGTGTGAATTGCTGCTACTAATGCTACCCAGCTCTGTCCTATTGTTGTGTACAGATGATCCACCTGCAGACCCTGTGTTTACATGTAAATAACCATCATTCATATGTAAATAACGTCAGCATTCATATGTAAATAAAGGCGGCACTCATATGTATATAATGCATGTCTGCAGTGAAGTGATGATGTGCTGTAACCTCTAGCAACCAATCAGTGAGCAGTATTACTGTACAGTAATCTCTAGCAACCAATCAACAAGAAGAAATCATGTGCTGTAACAACCTATAGCAACTGATCAGTGAGCCGTAATGTGTTCTGTAACCTCTAGCAACCAGTCAGTAAGTGGTAATATGTTGTAATCTCTGGCAACCAATCGCAATCCCTGCCTGATCTGATACAGTAAACTGATTTTAAGTCTAGCTGATATTTATTGTATGTCTCAGAGCAGGCGGAGAGCAAAATTGCATGGGGAGGCCCCCAAGAAATTTGTTGCCCAAGGTCCAATCAACATTAGTCTTTAATGTGTTAGATAAGTGTAAAAAGACTGATTCTTGCAGATTTGGTTAAAGAGGCGGTGGAGTGAGAAACAGACTGGAGGCTTAGTTGATTTTAGATTACCTTAAAATCTATTACATAGGCTGGACTTGATGGACTTGTGTCTTTTTTCAACCTCACCTACTATATGTATGTATGTATGTGTGACAAAACACTGGTAATGCAAATATTAATCTCAAAATAAGGCTGCATTCACACCTTTGCGTAGGCGATTTGCTGCGACAAAACGTGGCGTTTTTAACCCCGGTTTTTTAACAGGTCATTGTCTGCTATGTCGAACGCCGAAGCCGCCTGATACCGCGTGACAAAAAAGGGTCCGGGACTTGTTTGAGCTTCATGCGATCAGAGTTTCGGCGTTCGGCGTGGAGATGTGAACCATCTCCATAGAAATTAATGTTATTTCTCCCCTTCAGCGTATTCCAGCGTCGCGCTTCAGGCGACAAAATGCCTAGGTGTGAATGGAGTCTAAAGATCACAGTGGTCTACTACAGCAGCAACCACAATCTTTGGTGAATACTTTTAAAAGGTTAGAATCCCAGAACCATTCTATAGTATGCGTACATAGTTACTATTATTATTATTATTATTCAGTTGAGTAATCTGCTGCAATTTATCGTACACTACCGTATATACTAGAGTATAATCCAAGTTTTTCAGCCCTTTTTTTAGGGCTGAAAATACACCCCTCAGCTTATACTCGAGTAAGTACCTGAATTCTTGCCAGGCGTCCATTTTTTTCAAAGTCGCGGCTTCCTCCTGGTGTTCCGTTTCGTGATAGGCATTTGACACTGTGTTCCGCCTATCACGGAGGCCATCTCATCCTCGGACAGTTTCCCGCCAGACACTGTGTTCAGTGTTCCGCCAATCAGGGACGTCCTCTGATTCGAGGATGAAAGAATGTCCGTGATTGGCAGAACACTGAACACAGTGTCTGCTGGGAAACGGACCTCAGTGATAGGCAGAACACACTGTCAAATGCCTACCATGGAATGGAACACCAAGAGGAAGCCGCGACTTTTAAAAAATGGACGTCTGTCAAGAGTGCAGGTACTCGGGCACAGAGAGACTGCAATGGGGACAGTGAGGTATGGCACAGTGAGACTGCAATGGGCACAGTGAGGTATGGCACAGTGAGACTGCAATTGGCACAGTGATGTATGGCACAGTAAGACTGCAATGGGCACAGTGAGGTATGGCACAGTGAGACTGCAATGGGCACAGTGAGGCATGGCACAGTGAGGTATGGCAAGTGAGGTTGCAATGGGCACAGTAAGGCGTGCAAATATGCATTGTTGACCCTCTTTTCCGCTTACAGTAGCTGCTGCATTCTCACCCTAGGCTTATACTCGAGCCAATACGTTTTCCCAGTTTTTTTGTGGTACAATTAGGTCCTCGGCTTATACTCGGGTCGGCTTATACTCAAGTATATATGGTATATTTCTAATGGTTTGTAGACCACTGACCATCACACCCACGTATACAGCCAAAAGTATGTGGTCACCTCTTCAGTTCTGGTGTTTCAGGTAGGGGGTATTAATGCAACAGCATACAAAGACATTTTAGGCAACTTTGTGGTAACAATTTGGAGAAGGCCCTTTTTCTATTCTAGCATTACTGTGCCCTTGTGCACAAAGCCAGCTCCATAAAGACATGGTTTGGTATTGAGGCCTGCAACAGAACCCTAACCCCGACCCTATTAAACATCCTTGGAAACAATAGGAATGCGTATTCTGAACCAGGTCTTCTCATTAAATCTTAGCACTTGATTTCACAAATCCTCTTTTTGCTGAATTGGCACAAATTCCAACAGAAACACTCCAAAAGCAAGCTGAAAAAAGGGCTTACACGTCACTGTGCGTGGTATAAATGTGATCAAACAAGGACTCTATCGCCATCCACTTCACTGGTATTCTTCCCTAAAATCAAAGCATAAGAAAAACATATGACCTCTGGCTCACAATGCTTATAGAAAACACTTTTAATAAATAAATATAGAGAACTGATTTAATTTAAGAGGGTAAAGAGGGTTCCTGTTGAATATATGTATTTGGTCAAAGTAAATGTTTTACTACCCAAAATTAAAACACCAGAAGATTTAATAGATGGAAAGATGAAAAAAATACTAAAGTTTCACTTTAAATGGGAAAATCCCCAAAATTTCAAAGTCTCTGGATGGTTACAGTTCACACTGGGGCAACCTGGGATCTGACTTCAAGTCGCCCCAAGTTGGGCAGTCGAGAAAATGATTGGAAGTGAATGCGAGCCGTCTTAATGCACACTACTGCAGTCGCTCCAACTTCAGAAAAGGTTCCTGTACTACTTCAATCCGACTTCTAGGCGACCTGTATGCAATTTGTACCCATTGATTTCGATGGAAGTCGCCTCAGAAGTCGGATCACTGTCTTAACTGAAGCAACAATACAGGAAGATAACATACATTTTTCAGGAAAACCCATCCCTCCCCCTCCCACAAAGGTGATTGTTGTTTGATAGGCCACTGGAAAGCCTCCTGTCCTGGAGGCGACTTGAAGTTGCCTTGTACTGTCTTGGAGGCAACTTAAAGTTGTGTCCAAGTTGCCTCCCAAAGTCGTGCTAGAAGTCGTGTTGCCTCTGTGTGAATGGGCTCTAAATGTGTTCCGTTAAGGCGCACTATTCCAACCGTAGAGGCCAAGAATATTTAACCGCTTGAGGATTTGTAGACATAAGAGTCACAACCTAAATTTTTTTAGGACATTTCTCTTATGTCTAGCATCTCTTCCCTGTTTAATCTTCCCATACTGCAATTAATTACTGAACACTCACTGCAATCATGATCATAAGATATGTCAAGTCAATATGCAATACTCTAGTAAGATTATGGTTTGCCACTTGTTCTTTTGTGTTTTCTATTGAAGTTCCGGTTGTGCAAGAAATAGGGCTTCCAACTTTTATCTATGTTTACCTTGCTTCTTTTTACATATGAGTCCTCCTCATATACATCTCTAGAAAGACCAAAATCTGATATTTTCATTTTGCGACCTTCAGCCACCAGTACATTTCTGGCTGCCAGATCTCGATGAACAAGCTGTAAAGAGACAATAAAGTATGGTTAAATTATTAATATGATTATATTATTCAGGATTTATATAGCGCCGACAGTTTGCGCAATGCTTTACAAAATTAGGGCAAACAGTACAATTACAATACAACTCAATACAGGGGGGAATCAGAGAGCTTACAATCTAGGAGGGGGGGGGGGGGGGGTCGGTCAGTATGTTCAGATCATAAAAATAAAGTATGGTCAGATCATTGCCTATCAATTTGTAAATAGTACCTATCCATCTTGACAGCCAAACCGTTGTTACTTCACTTCCTTTAATAGGGCGACAGCTCTGTCCGCTCACAATTCAGTTCAGGACAGTGTTGTCACCCTTGCACCCTCCTGGTTTATATGATATATATGATATATATATATATATATATATATATATATATATGATATAGAGAGCAAGTTTATTAGTATAGTCAGCTCTTATTAACATGCCCCTGGCTTGTCAATCACCAACCGGCCAAGCCTAGCCTTGTCTGTATTTGTTATTGGGAGCTACAGCTGCAGTAGTCACAGTGAAACAGTGTCACAGTGAAATGATGTGTAGCGCTACCCCATTCAGGAGTCGCTGAGTATAAGTGGGATTGGCGTGTTGTGTTGTGTTACCTGGCAGGTGTCTAGGGGTGATACTTGTGAGTTGAGGAGAAGAGAGCGAATGTCTAGTCTTTAGTTGGGTTTTCTTCAATGCTTTATTCCAAGGCCCAACATGACCTTCATCAACATAGTATAGGATAGGAACAGGTTGATGAGCAGAGAGAGAGAGAGCTTGAGTATTAGGCCTTAGATATAGAAAGGAGAGAGAGCAATCTTACTCTCAGCAGTAATAAATAAGTTCATTGCCACTCTAATTGGAATGGGTAAAGTGCCCCCAGACAGGTCTCTGCCACAGGCCTGGCAGCCAGAAAGTCACTTGCAAATGTTGGGAGTACCAGGCCTCTGCCACAGGCCTAGTACTTGAATGAGCATGAGATTGAAATGAGCGAGTCCTCCCAATAGATATAGTTAGAGTCCCTGGATCCCCGATGGTTCGTTCAAGCCCTATTGGATCACCTGCCTCCAGGTTCTCCTCAAACCGATCCCCCACCGTAGAGCTCCCAGCTTGGGATCATTTTAGGAAAGGTTTGGGTCCCAGCAGCTCCTGGGATCCCTCTCCATGTTAGAGTGAAGCTCCGCATGGTGTGCAACTTCGGCCAGGTAGGCCACGGCTGCGGATGCCGCACCTGGAACTCGGACCCCACAGGAAACAAAAACGGCCCTCAGGCCAAGGCGGCTGCCCAAAATATAGCCTCCCTCAGCATGCCCTGGCGGGAAAACCAACCCCTCTGATTGGCTGCTGAGGAAAATGAGTCTGCCAGAACCCCTCTAGCGCCAACTGCCGCCCAGGGGTGAACACAAACCCCTGGAGCGCAGACGTAATACTTCTCCATAATCTAAGATTTTGCAGGAGGCTTTAGCTCTTGTAAACTGCAATGTGCTTTCACAGGACAAGTTACTTTATTGTGGGTTGATTCACTAAAAGTACATAGGCCTGTAAAATTTGCATTTGGTGAGTTAAATGAACATGTCCTCACTTCAATCATCTAATCATGTAAAAACAAAAACACGTTTTTTTTGTTATGTTTTTGTTTTTTAGATTTTTCTTGCATGATTGGGGTTTCAAAGTGCATACAACGTTACCTCATTCACCTTGCAACGTGTACATGTTCTACCACTTTAGTTAATCAGATCCATTGTCTATTGTAGGAGTTTTTTTTTTTTTGGGGGGGGGGGGGGTTAAATAACAGAGTCTCTTTAAAAACAAAACCAATAAACAATAACCAAAATGACTATGAGGGAAACATTAGAAATTGCCACAAGCACCACAAGCCATTTTGGAATTTCATGTTACTGAATCTGCAGTTTTAAAACTACCATTTAATTTAAATTAAATTTAGCCACATGTGTCTGAAGAAATCTAAATTTCAGCAGATGCGATTCGCTCGCTATTTTCTGCAGATGTCTGCACAGAGCTTGAGGCTATATTTCAAGCACCCCCAGTTACTGCAATAAGCCTCAACTTTGCCACACACCATCAGTGAAACGGGAAATGTCAAAGTAGAAACTCTACAACACTGACCAAGGGACTCTACCACTCATTAGTGTGGGTTTGAAGCAGACACTGTAGTGAACTTTCTCAATATCCATAGAGTAGAAGCATGTAAGAATGTGCAATAAATTTTGCAAATGTCTTTGTAATGTATACAAACGGTCTAGAGATAGTCCTTTTCCCCCCCAAAATGGAATTGGATTAACTTTAAAATGCAACTATTAAAGTAGAACCATAGGCAAAACTTTTTTCCCCCATTTTGTATAGAGTAAGAGAGGGTTATAACCTTTTTTTGCCACCTGTGTCCCAGTGCAGAGATGTCCCTTCAACTCCTGTCCAATAGCCAAACAGGAAGTAAAGGGACCCCCAGGTCACCAGAACTAGTGTCCCCATCGGAAGATTTACATACTTTTCTGAGGACAACCCAAATTTGGGGATTTTCTTTTACTTTCACTTTCAGTGATAATGGTAAACAGTACAAATAGAGAGGGTAAATCTCCCTAATGGGAGCACAGACAGCAATACATGCTGACAGAGGGTCTAATCCCTCTCCACTCTATCCAATTCTAAAAACGTTTTGTCTTTAGTTACACCTTAACCTAGTACAAATGTGAATTTAACCACTTTGTGCCAAATCATGTACCTGTACATCATTTGGTTGAAATGGTTGTACCAAGGTGATGCCTGGTTCACCCCGGTACAGTTTTTTAGAGCTAGCGGCTGGCTCTCTCATGATAACAACCATTGCAGCTAATGAGCCCCTCGGCCCTTATCATAAGGAGCGGGAGGGGACATCTTCTGACGCTCTTCCCGGGTCTCCCATCCCACTGGGAGGATTGAGCAACCATCTGGCACATCTGTCGGCTGTGTGGAGCCGATTCTGGCTTTGTTCTGGCTTTGTAAAAAAAACAATGGCAATGGCGCTGTTTAAAAAACACTGATTTATGGCGTTTTGAAAACTGCAAAATTAAGTGCAATAGGAAGGATTTGGGGTCTTTTAGATCCCTGATCCCTCTATAAAGAGTACCTGTCACCTCCTATTACTGTCACAAGGGATGTTTACATTCCTTGTGACAGCAAAAAAAAATAAGATTTTTTTTTTTAAAGAGACGGTGTTAAATATATATATATATATATATATAAAAATTGTGTAGTCCCTGCGTGCTTGCACACCAAAGAAAATGCATAAGTAAGTCACACCCGCACATGTGAGATGCGAGGTATCGCCACGATCACTAGAGCAATAATTCAAGCAAAAGACGTCCTTTGTAACTCTAAACAGGTAACCATTAAAAAAAATGTAAACTTCGCCTATGGAGATTTTTTAAGTACCAAAGTTTGTCGCCATTCCACGAGTGCGTGCAATTTTAAAGCATCGCATGTTCGGCGTAACATTATCTTTCAAAATGTGTAAAAAAATTGGGCTAACTTTACTGTTTTCTTATCTTTTAATTAAATATAGTGTATTAAAAAAATATGTTTGAAAGACTGCTGCACAAATACTGTGTGACATAAAATATTGCAACGACCACCAGATTATTCTCTAGGGCAGTGATGGCGAACCTTGGCACCCCAGATGTTTTGAAACTACATTTCCCATGATGCTCATGCAATCTTCAGTGTAGGTGAGCATCATGGGAAATGTAGTTCCAAAACATCTGGGGTGCCAAGGTTTGCCATCACTGCTCTAGGGTCTTTGCTAAAATATATATATATATAATGTTTGGGGATCTAAGTAATTTTCTAGCAAAAAATACTGATTTTAAGCAATACTTGTAAGCAACAGATGTCAGAACTAAGCTGGTTCCAGAAGTGGTTAATGAAGGTTTGTTTTTTATTGTATAGTATAGTAATGCAAGTGAACTGAAAACTCCATTTCATATCCCTTTCCTCAAGTAAACCAACATTTACAAAGTGTGAGAAGCACATTTTTGTCTGGAAGCTGCACATTTTAACAGCTTTTTGAAAATAACTTTCCTTTTACGCTTCGGTATAAAGATAAAGTCCCAACAGCTGTGACCAGGGCTAGTTCCTATCTTTCGGCAATAGACAATTCTGAGTGAAATCAAAGTAGCATTCATTATTACCTTCATCTCTGCTAAATACTGCATTCCTCTGGATATCTGCCAGGCGAAGGAGATGAGGTCTCCCATTGTCAGGGCTCTCTCGTCTGGGTTATCCAAGTAGCTGGAGTTACGATTAGAGTCACCACCCACAGAACTAGGCCCAACTTTGCGGCTTTCCCTCAGGAAACTACGCAGAGAACCATACTTTGCATACTCCACTATGAGGTGCAGGGGACCTGAATACAGATATAAATAAATATAAATAAAAAAAGTACAAAAAATTACTTAAATAAATATTGTTAATAATATTAATCATCATATGTACTAACATAGGTCTGCACAGCTTATTGCATTAGGATGTGCACCTCAAAGCTCAAACATATTTGTGTGTGTGTGTGTGTGTGTGCGCGCATGTGTAGAGATTGGTAGAGGGCAGAATTTGGCAGTGGACAGTGTCAGTAGTTTTTATAATTTGTTGTCACTTTTTTTGGAGCCCTGTTACGTTGATAAAATATCAGGGGTCCAAACAGGGGAAATCTGCACCACACAGGGTGATTAGAGTATGCCCATGCACACCTGGCACAACCTGTGTACTAATGCTGCAACTATAAAGATCTAAGGTTATTGGAGACTTTATCACATACTGCAAAAGCCCAAAGGTCATATACATTTGTATAAAAAAAAATGTTTTTATCCTAATTTGGGTCTAATAATCAGTTTTATAAGGTTCATCACCCCTTCCTTACAACATGCTTTACATTTACAGTATATTTACTTATACATTTTTTGAAGGCAAACTCCAGTTGATAAAACTGATATTACATATAGACGATAACTACAATGCAAACCAATTTGTAATTGAATGTTAATGCCAATAGGAACCAAATAGCCCTCCACCAAAACAGCGTGAGTCATGGCACAGTCATAATAACAGAAAAAAATATATTATTGCCTTATTTTATCACCAATCCCAAAATTAAGTGGGTTATTTCCATATTGTAGAAAAGTGATTGAGCCTTCAAGAGGAAGTAAACCCTCCTCTAGAAAAAAAAGAGCCTGCAAGACAAAGGCATAATGAGCTAGTATGCATATGCGATGACGTCACTCCCAAGCATGCGCACGGGAGCCGGCAGTAACGGCATGATCACCTTCACTAACGGCACGCTTAACCGCGTAGGTTAAGGAGATATTTCTTGCACCTACAGGTAAGCCTTAATCTAAGTGGTCTGTAAGGGTTTACAACCACTTTCATGCCCCTGTGGGCACCTGTATTTGTTCTCTTTGGAGAAGAAGTGATCCCTTTGCAAAGGTCGACCATGTTCCCCTCTGAGTCAGAGCTGTTCAGTCAGAAAAGCCAATGGTCCCTGATGATCCAAGAACTCTATCTCTGGATTAGCAGGGGTATCTTGTACTTTTATAGAGAGACCATTGCTTCCAGAGAGAAGCAAGGGTCCCACACTACAACATTTTGGCATTAGACAGGCTTTTCTACTCAGGCTGTGGCTGCTTTGAAACCAAAAATGAACACAAAAAAAAGACTGTACACACTTTTTGTATTAATGCACCTGGAATGTACTGTATTTAACTAAGGTTCTTTTGGGGTTTAACCTCCCTGGCGGTAATCCCGAGTGTGGCCGGGGTGAATTTTCATTGCCATAAGTGGTAACACAGAGACACACTCGTGATTGTATCGCAGTATCCTGGGAAAGTTACTTACCTTGTCCCCAGGATCCTGCGATGTCCTCCCGCTGTGTTCACGGGTTGTGTCCTCCACCCGATGTATTACTGTGCCAGGCTCTGTTGCATGCAAGCATTGTGACACACGTGGATGGAGCCCGGCAGCAAATTCAAAAAGTGCAAAAAAACAAAACACATACAGTACACTGTATCAAATCATTTTCACATCCCTATTGTCCCTAGTGCTTTGTCAAGAGCCCTGCATGCACTTTTATATTATACAGTATATACTGTAAATCAAAATATTTCCCCTTACGTCAAAAGCAGTTTTAGACCTGCTAAGAAACAGCGATAGTAAATAAGAATCACAAGCAGAATTTAGCAATAGTAATTTGTGGGGAAATCCATCATCAAACACTGAAAGTAACGACAGCAACAATTCTGCAACTGAGCAAATTTCAATGTTTTTGATTTGATTACATTATTGCATACATATTATTATTATTATTATATTATTATTTGTTATAATTAATAATTATAGTTATTTATTATATTATAATTTATGATTTCATGTTTAAAACTTTATCATACCCGACATGTCTACTAGACTCTTGTTTGGACAGATTTAACTGTGTTATTCCTAAGAATTACAGGCCTACAATAAAAAATGTCAAATTTTCATGCAAAATAATTGTACCGCTTTGAGACGCAAAAAATCTGACATAATCGTACCGCCAGGGAGGTTAATTGAGATTACTCACCATCCTGAGTGCAGGCCCCATACAGCTTTATGACATGTGGATGATTTACTTGCTTCAGGAGGTTAAACTCAGAAAGAAGATCTCGTAGCTCACTCTGTGAGGCACTTTCTAAAAATAAAAAAAGTTACAATTTCAATACACTGGAAATGTTTTAAATTATGGAGGCTGATATTGCTTGTTTCTGAAAATGCTAATTCCTTGGCTGTGTATAGCCAAGTCTATAGTGACTTCAGTATATAACCTTACTGAGGTATGGCATTTGAAAATACCCCACTTTGAAAACCTTCATGCTTCTCTTCCACTTAGACCACCCTATAGCCAAGTCATGCAGTCCTGGATAAGCTTTATGCAAATAACCTATATTTTGCTCCCACTGAAGTAGTGTGGGATGCCTCTATGGTATTTATTTTCTCCAGCATCCTATATTGCACTCCACTTTCTTCACTCTATTCTCCTCTTTGAAACCACTCTCTTCTATTTACACTACAGGTTCTATGCTGCTATGATGGAGCTCCATAAACTTAAGCAAAAAGGTCAATCAGACATTTTCGGCTTGAATGAGAATGACTCCTTTAAAGAACCCCCACCCCCTTACCCTTAGATTACTTCATTTGTATGGACAAAAAGGTAGCACAATTCAGTGGAGAAATCTGACCCCTTTATCGCTCCCTTTTCTGGAAAAGATTAACGAATACTAATTTTCCACTCTACAGTGAAATTAAGGAAAACAGATGTTGTACTCAGGACGTCATGATTGGACAACCCCTCAACAGCTATAGACTTGCAGATCTCTTAACTCATTACAAGGTATATGTCAACATATTATGTTTTTAATTGAAAAACTTCAGCTACCCGTCATTTATTCCCTGTGTCAGTAATGCTCGCTCCCTAATTGCCATTCAGTAACTATTTGCAGCTGGTGTGGAAGTCTCAATACTATAACACAGGGAGGGGAACAGGGTCTTAACTGCTCTAAAAAATATTTAGCTAACTCCCTATCATGCTGTAACCAAATTGTTGTATTAAGATTGTTGGATTGTCGTCATCCCATCAGGCCCTCCTTCCGTGGTCGAGGCCTTATGGAGTTTGTACTCCATATACCAAAACCATTAAATAGGTAAAAAAAAATTTTTTTAAGAAAAGGAAGACAGGGATACAGATAATTTGACTTTGGAGAAGCCCCACACCTGGAGCGGTTGAACATGTGTGCTCCATTTTTTAGGCTTTGGGAGTGTATCGTTTACCGGCTCGTAGTGCGGTTGTGGGATGATATTATAAATACATTTTGAATCTCGATACCACTTTCAAAAGGTCAAAAGTTAGGACATAATATTTGATTCCCTTTTAAAAATCCCTTTTACATTTTTATTAATAAAATACATTTACATTTTTATTATTAAAGTAAATTATGGTGTGCGCCATGTAAATGTGTACAGCTGCACCATAGGAAAAATACGTAAACAATTCTCACCTTTTAACATTTTCACAGCCACTGTAGTGTAACCAGCTTTTCCTTTTAGTCTAAATGCTGTTGCTTTAACCACCTTCCCAAATTCTCCTTCTCCAAGAGTTTTACCCAGGACCAGGTTTTTCCGGGGAAATTCCCACTTTGGATCCTCCTTATAGATAACAAAACATATAAACAGTTGATAATACAGCTCAACAATTTTTTTTCTCACAGATGACATATCCATTTTGTGAACTGGAATATAGCTTTGCTAAAGTTAAAACCAGACAAATGTTAGTTGAGCTATTGAATCTCGTTATCGTTAACTACTACTAAAGTGAATACTAATCTGCTCAGTCGTGTGGTACATTAACTTTTGGTGCAGAGAACCAAGCTAGTGTTCTATGTTGGGGTTTTGGTGTAGATAGAACAGACATAGATTAATATGTTAAAGATTATAAGAGAGTTTAGTGAATGGATTTACATCTTCTTTAATCCCAAACACCAAACTTCATTGCAGTATATGAGCCCTATCAATCTATTGAGCTACCAGTAGCAAAAGCCACAATGCCAAATGGAAGGCAGGATGCTGCCAATAAAAACAACTATATTTTCTTTTTTAAGCAGACCTAGACTAGATTTATTTCATCTACTACATATGCATGCTGAGTACTGTGGAGGGGTCACTTTTAGGCATTGTTTTTACCTCTCAAAAAGATTAAAGAACCCCATATTAATTTAGATTAAATTTCCCTGCATCTCCAAAAGACTTGCATGTTCTTTGTTGAGCTATAAACCAAGATCAACATCTGCTTTTTAAACTAAAAAACTGCAGTTGCCTCTTAGGCCTTGTACACACGGCTGAATATATCCGCTGTGAACGGTCCCCGGACCGTTTACAGCGTATATTTACGCCGGGGTGTTTTGATCCGATGGCTGTACACACCATCGGATCAAATTCCCGCCGGCGGACAGCGCGGTGACGCGGCGGTGACGTTGACGCCGCCACGTCACCGCACCAGGAAGTAAACACTTCCGCGCGCATGCGTCGGATCCATTCACAGGATACGACGCATGTGCGGCAAGATATGTCCGCTGGTTTGCCGTACTAACCAGTGGACATATCTGACGGCCAGCTATCCGGCGGAATTATTTCAAAGCATGCTTTGAAATTTTTCCGCCGGATGAATCCGGCAAAAAGCGTCCGTTTGCCCCTACAGACGAGGGGATTTTTCGGCTGAAATGGTCCGTCGGACCATGTTCAGCGGAAATATCCCCTCGTGTGTACAAGGCCTTACTCTGTGACATGAAGCCGACTTATGACCTCATTGAGACTGCCTCTTTCTGGTATACTTTGACAGAGTTTGCTTATCTATTGTTATCCAAAAGAAGATTAAGAACTGATGCTTAACACTTTTTAAAAATTATTTTGTGTACATTGTGGCAATGCATTTTTGACATTTGGAGTAGTAATACCTATTTTAAGCCTTCATTGCCTCCATCCTCTTGCAAGTTTTATACTCAACTGATCTGGATTCAGTGAAATATCATTAAATCTGCCAAAATCTTCCCAATCAACATCTTAAATGCAATCTTATTTATTCTTATAGAGAGTTTGCCCAGAGTACAAGCTCATGCTTCAGAGCTCTCCATAGCAGTAAATGTGAGTGCAGATCAGAGCTGGACTGGCTTTTTGACAAGCCGCCTTGTCAAGATTTTGACTATGGGCTGTGCAGTCTTAATAGCAATATCTTGCTAGATCAGGAATGGATGAGTATAAGATTAGAAGGGGGTGGAAAAGGGGAGTTACACTTTAAAGCTGAATTTTGATTGATTTCCACGGGACTCGCAATTCTCCTTGCATTACCATAACATGATATATAATTTGAGAACAAACAGAAAAACTTACAGGTATTTTAAATGAATCCACAGAGACCTGGTTCTCCATAGAATCCAGAGATGGACGACGAGCATTGTTAGAGGAATAGCTGACTGGGTAAGACTGGGCAGGCCGGCGGAAAGTCATCTCAGCAGAAGCGATTGGAGGCTTGGGTGAGTTCTTATGATAGCGATGAATAAAATATGACGAGAGCAGCACCGAGATTATGAAGGACAGGAATATTCCACATGCTATGACTGTTTTACACATTTCGTCACACAGCGGAACTGTAGAGGAAATAAAACATTTAAATAAGTTTGTGTAAGTTTGCTTACTATTGAGACACAACTCTGGTTTCATCTTTGATTCTTTAGGGCAGTGGTCTCCAAACTGTGGCCCTGGGCCTGGATGTCGCATTTTGCTTGCCTTTATCTAGCTTTATCTGGCATTTAGCACACTACTCTTTCAAATGATTCCAATGATGGGACACCATTCCTCTCACTGACAGCATCAATGGGGCCATATTTCTCCCACTGATACCAAAAAGGGGCACTATTCCTCTAAATACAACCAATGATGGTGCATTGCTTTCTTCCACTGACCACAGTCTGGCCTACCTAAAGCCTGAAGGACAGTAAATTGTCCCTTTGATGTAATTGATGTAATAAAACTGGAGGAAAAAGACCCAACAAAGTTGGAATAGTTGAAAAGGACCGCTAGGTTCACCTTGTTTTAGAGCCAGTTCAAACAGGGACGACCTGGGATCCGACTTGAAGTTGCCCCAAGTCGTCCCAAGTCGTGTGGTTGAGAAAATCAATGGACGTGAATGGAGCCATCTTAATACACACTACTGAAGTTTAGACTAATATAAGGATATGGGCAAAATATTGGAACACTGTAACCCAGAACTTACTTGAATATCTCTCAGTAATAATAACCCAGACATTCCCCATAAATCTTAAATTTTAATTGCACTGATACAACATTAGATACGGTCAGCACTTAAAACATTTATTTTGGGTGGACTAAACCCTAAGTAACATAATATTTTCAGTCTCAATGAATGAATAAAAAGATGGAGAAATGATTTACCCTCTACAATGTTGTTCTCGCAGAAACACTTGTTAGGGAGAAAGCAATAACACGTGCCATGGCCTGCCTTAATTCCAGCAGGAATCCCTTTTTCATGGCCACCAATGATATCCAGCTCTGATCAAAAAGAAAAACACAACATTAAATCAACAAAACCTGCAAAGATTTGCCAATAAGTTCAACTAATAATGAGACCACAGGGAGCATAGTTTTGAAGGAGTTGCATACCCTTTCACCTTTAAGCACTGACTTGACTAAGCTGTCTTATGGGGTTCCAGGGTCACAAGTTTGCCTGAACAAAACTACAATTTCTTCCTTTGAGGGGTTGAACAATTGTAATATATACCTATTTCTTATATGTATTACTTTATACACCTGGATTTCAAGTTAAATCAACAGAAATCTAGGACAGAAGACTTTCTACAAGATTCAGAAATCAGCAATGGAAGACAAACTGATTATCTAAAGATCAAGTCCAGATTGGGTGTAAATTGAACTATACAAACAAAACAGCAAACTGTTAGGCCGCGTACACACGAGGAGACATGTCCAATGAAAACGGTCCGCGGACAGTTTTCATCGGACATGTCTTCTGGGATAATTTGGTCTGATGTGTGTACACACCACCAGACCAAAATCCCTGGGGACAGAGAACGCGTTGACGTGACGGTGACGTTGATGCCGCAACGTGCTCTAACCAGGAAGTTCAATGTTTCAACGCATGCGTTGAATCCATTCGACGCATGCGGGGGATTTCGGTCTGCTGGTTAGGCGTACAAACCAGCGGACATGTCCGACAGACAGTTTTCCAGCAGATAAGTTTTAAAGCATGTTTTAAAACTTTTGACTGCTGGAAACCTGTCTGCTAGGCCGTACACACGATCGGATATGTCCGCTGAAACTGGTCTGTGGACCAGTTTCAGCAGATATGTTCGATCGTGTGTACGCGGCCTAAGAGTGTATGTCCATTCAAAACTTTTTTTTTGTCCGAGTTTACTGCTATCCAGGGCTCCATTAAAATGATTTCCTCTTACTTTCTGCCAGAGAAACAACAGTTTTATCAGACAGGAAGTGAGGGAAAATCTGCAAGAGGGACAATCGCATGGGGTCCTAGACTTCTCCTACTCTACTAAAAACATTTTATTTCAATACATATACGGTACTTATTTGAAATGTATTATGCACCTGGAAAGACATAGACATTTCAATAACAACTCCAAATGGGTCCTGTTATGACCTGAAACTTCTGTACGCAGCAAACTATCCCCTGATAAACTGTGAATATAGCCCAATTGTCTCCTGCCTAAATTGGCCCTAGTATATGACAGTTGTGTTCAAAATAATAGCAGTCCAATATCACTTACCAGGTCAATCACTGTTTTGGAAATGCATGTGGCTGATTCTATGTAATTAAATCATTAATTGAAAGGGGCGTGTTCAAAATAATAGCAGTGGGGCGTTCAATTAGTGAATTTATTCAGTCTGTGATAAAAACAGGTGTCAAACAGATGGCCCCTATTTAAGGGAAAAGGCAGCAAATGTTGTACGTGAAAATCTAAATAAACTGTCGTTCCAGACATTGTTCTGAAGAACAGCATACTTTGAGTAAAAAAGGTAATTAGAGAGGTGAAAATATATAGAGAAATGCAGAAACTGATAAGACTACTCAGCTAAAACAATCTTAAATGCTTTAAAATGGCAACCAAAACCAGAAAGGAGAGTAAGAAAACAGAAAACTAAAATTTGAATGGATCGAAGAATAGCCAAAATGGCAAAGACTCAGCCAATGATCAGCTCCAGGGTGATGAAAGAAGGTGTAAAGTCACCTGGGACTGGGAGTACTCTACCAAGTAAAAGACGCCTATGTAATGCCAAGGTAGCGGTAGGAAGCCCCACAAAGTCCCATATTTGAAAAAAGGGCATGTGCTGAAGAGGTTACAATCTGCCAAAGAACACATTGACTGGCCTAATGATAAATGGTGCAACATTTTGTGGACTGATTAAAGCAAGATTGTTCTTTTTGGGTCTAGAGGTCGCAGACAGTTTGTCAGACAGCCCCCCAAACACTGAATTCAAGCCACAGTACACAGTGAAGCATGGCGACACAAGCATCATGATATGGGGATGTTTCTCATACTATGGTGTTGGGCCTATTTATCGCATGCCAGGAATCATGGATTAGTTTGAATACATTAAAATTCTCGAAGAGGTCATGTTGCCTTATGCCAAAGAGGAAATGCCCTTGAAATAGGTGTTTCAACAAGACAACAATCCCAAACAAACCAGCAAGTGAGCAGCATCTTCATTCCAGACCAACAAGATTAATGTTAGAGAGTGGCCAGCCCAATTCCCAGACCTTAATCCAATAGAAAACTTGTGGGGTGCCACCAAAAATGCTGTTTAAGGTAAAACCAAGAAATGCAGAGGAGATGTAGAATGTAGTGCAATTGTCCTAGGCTGGAATACCTATTCACAGGTGCCAGAAGTTGGCCGAATCTATCCATGCAACACAGATGTAAAGTAGTTCTTGGAAACAATGGTTATACAACTAAATATTAGTTCAGTGATTCACAGGAAAGCTAAAACTTCAAGCATTTTTCAGTTTATTTAGTAAATGTTTGACTTTGTAAAGAAAAATGCAGACACTGCTATTTTTTGGAAAAGCCTAATATTCATTTTTTCTTCACTTTCTATAAAGTAATAACAAATTTTAAACACTTTCCTTCAAACTTTTTGATTTCGAAAAGACTGTGCAGTGTTCCCAATGCATATGCGTGTATGGAAATAAAAGCTATTATAAAGATTTTGATCTTTACTCACTTTTTTAAACACACTGCTATTATTTTTAACACAACTGTACGTATGCATTAGCGATTGGGACTTTAGCCTGTAAACTCTTTTAGGACGGGGACTGATGTGAACGCTGAGTAAATTATTGGCGCTAGATAAATACCTGTATTAAATCATTTTATGTACTTTTTTTTACATACAGTTTTCAGTAATTTTTTTGTTTCTTATACAAAAGCATATCATAAAAAGGTATACTTGCTACAGTTCATTCAAGAAACACACTTGTGCAGTCCTGGGGGCAGATTGATGGATCTTTGCTCTCCACAGAATCACAGTTGCCATCAGGGCATGTTGCGGTACTTGGGGTACAGGTAGAATAGTTTTTGCTGATACCTTGGAAAGTAAATGAGAATAGAGAATGTTGGAGAACAGGGGCAACAAGGACAATTCAATAAGGCATTTGTAAGACTTTTCTGGCTGTATTAATGTAGCTGCAAAATCAAAAAAGCCCTACAATATTTATCTTTTAAGCTGGTCATAGACAGATTTGGATCTGTGTGTGGTCACTCTTGCTCAATAAAAGTTGATTGCTACATTGACATTTGTCGAACGGACATGCTGGAAAACTTTTGGTAATCGACAGCTAATGCCAATGAGCGGCAGCCACTGATCAGTGTGTTCTGACAGCAGCTGTGGTCCCGGCAGAGAAATTCCTCCATCCACCTTTTGTTTGATCAACTCCCTGGCTGAACAAAAATAAATTATTTGTCTATGGACAGCAAATTCAGGTTATTTTCATTTACGACACCTTTACTGTATGGCTCGTTCATTGCATCAAATTAATAAATAAATACGCCAGATAGGTAAAGAAAAGTGAAGGTACATAAGACCTCTTTTGTGTTAGAGGAAATTTGTAATTATGTCACATGTGTGATTATCGTGCAACATTTTTGAGACAATTTTGTGCCAAAGTTTGTGATCCTTTGGAACTGATATTTCCATTACTCGTACAACAGCTCTAAGTTGAATATTCTACCTATTAAACTCCACTAGAGGAGGGATGCTTGTGACAGTTCTGTAAGAGTTGCGGCACATTCATATACACCTTAGTGCCGGTTCACACAGGGGAAACACGACTTCCAGCGCAACTTTGCGAGGCGACTTCAGCGCGACTTGGAGCGACTTACAACGCGACTTCAAGTGGCCAATCAAACAATAATCAGATCTGTTGGAGGGAGGGGTTTGGCTGATAAAACGATTTTCTCTTCCTGTAAAGTTGCTTCAGTTAAGACAGTGATCCGACTTTGGAGGCAACTTCCATTGAAATCTAGGGGTTCAAGTTGCCTACAAGTTGCCTAGAAGTCTCCCTGAAGTAGTACGGGAACCTTTTCTGAAGTCATAGCGACTTCAGTAGTGTACATTAAGATGGCTCTCATTCACCTTAATGGAATTTCTCATGTCGCGCGACTTGGGGCGACAAAAGTTGCTGTAGTGTGAACCGGCGCTTACGCACATGAATTTGCCATTTGTTGCACTACCATGAAATAGACTTTTAAAGACTATCTATGACATTCTTTATGAATTTGAGGGTATATGAGATTTTCTAAGCATTTTCATCCATTATCTGGCCAAATGAAACCATATAGCATTCCTGACTAATCTGCTATGGGTGTTTCTTTATGCAGTTTAAAGGCAGTCATCATATAAAGTTCATAAAATATTACAGACATTGTTATTTGTTGGGACAAGTGTGACCAAATAAATGCATTATACCTTCACCATGTCCCTGTCTCCATTGGCACCGTCCGGTGAGGGAGCCCAGTCCCCCACACATCTCACACTCGTCTTGATGCTTGTTCCCTGAGCAGGAGCGAGGACAGTCCTCATCCGTTTTTTTAGCTGGATAACACAAGCACAAACATTTTTTTTTAATTCTATGTCATATTCTGAACATAATTAGACTTGTATTTTATTAGTAGATAATTTAAAGCCCAACTCAAGACAAAATCTTTCCTTGCAGTAGGGCCCCCTTCCCTGCTCTAAAAGCATTGAATGCCCATGGGGTCTAAGAGCAGTTGAAGAGGATGTAGTACTTACCTTACCCCTGCTCTGGCCAGGTCCAGCGCTCTTCTTCTCTCTCTGTATTATAATGTACAATGCAGGGCTATTAATGTGGAGGAGGCAGGAGTAGAACTGCAGGAGCTTCGTTTTCTGGACCCGGCTGAATCTGTGACCTCTGCTGTTTCTGGCAGTGTCTCTTCTTGCTGGACAACTCCCTGGACAATCTCTAAATGATCTTGCCTTGAACCTTGTTTCTCTTGAATGTTGAACCTCCCATGAACTTCCAGATTATTGTGTTCTCTCTTGCCATTATATCAGTCTTGTCACTCCTGCGGCCATCCATAGTTTTGCTACCACTCGTTACTGATATTTGACTTGTTCCTCAACAACACTTCTGCTTCATTCCAACCAGCAACGACTTGTTACTGACCTTTTGGCTTGTTTACTGACTACGCTTCTTCTTATACCTACCTGCTATGTCTGCTGCTGGCCCCCGGCTTGTTCACTTCCTTGTGGGGTGATCCTGAAGACCACAACCTGGTACTAACATGTAGCAAAACCCATCTCCACCATCAGGAGCTCTTGTAAATACCGATTATTACTTAGAATCTGTACCTCAGGTGAGCCTGTGTCATCCGCCAGGGTGACCTGCTTCTGTACTTGTCCAGCTAGTTGATGGGAGCAGCTATAGCGACTGGTCTCCAACCCCTGACCATTTTTGCTTGAGTGTGGAAAAGGGTATTGCCTCTTATTCCTGAATGCAATACAAATAGTATACCTGCTCAACCAGGTTTTTAAGACTTTGCAGGGGAAGGTGGTTCGCAGAAGGACATCGGTCTGTCCACATATCTAATGGTAAGAGAATATATCTTGCACACAGTGTTCCTGTCCAAAAATACTTTGTTGTAGATCAGGCAAATGCATTAAAAAAGGGGATGCAGTCCACTAATGTGTTTCAACTGGCTTGCAGCCTTAATTATAGCTGATAGCACTCCTAGACAAAACAAGCAGTTAACCGTTGCAGTGCGGGGGTTCATTCTTGGAGTTGGGCTTTAAATAGCAACATATTTATTTAGAAAAACGCCTACAAAGACCTGGAAATTAGTTGAGACAACATTTACTCTGAACCATGGATATTTCATTCATATACGTGCATCCTATAAGGTAATTAACCACTTCCTTGCTGGGCATGTATACCCCCTTCCTGACCAGGTGAAATTTCAGCTTGCGGCACTGCGTCGCTTTAACTGACAATTGCACGGTCGTGCGATATGGCTCCCAAACAAAATTGGCGTCCTTTTTTCCCCACAAATAGAGCTTTCTTTTGGTGGTATTTGGTCCCCTCTGCAGTTTTTTTTTTTTTGCGCTATAAACAAAAAAGGACGACAATTTTGAAAAAAAATACAATGGGCCAGATTCAGGTAGAGTTAGGCTGGAGTATCAGTGATACTCCAGCCTGTCACTTTAAGCCGGCGTTTCTGTAACCAGAAAACAAGAAACGGCGGGTTGGAGTTCCGATGCGAGCGGCGTAATTAAATTTCGCCATCGCATCTTTAATTTAAAAATGGCCCTGGGGGCGTTCCCGCTGATTTACGCCGAAAAAATATGTTAATCAGCGGGAATCTGCAATTCACGATCGTATTCGGGCGCGACGCAGTGACTTTCCGACGTTTCCGTAAGAGATACGCGGCGTAAATAAATACATGCCCCCTAGGTGGAGTATCCTATGTTAAGTATAGCCGTCGTCATCGCGTCGAAAAAAAAAATTTGCGTCGCTTGCGTAAAACGTCCATGAATGGGGATTTGACGTCATTGACGTTCACTGACAGAATTTGGAGCATGCGCACTGGGATGCATTGACAGTCGACGCATGCGCAGTACGTTCGCCGCGGGATCGCGCTTAGTTTAAATAATACACGCCCCGTACCCGCCCAATTTGAATTCCGCCGGCTCATTTACGATACGCTGCCGCAACTTTAGGAGCAAGTGCTTCATGAATAACAGCACTTGCTCCTAAAATTTGGCCAGAGTAACGTAAATGAGAAACGTTACTCCAGAGTAAAGATGCTCCCATCTACCTGAATCTGGCCCAATATTTTTTACTTGTTGCTACAAAAAATAGCCCAATTAAAAAAATAAAAATAAATTCAGTCTAGACCGATACGTATTCTTCTGCGATTTTTATTGCGACTGCGACATCATGGCGGACACATCGGACACTTTTGACACATTTTTGGCACCATTCACATTTATACTGCAATCATTGCTATAAATATGCACTAATTACTGCATAAATGTGACTGGCAGGGAAGGGGTTAACACTAGGGGGTGAGGAAGGGGTTAAATGTGTATCCTGTATAGTGTTCTAACTGTGGGGGGAGGGGGGGTGACTGGGGGGGTGACCGATCTGTGTCACAGAGACACAGATCGGTCTCCTCTCTCCCTGACAGTGTACATATGAGATCATCTCTCATTCGCCGCACAGATCGCATCGCAAACGGCCACTCTGATTGGCCGTTCGCGGCGATCTGTGATTGGCTGTGTCCAAGGGACACGGCCAGCACAGAAGTTCCCCGCTGCGTGCTCTGGAGTGCGCGCTGGGAACGACGAAAGGGGCCGCTGTGAAAACACGGCGCCCCAGAGAATTAGAACCACCCTGCGGCCGTATATAGTCGTACGGCCGTAGGGAAGTGGTTAAAAAGCCTTGTTATCAGTAGAGAGGAAATACATTGGCCTGAGTATGTGTCATGCGATGGACATTGGGAAATGCTGATAACACTTAGGCCGCGTACACACGAGGGGATATGTCCGCTGAAAACGGTCCGATGGACCGTTTCAGCAGACATCTCCGCTCGTGTGTATGGGCTAGCGGACAGATTTCTCCACCCGACAGATTTCAAAGCATGCTTTGAAATCTATCCGGTGGGAATCTGTCCGCCCGACATGTCTGCTGGTTAGTACACTTACCAGCAGACATGTCGGCTCCCACCGCCGCCGCGCCGCTGCCGAATGGATTCGGCGCATGCGCGGAAGTGTTTTACTTCCTGGTGCGGTGACGTGGCGGTGACGCGGCGGCGTCAACGTCACCGCCGCGTCACCACTACGTCACCGCGCCGTCCGGCGGCGGGGAATTTGATCCGATGGTGTGTACACGCCATCGGATCAAACTCCCGATCGGACATATCCGATGGAAATGGTCCGCGGACCGTTTTCATCGGATATATCCGATCGTGTGTACGCCGCCTTACTGATCTCCTGCACCCATTTACTGAACAATACATAGATTCATGCATTGCATGAATCTATGTATTGTCGCTGATGCCGCACACTATTCAGGTGGCCCGGTCCCCTGTTGAGCGCCAGCCATCTGAATAACAGCGGTGGGCGTGTTTTGGAAGTGTCTTTCAGAGACAGCCTGTGGGCTCTAATCGGCTTCCAAATGGTTAACCAGAGGGCACACAGGGTGTGCATTCCCTGGTTAACACTAACACGTGTCTCAGCCAATCAGGTTCACCGGGTCTGGTTACTGGTCACCTGATTAGCCGGATCGACATCGAGGGCGGGAGAAGACATCAAGGGAGCATGGAGGAGGATGGCATTTTACAGGGGGAAAACTGGCAGCATTTTACAGGACAAACTGGCGGCATTTTACGTGGCAAACTGGCGGCATTTTACGTGGCAAACTGGCGGCAATTGATGGGCACAGTGGCGACAATTGATGGACACAGTGGCGACAATTGATGGGCACAGTGGCTGTGTTTGATAGCACAGTTGCGACAATTGATGGCACAGTGGTGATAATTGATGGCACAGTAGCTGCATTTGATGGCACAGTGGCTGCGTTTGATGGCACAGTAGCGACAATTAATGGCACAGTGGCAACAGTTAATGGCACAGTGGCTGCGTTTGGTGGCACAGTGGCTGTGTTTGATGGCACAGTGGCTGCGTTTGATGGCACAGTGGCGGCAATTAATGGCACAGCGGCTGCGTTTGATGGCACAGTGGCGACAATTAATGGCACATCGGCTGCGTTTGATGGCACAGTGGCGACAATTGATGAGCACAGTGAGGCTGCAATGGCTGTTTTTTTTTTTTTTTTTCGTTTGTTTGCTCGCCCCCAAAAATTTGGAGCACCAGCCGCCACTAGTTACAAGACTCTTCTTCCTGGGAAGGTTTGTTGTGAAAGAGAGGAACCTTTTTATTGCCTAATAAATCACCCACTATATATGATAAAGTCTTTAATGAAGGCTGTACATATTACTACACCCATTGCATTGCATACTAAACTGCCAAACTATCCTGGTATACATAAAATCAATTTAATGAACTGTTTACCCAGAGCACCATGCCTAAAATGGCATACCAATAAACATGTACCGTACCACCAAATGCACCTGCACTAAAGTGCACCTCAATACAAAATTGTTAATGATAATGACCAGAAATTCCAGAAATAAGATACCTGCCCTAGTTTTGTCAATGCAACACATCACAAATAGCATGATCCCAAAGCACAAAGCATTCTCCTCTTTGTGTTGTGGTGTGATGCATTGTACAAAATAGTGCAGATGTATTATTTTGTATATTGAGGACCCATCTAAAGTTAATGGCTGCCTTAATGCAATGCACGGTAACTTAAATAAAGGTCTACATGGGCCTTAATGATGTACAATTCAAGTATTCATCCTTGTAGAAAATATATTAAAAATCAATAAAATATTTGAAACAGGAAAATATATTAAAAAAGGAGTTTATACTCACGTATCCCCACTAATATTACTGTAACCTGGGCTTTTATTGGGTTCTTGAGCTCCGCATTGGATACGGAAACGCTGCACATGAATTCCTTTTCACCGTGATTCACCAGAGCAACCGGGTCATGAACATACAGAGTCGCAAACATTTCTTCTGCTTCCTTTTGGATAGCAATGAGACGGGTGTTGTTTGGTGTCTGTAACGTGTAAGTCACATTGACTCCTTTCAAGAGTTCACAGTTTTCAATGCACACTCTTCCTATCTGGGGGAAACAGAAAAAAACTGTTAAAATGTTTTTTTTTGCTCATCTTCTTAAACATGCAGACCAAATTACTCGCAATCCAAGATTTTACTGTATTTACCTTTCATGGTTAATGGGCGTAATATGATTTTTTTTGTTTTGGATAGAGTAAAAGTTAAGTTGATGTATTAGAACCCCTGTGAAGTTCTTATTGCTGCCTCTCAGTCCCCATTGGGGAGATTCCACAACTCTATTTGTACTGGTGACCACCGTCAGTGTGACAGGTAGTTCAAGCGGAGTTCCACCAAAAAATTGAACGTCCACTTTTTGGGATCCCCTCCGGTGTCACATTTGGCACCTTTCAGGGGGAGGGGGGAGCAGATACCTGTCTAATCCAGGTATTTGCTCCCACTTCTGGGCATAAATCGCCACAGTATCCGCAAGGATCTACGCCACGTCCGGTCCCTCCTCCGGCCCCCGCACTGTCTTTTGGGAGACACACAGGTCCCAGAAGACAACAGGGGTGACTCACGCATGCGCAATAGTGAACCAGGATGTGAAGTCGCAAGTCTTCACTTCCTGATTCCCTTACTGAAGATGGCGGCGGCAGCAACCGAGAGCCGAGGGACAGATCGTCTTCTGGTGCTGACATCGTGGTTGCCCTGGACAGGTAAGTGTCCTAATATTAAAAGTCAGCAGCTGCAGTATTTGTAGCTGCTGACTTTTAATTATTATTTTTTTTTATTATTTTTTTTCCTCGGAACTCCGCTTTAAGGGAAAGCCAGAATTTTACAGTTGTCTTCAGAACAAGAGGTCATGGGAACTCTTCCAATGGTGAAACCTGTCCAGGTGACAACCCTAAAATAGTTCCCCTCTTTATGTAAACATTCGCTTTCTCTACCTATTAAGTCTGTGGAACAATTAGTGAAGAGAAAATAACTGAGATTTTAAAGCTGAAATTTATTATGCACATATGTTGCCTTATTCAGTTACTTCCTCCTCTTTATCAAGAAGACTTTATTTTAGATCCAGTGATGCCATCCAGTGGCGGAATTATAGGGGTCGCCGAGTGCGCCATGGCGACCGGCCCCCTTGCTGTAGGGGGCCCTTAAGGGCCCCCTGTATACAGTGCTTTGAGGGGAGAAACGGAGACGAGCTCCCGATCCCAGGCCGAGCTGTAATCGGCGCTGTGCGGGGAGCTTGTCACATTCATTACAATGTGAAAGCACTGTGTGTGCTCTTTGTCTCCCCCTACAGTGCAGTACCCGGCAGGAAGAGCTGCTAAGGTAAGACTGACGTTTTTATCTACTGTGTGTGTGTTTATATGTGTGTGTGTTCATATGTGTGTGTGTGTTTATATGTGTGTGTGTTCATATGTGTGTGTGTGTTTATATGTGTGTGTGTTCATATGTGTGTGTGTGTTCATATGTGTGTGTGTTCATATGTGTGTGTGTTCATATGTGTGTGTGTGTGTGTGTTTATATGTGTGTGTGTTCATATGTGTCTGTGTGTGTGTTTATATGTGTGTGTGTGTGTGTGTTCATGTGCATATGTATGCGAGTGTGCATGCCATATGTGTATGAATGTGTGTGAGTGTGCATGTATGTGTTAGTGGTGGTGCGTCCATGAGAGCGCAGGGCATCGCCCCCCTCTCTCCACCCACCCCCTGGCTGTGTTTGATGGCACAGTGGCTGCATTTGACGGGCACAGTGGGTGCATTTGACGGGCACAATGAGTGCATTTGACGCGCACAGTGGGTGCATATGACGGGCACAGTGGCTGCATTTGACGGGCACAGTGGCTGCATTTGACGGGCACAGTGGCTGCATTTGACGGCACAGTGGCTGCATTTGACGGGCACAGTGGCTGCATTTGACGGGCACAGTGGCTGCATTTGACGGGCACAGTGGCTGCATTTGACGGGCACAGTGGCTACATTTGTGTGTTTGAGGGGCACAGTGGCTGCGTTTGAGGGGCACAGTGGCTGCGTTTGAGGGGCACAGTGGCTGCGTTTGATGGCACAGTGGCTGCGTTTGACGGGCACAGTGGCTGCGTTTGACGGGCACAGTGGCTGCGTTTGACGGGCACAGTGGCTGCGTTTGACGGGCACAGTGGCTGCGTTTGACGGGCACAGTGGCTGCGTTTGACGGGCACAGTGGCTGCGTTTGACGGGCACAGTGGCTGCGTTTGATGGGCACAGTGGCTGCGTTTGACGGGCACAGTGGCTGCGTTTAATGGGCACAGTGGCTGCAATTGATGGGCACAGTGCCTCCGTTTGATGGGCACAGTGAGATTGCAATTTTTTTTTTTAAGAATTTTTCAGTTTGCTGGCGCCCCCCCAAAAATGTTGAGCACCAGCCACCACTGGTTTATATGTGTGTGCATATGTGCATTTATATATATATATGTATATAAACAGTGTATGTGTATGTATGTGTGTTTACATGACCCCCTATATGAATGCAATCAGAACCGATTTTTTTATTTTTTTGCTTGTTCATAGAACTAGCAAAAAAATGCTGTTCCACTGAAAAGCAATCAATGCTCAGATCGCTTTTCAGAGGCATTTGACAGCTGGTAAAGAGGCAATGTGTTGCCTCCTGACTGCCTGTTTTAACCCCTTAAATTAGGGTTGTCCCGATACCGAGTATTTGCGGGAGTACTTGTACTCCCGCAAATACCCCCGATACCTAAATAGAATACTCCCCCCCCGCCGCTGCCGCCGCATCGAAAGCCGCCGCATGGGTTAAACGGCATGCGGGAACATCACAGCTTTCATTTGAATAGCTGCAGTTTTCCCGCTGCCTATAGGCACTCCCCCTTGCTCGGGATTGGATGGGTGATCGTGATCTGTCCAATCCCGAGCAAGGGGGAGTGTCTATACGCGCGGGCAAAACAGCTATTCAAATGAATGCTGTGATTTTCTCCATGCGGCGGCGGGGCGGCAAAGGTATGGGGGAAATGGCTGGAGGGACATGGCTGAAGGGACATGGCTGCATATGTGAGGGACATGGCTAGAGGGACATGGCTGAAGGGACATGGCTGCATATGTGAGGGACATGACTAGAGGGACATGGCTGAAGGGACATGGCTGCATATGTGAGGGACATGGCTAGAGGGACATGGCTGAAGGGACATGACTGCATATGTGAGGGACATGGCTAGAAGGACATGGCTGAAGGGACATGGCTGCATATGTGAGGGACATGGCTAGAGGGACATGGCTGCATATGTGAGGGACATGGCTAGAGGGACATGGCTGAAGGGACATGGCTGCATATGTGAGGGACATGGCTAGAGGGGCATGGCTGAAGGGACATGGCTGCATATGTGAGGGACATGGCTAGAGGGACATGGCTGAAGGGACATGGCTGCATATGTGAGGGACATGGCTAGAGGGACATAGCTGAAGGGACATGGCTGCATATGTGAGGGACATGGCTAGAGGGACATGGCTGAAGGGACATGGCTGCATATGTGAGGGACATGGCTGAAGGGACATGGCTGCATATGTGAGGGACATGGCTGAAGGGACATGGCTGCATATGTGAGGGACATGGCTAGGGGGACATGGCTGCATATGTGAGGGACATGGCTGAAGGGACATGGCTGCATATGTGAGGGACATGGCTGAAGGGACATGGCTGCATATGTGAGGGACATGGCTAGAGGGACATGGCTGCATATGTGAGGGACATGGCTGAAGGGACATGGCTGCATATGTGAGGGACATGGCTGAAGGGACATGGCTGCATATGTGAGGGACATGGCTAGAGGGACATGGCTGGAGGGACATGGCTGGAGGGACATGGCTGCATATGTGGGGGACATGGCTGGGGGGGACATGGCTGCATTTGGGGACACATTTAAAAAAAAGTATCGGTATTCGGTATCGGCGACTACTCTAAAAAAATTATCGGTACTTGTACTCGGTCCTAAAAAAGTGGTATCGGGACAACCATACCTTAAATGCATCATCACTAAGCTGCAATGCACACAGTTGCAGGGTGGTTGCAGTGCAGCCCCATTCACCTAGGGCAGTGATAGTGAATCTTGGCACCCCAGATGTTTTGGAACTACATTTCCCATGATGTTCATGCACTTTGCAGTGTAGTTGAGCATTGTGGGAAATGTAGTTCCAAAACATCTGGGTTGCCAAGGTTCACCTTCACTGACCTAAGAGTATACTTCAAGGGTGCCCTGGCTGAAAAAATATTGAGAAACACTGGCATAGAGGAACCAATCTCTCCATTTTCTTCCTGCAGCCGCTGAATGCCTGCGGGAGGGAGAGGAGGAGAAGCAGGCGGAATGGAGAAATCGGTTCCTTTATATGCAGCCAACCACTAGCGACCGGGTCCTGTTGTTCGCCACCGTGCTCTGAGAAAATAGCCCTGTCCGGGGGGTCAGGGGGGCCCTTCATGGTTTCTTGCATCGGGGCCCTGAAGGTTCTAGTTACGCCACAGATGCCATTAGTGATGTCAGTGAGATCTCTGTGCTTCCCTATGCAAAGCAAGGATATAGGGGCTATTGAGAGGTACCAGCCGGATGCTGTAATATCTTCCTAAAAATATCAACGCACCATGGCTCAGTTCTCCTCTAATGCCTCGCTTCTACTGAGCGGAACAGTTCGTTCGGTACAGTTTGGAACGGTTAGAATGGTCCGGCCTATTCAAATGAGGGTTTCCACTGTAAGTCGGACCATCAGGGGCCATACAGGGTTTAGAAAAAATGCCTAGCGTGCAGAGGTGTATTTAGGTTTTGTGCTGCCCTAGGCCTGATTAAACTCGTGCACCCCCTAATTTAAATATGACCCACCCCTTCCTGTCACGGCAACACCCTGTGTTGTTTAAGACCCGCCCTGAAATTTTCGAGTGAGGACACTAGTTCTGAGGGCCTGGGGGGGGGGGGGGGCATTGGATTCCCTTAATTTACTTAGATTTCCTCTTACTTCCTGGTTGCCCATTGAGCAGGAAGTGAAGGGAAATCTTCACAATGGGACAGGGATGGTAAAAGTGTTGCCTGTAGTTCTACTTTAAGTAGGTGCAGCAGAAACATATAGCACAGTGAGGAAGGTTTGTGGTCCAGGATGACAAAACAGTCAAAATTGGAAGTGCCCCCCCCCACAGTTGCGGAATCCCGTCCGTCCGCATACTAGAAGCAGCACGAACGCTTTATGGGGGCGCTAGACTAATTTTCCTAACAGTGTAGCGCAAGCCGGCGGGGACTCTTTTCGTGCTGCCCCCCTGCAAAGTGCTGCCCTAGGCCTGGGCCTTGTTGGCCTAGGCCAGGATACAGCTCTGCTAGCGTGTCCGCCAAAAGGTGGAAGGTATTGTAGCTCAGTCCTAACCAAACCGTACCATTTTCTATAGCCCCACATCTGAAGCAGGACCCAGAATGGTGCCGTATGGTTTGGTTGTATGGGCCGCTTTCATAATGGAAACACCCAAAATAGAGTACCGTACCGAACCGTACTGAACCGATCCGCTCAGTGGAAACGAGGCATAAAGGGCTATCAGCACCAAACGTAAGTAGTGGACTGGCTCCTGGAAAGAGTTATGCAAATTTTAAAATGCCTTGATGGGTGGATATCAGTCTGGAGGAGCTGTTATTCCTACACAGACGGCATTTGCATGCAGAGAAGCCTACATAAAGTCCAATAATTAAATGAGAATGGGCCAAGGTAGGTAAGGCTGGAATGGCTAGATGATGCTGAATGTCCTTCAACGAAGAAATGAGGAGAGCTTTATGTGATTTCCCATACGGAAACTGCCGGGAAATAGACCTCCGGTAATTGCGGCAGGAAAAAAAAAAGAACATGTTCTTATTTTTCCTACCGCGATTCCCGGCGGTTTTCCTGTCCCATAGGAAAACTGCCATGGAGCATACACACGGCCCCGAGCATTCCCGGCCCCGACGGGAAAACTGTTCGTGTGTACGAGCCATAAGCAGACTTTGTAGGAGAGCAGGCTGTGCAACTGTGCAAAACTGGATGTAACGCTGGAGTTCAGCTTTAATTATTTACTGCTTCATCCAAAACAGAATAAAAGTTTAACTATACCTAAACTTTAATGCAAACGTGTCATCCATGAATTTTTAAAAGTAAGCATTCTGTCAAACAGCAGATGACCACAAGATTGGTATAATTTGCATTAATGATGAAAGCTTCCTCTGTGCACCTCTCTGATTTAGTTTCACTCTAGCTTTCAGACTAAGCCTGGCAACTACTTTTACTTCTGATCTATGGGGTGCGGGGCACCCTAACTGCCTACTGGACTGGAATAGCAACTGGCTAGTAATAATCCAGAAGTCAAGCCTTCCTTCCAAAATGAACCTATAAAAGGCTTTCTTGGGTCATAACAGTAATGCAAGGAAACTTGCGGTGTCTGTCCTCAGGGCAGGGATAGACTGGCTATCGGGACTACCGGGAGTTTCTCGGTGGGCCGATGGCTCAGTGGGCCTTTTTTTTTGTCTTGTTATTTAAACGGAGACCCCCCTCTGTCTCTCAGCTCCCCCCTCTGTCTCTAAGCTCCCCCCTCTGTCTCTAAGCTCCCCCCCTCTGTCTCGCAGCTTCCCCCTCTGTCTCTCAGCTCCCCCCTCTGTCTCTCAGCTCCCCCCTCTGTCTCTCTGCCCCCACCTCTGTCTCTCAGCTCCTGACTCTTAGGCTGTTTTCACACTGGGGCGGGCATTGACGGTAAAATGCTGCTAGTTTTAGCAGCACTTTACTGTTGTTTCAGCTGCGCTATTCGGCTTCTAGCAGGCACCTTTAACTCCCACTAGAAGTCAAATTAAAGGTTAAATGCACCCGTGTAGAGCTGCTGCTGAAGTGCTTTGCAGACACTTCAGCAGTGGTGGCCATTCATTTCAATGGGCATGAGCAGTGTGTACAACGCTCCTCCACCGCCCCAAGAATGCTGCTTGGAGGACTTTTAATGCCCTGGCAGTGCCCCAGTGTGAAAGCACTCAGGCTTTCACACTGGGACTGCAGTGGAGGCATTTTTCAATCGCTATTTTTAGCCCAAAAACGCCTCAGTGTGAAAGGGGTCCTACACTCACCCCCTCTTTTACACTCACTAATTTTTTCTTACACTCACCCCCCTCTCTCACCCACTTTCCCTCAACCCTCCCTCTCTCTTACCCTCTCATGATATACAATAATGGATGTAGGGGCCTTTTGGTGAGTGTGATTTTTTAGGGGGTGGGGGGCAGCATTTATGAATTAAAGTGGGCCGGTCTGGATGAAGTCCAGGGCCAAATTTTTGTCCCAGCCCAGCCCTGCCTCAGGGAGGACTTCAAATGACTGCCAGGTTCACTTTAATGAATAAACCTTCAGACAATGCCATTTTCAGTAAAATTCAATGTAAGACAAACAGCTCAAAAAAGAAGACGATTTTTGGGATTCTGGACACGATTTCACCAATACATTATTACAATTTATTTCGATGACATAGTTAAATGTGACCCAGATGTGCACTGGTTTCTGCAGTGAGTACAAATTAGAGTTGCAAAAAACAATAAATCCATGGCGGAAAACACAAACTCTCCTGAAAAGAAAGAACAGTCCATTTATTAGTTGTAAAGTGGTGGTCAGCCAAGAAATGAAGGTCACCTGGAGGATGGCAATGTGTATTCTACATCAAGACATAAAGGAGCGCTTCAGATGTTAATATTCTACCATCAATATTTAATAATAAAAAATATTGCAGATAAAATGTACAACTATAGAAGACATTCTTTCTCAGCCTTTTTACCCCAGCAAAGCCCTTGAAACAATTTTCAGGTCTCAGGAAACCCCTATTTAAATGAATTAATTGGGGGTCAATGGGAAGAATGCCTCTAACATTGGTGGTCAGTGCAAAGAATTTCCCGCTTACAGTGGTAGCCAGCATGCAACTTTTACTGACAGCAAAAAAGATTTCTGCCAAATGGTGCTGGACCCAAAACTATGTAGGTATCATTAGGTGGAAAGTCAGTCAGCTATAGATCAAGGAGCCCCTACAAACTTCTGGAGGAACCATAGGGTTCCACAGAACACCAAATGGTGCTGGACCCAAAAATATGTAAGTATCATTAGGTGGGAAGTCAGTCAGCTGTAGATTAAGGAGCCCCTAGAAACTTCCAGAGGAGCCATAGGGTTCCACAGAACACCATTTTAGCTAGTCAGTCAGCTATAGATCAAGGAGCCCCTATAAACTTCCCATAGGGTTCCACAGAACACCAAATGGTGCTGGACCCAAAACTATGTAGGTATCATTAGGTGGGAAGTCAGTCAGCTATAGATCAAGGAGCCCCTAGAAACTTCTGGAGGAGCCATAGGGTTCTACAGAACACCACATGGTGCTGGACCCAAAAATATGTAAGTATCATTAGTTGGGAAGTCAGTCAGCTGTAGATTAAGGAGCCCCTAGAAACTTCCAGAGGAGCCATAGGGTTCCACAGAACACCATTTTAGCTAGTCAGTCAGCTATAGATCAAGGAGCCCCTATAAACTTCCCATAGGGTTCCACAGAACACCAAATGGTGCTGGACCCAAAACTATGTAGGTATCATTAGGTGGAAAGTCAGTCAGCTATAGATGAAGGAGCTCATAGAAACTTCCAGAGGAATCATAGGGTTCCACAGAACACCATTTTAGCTTGCACATGACTGGATGATAAAATCAGCAGAGCCTCCCCTCATTTCAGATCGTCCCCTCAGATCTACAGTGACTGCACCTCCAAGTGCAATTGCAGTGCAGAGTGTATTTTCTTTTAGTAAATCAACCCCAATGTGTCCTCTTGGTTCCAGCACTTACATCCACAAGCCACACAACCACAGAATCATGTAGCATGTCGTTGTGCTCCCACCCACAAGGAGAATGCTTCACGCTAGCTATGTTGAATATGAAAAGTTTATAGTTAAACTAGCAGTAGGTTGTTTAGCCAATTCCTCTGCAAAAGTGCTAAAGCCCACCGTACATAGACTACAGCGATGGAGGTTCCATAACCTCAGTTCCACCTCTGCAGCTCCACACTTTTTGCTCCACAGGCCACGTCAGAAAACACACACCTAGTCAGATTCCATTAGTTGTAAGCCCAGTCTATTATGGGTCACGCCAAACACCTGAACGCAAAAATCATTGGTTATAAGGAGCACAATCTGCCAAGTCATCAGGCTAACACCTTTTTCCTGACCAGGCATATAGAGACTCAGGGCCAGATCCACAAAGATCTGCCCCGGCGCATCGTATCTGAGATACGCTACGCCGCCGTACCTTACCTGGCTTTAGTTCGAATCCAGCGGCGTAGTGTATCTCAAGCGGCGTAACGGCGCGGAATTCAAGTTGGGCGGGTAGGGGGCGTGTTTCATTTAAATGAAGCGTGTCCCCGCGCCGATCGAAATGCGCGTGCTCCGTTCAGAAATTTCCGCCCGTGCATTGCGCTAAATTATGTCGCAACAACGTTATTTTTTTTTACTAGTGTGAATTACGTACATTCCTATTCACGGACGACTTACGCAAAAATAAAAAAAATTCAAATTTCAATGCGGGAACGACGGCCATAATTAACATGGCAAGTCTAACTATAGGCCGCAAAAAAGCAGCTTTATCTATAAGCCGGAAAAAGCCGACTAGAGACGCCGTAAGAGAATGCGACGGCCGCGCGTACGTTGCATACTCGACGCGGAAAACGACGAAAACTCCACCCAACGGACGCCGAAGTATTGCATCTACGATCCGAAGGCGTACGAAGGCGTACGCCTGTCGTATCGAACCCAGATGCCGTCATATCTTGGTTTGAGGATTCAAACTAAAGATACGACGCGGGTAATTTGAAAGTACGCCGGCGTATTAGTAGATACACCGGCGTAATCTCTCTATGGATCTGCCCCTCAGTCCATATGCTTCTTTAACTCCTCTTTAGTGCACAGGAACGTGTATAACTACAGTCCATAAACACATTATTCTACATGACTGGCTAAAACATATTTCTTGTCCACCAACAGGATTTTCATTTATTAGAATCTTCCAGCCATCCTGATGGGGCCTACATGGATATTGTACATTCTAAACCGAGACCCTAATGCCCTGTACACGCAATCAGACCTTTGCCTGACCAAATTCACATCAGAATTCCGACAAAATTCCATCGGAGGAAATCAGAAAATGTTCTCTATGTAATCTCCAATGGAATTCATCGGAATTTCTCCCATGGGGCATAGACACGGTCAGAATCTCAGATGGAAAAAGCCAACTCGATATTAAACCCTATGGTCTGAGACTGGGATGCCATTTAAGTTCATGGGCATTTATAGGCGGGTGTCCCAATACTTTTGACAATATAGTGTCTTGATAGTGTTTTGTTTACAGTTAACAATTAAAGTGGAGCATCAGTTGAATCATCCAGATTAAATGATCATATTTACTGTATTTCTGGCTAAAATTGACTGTTACACCATAGCTGTAGTAGATTTTCAGCAAAACAGTTGCCTACAGTTTTGAACACCTGGCAGACCATTCACTATGCATGCATATACAACATTATGTCTAGCAATTACCTGGGCGAAGCGGTCAGCATTTCGGTTCAGAGTAAACTGGTAAGTAGTATCAGTAAACTGAATTTCTACCGGCAGGATAGTGACATTAAAATACAACAGTACGACTCCTCCAGGATTATGGTATTCTGTATCATTCACCAAAACAATGACTTGTATGGACATATTTTTGGTTATGGGTACTCCTTCCTTCAGCAGCAGCTCTGTTATAGACATATAAAAGGCATATTATACAATGTTTTAGCGGATTTGGCAGCTCTAAAAAACATCACATACATGCTTTTTTTGTTACGCTTCTTAAAGTGACTTTGTCACTATTTAATAAAACCAAAGGCATGCTTAGAAAGTAAAAAGGGTTAATATTTACCAAATCAATCAATTCGATTTAATCAAATCCAGTGACGAGGGAGTAGGGGGGGGGGGGCCACGGACCAAATTACATACAGTGTGGCTTGGGATCAAGCTTGCATGAGTGCACCCCTAGCAAGCAGCTTGCTGGCTGGGTATTCGGCAGGGGGGAGGAGCCAAGAGGGCTGGCGGGGGGAACCCAACAGAAGAGGATCGGGGCTGCTCTGTGCAAAACCATTGCACAGAGTAGGTAAGTATAACATGTTTGTTATTATAATAAATACATAAAGATCCTTAACAATCACTTTAAGAACAGAGTTAGTTTAGCTAAAGAGTAATGAATCTGCAGGTCTCTTGTACTTTGTGTAATGCACTGAAGCCACAATGTAAACATACTTAATAGCAACCCATCATAAGCCCTTATTTGCCCTCTCTAGTTGTTGGCTGGCTTTGTCTGCTGTACTAGATGGTCAAAATTCCAGATACTGGATTATAGAGTTTCTGCAAGGCTAACAATGTACACTCCCCGGCCATTTTATTAGGTACACCTATTCAATTGCTTGGTAACACAACTTGCTAATCAGCCAATCACAGCCAATTGTATCAGGAAGAAAGGAGATTTAAGTGACTTAAGTGAACGTGGCACGGTTGTTGGTGCCAGACAGCTGGTCTGAGTATTTCAAAAATTGATGATCTACTGAAAATTTCATGCACAACTATCTCTAGGGTTTACAGAGAATGGTCCCAAAAAGAGAAAATATCCAGTGAGCGGCAGTTGTGTGGACAGAAATGGCTTATTGATGTCTGAGGTCAGAGGAGAATGGGCAGACTGGTTTGAGATGATAGAAAGGCATTATAGGCATGTGCAAAAGTGAAAAATTCGTTTCGTTTCAATTCGTCATTTAATAAATTTCGTTAAGTTAGGTTCGTTACATGTGTTGAATTCGTTTTCGGAATTCATTCGTTTTCGACCGAATTTCGAAAAATACGGTCGAAATCGAAAATATTTCGACCGTTTTTCGAATTCGTTCGTTTTCGACCGAATTTCGAAAAAAAAAAAACGGTCGAAATCGAAAATATTTCAACCAGATTAGAAAACAAATAGTCTCTTTTCGATTTTTTTTTTTCGAATAAAATTCGAAAATATTTTTTTTTTTTTTCGAATTCCGATCGAATTTAGTCCGCGGGTATTCGATTCGGAATTCGAAAAAAAAAAAAAAATTAGATTTCGACTTTTTTTTTTCGAAATTCGGTCGAAAATTAACGAATTCCGAAAACGGTCGAAATTTTTCGCTAATATAGCAATTCGGGAATTCGTATGCATCCGAATGTCCGAATAATGGAAAATTCGTCCGAATTTCGATTCGGAACGAAACGAAATGCACATGCCTAAAAGGCAACAGTAACTCAAATAAGCACTTGTTACAACTAAGATCTACATGATGGAATCAATGTATGCCGGTCGCCAGCAATTGTTCCCCGCAGGGACAGAACGAGGATCTGCCAAAGTAAACTGGTTGATTTCCAAAGTTTCATGACAAGTTGCACACATGTGAATGGAGCCTAAGGAACCAAAAGTGAACCAGCCCATTTTTTCGTCCGAATTTCAGGTATTTTCGTTATCGTTTTATCGTTAAAAACGAATGCGCAGAATCCGATATACGAAAGATTTGACATAAAAAAATGCTTTATTTATATTTTCGTTGCTACAACAGTTTGATATAGATAGGAGATTCGACATGACGTTGACAATAGCGATCTGTGTCTATCAAATCTGCTGTCGAATGAGCCTAACCTTAACTCTATTAGTCCAAGATTATTCTACATAGAGAGGAAAGATTTAACATTATAGAGACCGTGTTTGGGTAGACCATTCGACATAAACGGCGAAGATTCGACGAAGCAGCAAAAAATATACAAATGTTGAATCTGTCATTGAAGGCTTATGGTGTCTCGAAAGTTCTAAGAAGATTTGACAAGCAGCTAAACTGTACGATGCCACAATCGTACATTTCCGGTCAAATGCTCGGCCCATAGGCTATAGAAGAATTTGAATGTTTGTTGACTAGTAATAATAATTTATAAATATAATTATTACTAGTGTCATACATTAGCATTCTTCTATAGCTTGTAGGCGGAACATTCGACTGGAAATGTACGATTGCGGCGTCGTACAGTTTAGCTGCCTGTCGAATCTTCTTAGAATACCATAAGCCTTCAATGACATATTCGACCTTAATTAATTCGGATTTTCGGACAAATGCATTTTTTTAACGAAACAAAATAAATAAAGCTAATTTCGGGAGTAACTAAATAAATACATTTTTCGGATGAAAACAAAATTCCGAAAACAAAATATTTCAGTGTGCACATGTCTACCATTTTTCCGGTCTCTCTATTCTCGCACACAAAACTCTGCACCAGAAAATTCATGTCTGATCTCCTCCAGAGACTCCATAAATCTCATATTTTTGAGGTGCTGTGGCTGCCAAAACATTCAGGCATTACCTACAAATGGTTATTAAATTAGAACCAATATAAAAAAAAAACAATAAATAAAAAAATTATATAAATAATATATTTATTTGTATTATATTATTTTTATTTATTAATATATTATATAGATATATATTAATAAATAAAAATAATATAATACAAATAAATATATACATGTTAAAAAAAATCTAAAGGGATATAGAATTTTTTTTCCAATGAGAAATTGCTATAATCACAGAGATTTTCTTACTAAATTCATGAAGTGTTCCTCGGATCCCGTGGCCATCTGACCAGAATTTATACTCGCTAAGCTCACGCTTCACCTGGAACATTTCCTGTACAAATGATTCATTGTTGAAGATGGTCTCATTGTACTTGTTGTGACTGCTCCCTGGAGGATAGACAGGAGTTGAGTCACGATCCCGAACAAGTAGTGACCCAAGTATTGTTCCCTAGATGGAAAAATGAACAAATTGATTTGGAGGCAAAATCAAGAGCTAATAGGAAGTAGATCAAGAACTGATAAATTGAATAGGTTACATTACAATGTGAAATCACTACTAATAAAAGTAAAAAATATTTTTTAAATAAGAAAATTAGGACTTAATGGCAGACTTTAAAAGGTACCAGAAAAGGAAAAAAATACATAGAAAAATATATATAATTTTATTATACATAATTATAAACGTGAACAATATAACATTAAAAACACGGGGCCAGATCTACAGAGCCAGTACGCCGGTGTATCTACTGATACACCAGCGTACTTTCAAATTACCTGCGTCGTATCATTAGTTTGAATCCTCAAACCATGATATGACGGCTTCGGGCTTCGATCTGACAGGCTTACGTCTTCATACGTCTTCGGATCGTAGGTGCAATATTTCTGCGCCCGCTGGGTGGAGTTTGCGTCGTTTTCCGCATCGGGTATGCAAATTAGCTTTTTACGGCGATCCACGAAGGTACGAACGACCGTCGCATTCTCTTACGTCGTCGCTAGTCGGCTTTTTCTGGCGTATAGTTAAAGCTGCTATTATGCGGTCTATAGTTAGACTTGCCATGTTAAGTATGGCCGTCGTTCCCGCGTCGAAATTTCAATTTTTTTTATTTTTTGCGTAAGTCGTCCGTGAATAGGAATGTACGTAATTTACACTAGTAAAAAAAAAAACAACGTTTCGACGTAATTTCGCGCAATGCACGGCGGGAAATTTCTGAACGGAGCATGCGCAGTTCGATCGCCGATGGGACGCGCTTCATTTAAATGATTGACGCCCCCCTACCCGCCGATTTGAATTCCGCCGCCAGAAATACACTACGCTGCCGTAACTTACGGCGCAAAATCTTCCAGGATTCGACTTAGAGCCAGGTAAGATAAGGCGGCGTAGTGTATCTCTGATACACTGCACCGGGGCAATTGTATGTGGATCTGGCCCATGGATATTGGACTCTCCAAAATAAGAGCCATACAATATATACAAATACATATTATTGTTATGACAAAGAATAGTCTACGTTTTATATTTCGCTTATTTGCTTCTTCAGGACTTATTTGTCAAATATCCTAAAGGGATTCTGTGTAAGAAAAAAATATTCCGATGGAATTTCTCCGATGGGGCATAAACAGTCTGTCTGACTTTTTCCATCGGAAATTGCAATTGTGTGTACGTGGCATTATTGTTTTAAATCACAATTGCATCATAAAGGGTATCAGTCTGGTATCCCAACAAGATAACAGGCAGTACGTATTCACACTGGTAAACTTTTACTACTAACGGCACTCAGTCGATAAAGCTCATTGCAATGACAATTTGATACAATTTTCACGTAATTTATAACTCAATTTTTATTTAATACAACTGATAACAATTACATCACTGTCTTGAAGAATTGATTAATGCATCAGTAATAGAATTTGCAAGCGTTGCATTTTCCATGGCCACTGTCGTCAAGCCTTGCGGTTAATTATTTCTTACAGAAAATCAAAAGGAAACCAAAATAACAAGGAACTAACAAACAATTACCTAACTAGACACATATTGAACTAGCTATCTCTGCAGAACATAATTTTCAGATATTAAATGGGTTCTTTCCATGAAGCTAAAGACCTAAAAACCCTTTCCATACCAAAAGACAGGGTGTAATGTACTGAGAATCTTGAAAATATTACACAATCCCCGCAGACAGGCTCTAGGTCAGGCAGGTCCAAAGTCCGGCCTGCGTTCCGGTTTTGAATGGCACATCTGGGTGTTTGGACACATATATCTTTTGTGGCCCCTGATGATCTCCCAGTACTGGAGCCACAAAAGATGTATATGCCTTGGAGGAGGCGGGACGGGCGCCATACACACACAGGAGAATTTCCTGTTTACGGGCGGCCTCTGTAATAGGAAGTCCCGTCTACAGAGCTGCCATTGGACGACTGTTCTGTCCATCAAAGGAGGCGTTCCTGGCAATGGTGCTGCATTCTTGGCAATGGTGCTGCATTCCTGGCAATGGTGAGTGCATTTCTGGCAATGGTGAGTGCATTCCTGGCAATGGTGGGTGCTGCACTCCTGGAAATGGTGGGTGCTGCACTCCTGGAAATGGTGGGTGCTGCACTCCTGGAAATGGTGGGTGCTGCACTCCTGGAAATGGTTGGTGCTGCATTCCTGGAAATGGTGGGTGCTGCATTCCTGGAAATGGTGGGTGCTGCATTCCTAGCAATGGTGGGTGCTGCATTCCTAGCAATCGTGGGTGCTGCATTCCTAGCAATGTTGAGGCTACATTCATGGCAATAGTGGGTCTGCAGATGGGCACCCGTGAGGCTTTTGGGCACTGACTCTTATTTTACTTCACAGTTCTTTATTTAAAATATATATTTTTCCTTAAAATTCGCTCTTAAAGTGAAGGTGTGTATTATACGCCAATAAATACAGTATATCCAAAAAAATATATGCCCAAGCTCATCTCTCTACTCACACTAAGCCACAAAGGAAAGAGAATTCTTGTTGGGCATTGTGTATTAGTGCTCGAACATACTTCATATTCCCATCGCACACATTCCTGGATACGCTCTTGGGTTTGTGTGCTCGTAGCAACAACCAGCTGGATACTGGTGCACGTTACAATAGAAATATTTGCCAGCACACCATGGAACGACGTGAATAGCGTCCAAACGGATGATTTATTGCATGATCACAACACAAAGAGAGTGCAACGTTTCGGAGCCACGCAGGGCTCCTTCGTCAGGTGATCATTAGTGCTCGAACAAACACACTTAGACCAAATTTGAATGGTTCAAAAATGTCAGGCAAAATGGTCACTCTTTGAAAAAAGTTTGGACACCCCTGCTCTAGGTAAATGCACATTTCAATATAGCAGATGCAATAAAATACTGTATACCTAATTCCCACATCACTTACCTCCTTTCTATCATATTCCACCACCATATTAACCATATTAGTGTCATTTAACAATTGTGGAGGGTTGTCATCAATATCATCCACCCTGATCTGGAAAGACTGTTCAACATCCACTTCTCTGGTGCTATCTCTCACTGTACATTTTGCTACTAAATCATAGTTCTCCCTCATTTCTCGATCAAGGGAGCGTGACAGGAACACTTCTGATGAATTTGGGTTATAATAAAAGGGCGAGTCTTTGTCTGTATATAAAGAAACATAAGTATTTAGTACCAACGATCAAAGTAAAAGAAATGCAATGCCTATTTTTTTTCTTTTGCTTTCTATGCATCAACATAAGTGACAATGGGGCAGATTCATATAGAGATACTGATACGCCGTCGTATCTCTGAGTTCTGTCGGTCGGATCTATGCGGCTGATTCATAGAATCAGGTTACGCATAGATCTCCCTAAGATCTGACAGGTGTAAGTGACTTACACCGTCGGACCTTAGGCTGCAATCTCTCGCTGGCCGCTAGGTGGCGCTTCCGTTTGTATATGCGACGAATATGCAAATGAGGAGATCCGCCGATTCAGAAACAAACACCGGCCGTCGCTTTTTTTTTTACGTCGTTTGCGTTCGGCTTTTTCCGGCGGATAGTTAACCTTGCTATATGAGGGGTAAGTGCGCCGTATCCTATGTTAAGTATGGCCGTTGTTCCCGCGCCGAGTTTTGAATTTTTCTACGTTGTTTGCGTAAGTCGTTCACGAATACGGCCATACGTAATTTGCGTTAACGTCGAAACCAATGACGTCCTTGCGACGTCATTTGGAGCAATGCAAGCTGGGAAATGTAGCCGGCGGCGCATGCGCAGTTAAATCGGCGCGGGGACGCGCCTGATTGAAATAATACACTTCCCCTAGCCGCGGAATTTAAATTCCGCCGGGGGATTTACGAGCCGCCGGCGCCACTTTAAAGCCAAGTGCTTTGTGAATACACCACTTGCCTCAAAAACTGATGCTGGCGGATCGTAAATAAGATAGATTACGCGGATCTAAAGATCCGCTGATCTATGTGAATCTTTGCCATTATGTTTACTTGCTGTCTAATATACTCCACCAACTTTCAGTTGCCATTGTAAAGAAAACCAGTGGCAGCTGATACTCCATTTTTTGGGAAGGGCAACAAAACTGCTAAAATCCCCAATCTAGGTCCCTGACAGCACTTCCTCCACGTCGGCTTCACCCTGCGTCTCCTCCTCCTCTGCTTCACGGCAGCTTCCCCTGTGTTTTCTCCTCCTCCTCCTCCTCGTCAGCCAATATGGTCACTTCTCCTCTTGGCCAATGGGGTCTCAGGACCCACTTCCTGATTGTCCGGGAGGATAATCAAGAAGACAATAGTGAATATTAATTCGCTATTGTCACACAAGTGGGTGTGCTAAGGGCACAGTGCTCTGCGCCCGACCCCACCCTTTTTTTAAGCCAATTAGAGCCTCTTTCTCTAATCACGTGCTTCTAAAATAAAAAACTAAACATTGGAGACCATGCGTCCGGCACCCTGCATGTAGATTAGGGGCTGGGCGCATGGACTAGGGGGAGCCCATCATGGACAGGCCGCCACTGATCTTTAACACTATGGCTGATCACGTATATCACTGCTTATTTATAAGATATCTATATAGCAAAATGACCAGGGTGACTATGTTCAAAATTAGCATTGCGTACAACATTGCCATTGTGAAACCTTAAACTACATATACAGTATCTCTGTCTGGTGTGATCCTGATTTCTGACTTATGGCCAGGTTAAGTGGCATAAAGCTATAGTACATACCAGCAGTGTTGCCAACCTACCAGATTTAAATTTACTGGCAAGACACCCGAAATTTACTGGCGCAGCCACGTTTTTACTGACATTTCACAAATTTCAGTATTTAGACTACAAACAAGTACGCTAGGCAAATAGCAATGTGATTTAAGGGCCAATTATTTAGTCACATCACCCCCTGCCTCCATCCCCCTCTGCCACCAACACCCCCTGCCTTCACCCCCCTCTGCGGTGCCACAATCTCCCCTTGCCTCCAATCTCCCTCAGTCTCCAATCTCCCCCAGGCCCCCTGCCACCAATCATCCCCTGCCTCCACCCCCCTCTGCGGTGCCACCAACAAATCCTGTAACCATCCTCCACCCTCTGCGGTGCCACCATCTCCCTCTGCGGTGCCTCCAATCTCCCCCTGCCTCCATCCCCCTCTGCAGTACCACCGCAGCCACCATCACCCCCTGCCTCCAATCTCCATGCGCTGTTCCAAAAAAAATTATTTTAAGTGTACCATTCCACCTAACGTATTTGCTTCATTTTAGTTTGTTACATATATCATTGGAAGTGTTTTGTTATATCATTGATTCTGCCAGAAATCCAGTGAGCTTGTAACTTGTTACTAAAGCTAGCGCAGATATCTTATGGGGATTCATAAAGGAGGCTGATCAGCACTTACCTAGTATTAATGCATAGGAGACACTAACATTGCGACATTTCTGTAGGGTAAAGCGTGGATGGAATTGGTAAAATCTGCCAGGAGGTCTTTCCTCTTTTATGTGGAATAAGAGATCTGAGTTACCAAAGCAAAAGTCTTTTAACTGCAGAGTGGAACAGTTGGTGATCATAATGTTCTTAAATGACAGGTATATATTAGAAAAGGCCGCTTTGTCACAGTCCTCCTTTAAACTGGCGGTGGAAACCTTCAGTTTGAACCAGGGCGATATTAAACCTGTTGATATTAAGAAAGGAAACTAAGTTAAATACCTTTAATTATACACATTGTTCACCAAATCTTATAATGGGTATGCTTCAAAACCCTACAAATCTCATAGATTAAAGTAACAAACTGGTTGGTTATATCCAACATACACTATATTGTCAAAAGTATTAGGATGCCTGCCTTTACACGCACATGAACTTTAATGGCATCCCAGTCTTAAGCCCTGTACACACGCACGGTTTTCTCCGCAAGAACCAGCAAGAAGAGCATTCTTGCAGAGAAAACTGAGCGTGTGTACAAGGCTTTGAGGTTAATCGTTGTGAAATCTTCCCAGAATCTTGAAGAGAAAAATAGAGAACCTGCTCCATTTTTCTAGTCGGGAATGTCAGCAGTGTTTTCCTGCCGAGAAACCCGAGCGCCTGTATACTTGTCACCGTGGAAACCCGTGCATGCTCGAAATTACTTTGACGCATGTGCGGTAGCTTCCAAGGCATAGGTAGGGTGTAGCAAGATGGCGGTGACGGCATCGAATGTGACGAGCGCATGCTCTTTGTAGTCGATGATGTCACTGCGTTTGTGCCATTCAAAAGAACGGCGGTTCTTTTGAATGGAGTATTTTCTTTGCCAACAAGTAATGTGTGTTATTTAACCGATTCCTTACCGAATCATTGAAAAATGACTTCGGCGACAACCTTCCCTCCCTCCGGGTGGACGTCATTTGACATCCTGGGTTTCCCGGCCACCTGCGTGCCACATCGCTCGGGACCCGGTGGACGTGATGTCCCCCGGGCACCCGCGATCACAGCAGGTCCGTGGATCTCTGTGGGTGTAAACAAACAGATCCATGTCCTGTCAGAGGAGAGGAGACCGATGTGTGTTCCAGGACAGAGGAACACAGATCGGTCTGCTCCCCTTGTGAATCCCTTCCCCCTACAGTTAGAATAACTCCCTAGGGAACACATTAACCCCTTGATCGCCGCCTAGTGTTAACCCCTTCCCTGCCCGTCACTTTTCCACAGTAATCAGTGCAGTTTTATAGCACTAATCGCTGTATAAATGTGAATGGTCCCATAAACGTGTCACGGTCACAATAAAAGTCGCAGATTGCTGCCATTGCTAGTAAAAAAATAAAAATGAATAAAAATGCCATAAATCTATCCCCTATTTTGTAGATGCTATAACTTTTGCGCAAACAATTAATATACGCTTATTTCCATTTTTTTTACCAAAAATATGTAGAAGAATACATATCGGCCTAAACTGAGGGAAAAAATAAAAAGATATTAATTAAATCAAAAAGTAAGAAAATATTGTGGATTTTTCAAAATTGTCGCTTTTTTTGTTTATGGCAGAAAAAAAACCCGCAGAGGTGATCAAATACCACCAAACGAAAGCTCTATTTGTGGGGAGCAAAACATGAAGATTTCATTTGGGTACAGTGTTGCAAGATCGCATAATTGTCATTGTGCTACAGCCTTGAAAACTAAAAATTGGTCTGGGCAGGAAAGGGGTGAAAATGCCCGGAATTGAGATGATAATGGTCCTATTTAAGTGAAATATCCTGTGGCTATTTTATACTAACAGTCCAAGTGGAATATATCTCCTATCAGGTCTGCATCTGCATTGGGATTGGAAATCTACCACATGGATACCCTGGCAACCGTTAACTAGTATTCCTTCTATGTGATACAAATCCAGTATCTAGAAATGATACACTTTATATATATTAAACAGTAAACGTGTCAAATGTCCAGTAAAAAAAAAGGTTTCCGAAAAACACAACAAGTTTGTAGTCCAAAAACGATTTAATCAAAAAATGGTTTGCAAAACAACACTTGACACAGTCAAGTACAGCAGCTAGTGTTTCCTAGTAGCTGGTAATCGGCATGAGTTCTGAGCCGGCGTGCGTTCCACGGACCGGGCTTTGCTAACTGAAAGTGACATGAGTGCGTACCAAGCTTCGCCTTACGCGTTTCATCTACCCCGTGCAGGGGTGCAGGGATCTGGTGAGTGTGGAACGGAAGGGTAGCACAGAAGTCACCTTGCTTTATGGCACATTTGTATCCTGAATAAGGCACAAACTACACTGGTTAAGAGCACAAAAGTCACCAAAAAAAATTTTTTAGGAAATAGTTTTTGGACTGCAAACTTGTTGCGCTTTTCAGAAACCTTTTTTTTTTTACTGGACATTTGTCATTTGCATCACGTTCACTGTTTAATATATATAAAGTGTATAATTTCTAGATACTGGATTTGTATCACATAGAAGTAATACTAGTTAATGGTTGCCAGGGTCTCCATGTGGTAGATTTTATAGGTGCACCCCAAAGCTCAAACACATATGTATTTGACATATTTACCTGCCTCTTCCCAGCTCTCCATTCTGAAACAATGGGAGAAAGAGAAACAGGGAAAGGAGGGGTGATGGGGGTGGCATATATTGGTATCAACCTATATTTTCCTCCTGTGGCACCTGAATGTTGACAAAAGGGAGAGGAGGAGAAGCCTACTTTCAGCTGCTGCAGGAGAAAAATACAGATCGGTTCCACTAAATTCCACCCCCACCACCTCTCCTGTCCAGGTTTTGAGGGTCAGCAAGGAAGGATTGTAGTTTACCTGCCCACCATTGACAGGTTGCTAACCCCAGGATTAGGGTGTGCCCAGGCACACCTGGCACACCCCTTGTGCACACCTATGGTAGATTTCCAATTCCAATTGGGAGGCACATGCAGACCTGATAGGAGGTGTATTCCACTTTGCACATACACTAGCACTTTTAGTATAAAAAAACCATAGGACCATTAAATAACACACATTACTTGTTGGCAAAGAAAATATAGATTTGAATATTTACCCCACGGTTCATTTGGGGATAAGCGACCCAAATAGGGGTTTACTTGTTAGGTGATGGATGTGAAAGTATACACTTCCTGCTTGCACACTCACCCGGTTAGAGAGACCCATTGTGAAGGATCACAGGGCTTTTTTTTTTTATAAAAAACTTCTTAAAGGGATCCCAGCTGGACTACCACAAGGGAGGCGGCAGCCCAGCCCACGACTAAGCATGGAGGACAACCAAATATATCATCATTTGTATGTTTGTGCCTCCTGCATATTTCTCTACATCCCACTCAATATTTTGGCCTTGGCCAATCACCCTAGTTTTAACCCCTTCACCCGCTGTCATACCTCCCAACATTTTGAGACGGGAATGAGGGACACCTACTAGCAAACGTATGTAGGCAGACCACAATGAGGAAAGAGAGACAGAGGGACATTGCTCCAAATCAGGCACAGTCCCTCCAAATTAGGGACAGATGGGAGCTATGCCCTGTAGCTATGTTGGAACTCCATATCTTCAGCTGACCTGGTTAGTGTAGTCTGCATAGAGGAGACAAGATACTATAACTGAACCCGCTTGGTTTGCCTCTATCAGCTCACGGGCCAGTATGGCAGACTTACTGATTTCAGCAAAGTCTTTCTTTGTCATGGTCTGGTTCAGATAGAGAATTCCCGTATTCCGATCCATGTGGAAGAAGCGTTTATATTTCTCAGACATAAAGGTATGACATAGTCTGTAGTGCCGTTCCTCTCCCGGAACATCACTCATTGCATGGACTTGTAAGATGATTGATCCAGCCGGCTGGTTTCGGTATACATCTTCAAGGTAGTCTTTTCTTGTAAAATACAGTCCAGCAGCAACTGCCAAAAACAGAACAAAACAAACATTGTGATAAAAGCTTCTATTATTTTATTATCATGGGTTCAACTAGTAAAAGGCGGAAGAGTGCAAACTCTAAGATTTCGCTGATTTGCTCCCTTTCGGTCTGGTAAATATACCATTGGAAGTGTTTAATTATAACGTTACGATGTGTTCATCCAGCCAGAAAACCAATGAGCTGGGGCACAGTACACAGGAAGGTATCAAGAATATCCCATGGACTACAAAACACCTCCCCTGCTATGGAGAAGAGAGGGAGGTGCTATGTAGTCCTAACACACTCCCTGCTCAGGGTGATAACACAGCTCGGTAAAGTGAGTTAAGGGTAGGATTACCAGGTTAAAAAAAATATGAAAAGACATGCAGCCACCACATCTAAGGGCTGGTAAGTTGTAATACTATACATGTGTTCTCAAATCCACTTAACCACTTCCCCACCGAGCCATTGTAAAATGACATCAGTGGGGACCTTTCGTCATTCAGACTGGATGTCATATGACGTCCTTGCATTTTCCGGCCACTAGGGGGCGCGTCGCATTGCTCGGGACCCAGTGCGCGTGCCCGGCGGTCGGGATGACCCGTGGGCACCCACGATCTCCCACAATCACGGCAGAAGCATGGATCTGTGTGTGTAAACACACAGATCCATGCCTATCAGCGGTGAGGAGACTGATGTGTGTTCCCAGTGCAGAGGAACACACATTGATCTCCTACCCTTGTGAGTCCCCCTCCCCCTAACAGTTAGAACACACCTTAGGTAACATATTTAACCCCTTCAGCGCCCCCTAGTGTTAACCCCTTCCCTGCCAGTCACATTTACACAGTAATCAGTGCAGTTTTATAGCCTAAATTGCTGTGTAAATGTGAATGTCCCCAAAAATGTGTCAAAAGTGTCCGATGTGTGCGCCGCAATGTCACAGTCACAATAAAAAAAAATCGCAGATCGCCGCCATTACTAGTAAAAAAAGAAAATAAAAAAATGCCATAATTCTATATCCTACTTTGTAGATGCTAGAACTTTTGCGCAAACCGATCAAATACGGTTATTGCGATTTTTTACCAAAAATATGTAGAAGAATACTATCTCGGTCTAAACTGAGAAAAAAAAGTAAAAAATAAATAAAAATTATGATATTTATTAAATCAAAAAGTAAAAAATATTGTGGTTTTTCTTTTTCAAAATTGATGTATTCTTTTGTTTATAGCGCAAAAAATAAAAACCGCAGAGGTGATCAAATACCACCAAAAGAAAGCTCTATTTGTGAGAAAAAAAGGGAGCACATTTTGTTTGGGAGCCACGTTGCACGACCGCGCAATTGTCATTCAAAGTGCGACAGCGCTGAAAACGAAAAATTGATCTGGGCAGGAAGGGGGTGAAAATGCCTGGTATTGAAGTGGTTAAGGAGTAGAGCATGTTTATTTTCAAAGTAAATTTTCACTTTGCACGTGAATTTTAACTTAGCTTAGTGAATGTGGTAAAAAAATACTTACCATATCATGTGCAAAGAAATATAAGAAACTAGATTTTCGCATGCACGTTGTTAATAGAAGTCATCAACTTCAACACATTCATTAGGCAAAGTGAAAATTCCCTTGGGATGTGAACATGCTTTGCACTTTTAGTAGATGAGCCATATTGTATAATGCTATTCCTTAATAAATCATATAATTGGAAATGTATTTCAATTACCCCATACAAGTACCTCTCCCTAAAAATCTTACTTCAATATATTCTACAATCCACATTTTGCCTGCATGACCTTAGTGAAGCAACTTCAATTTTTTTTTTCTGTGAAAAATGTGTAAATTAGAGTATTTATTTACAGTATTTTATTTATAGGTGTATATACAGTATAAGTTATATAGGTAATCCTATAGATATAAGGTTGTACATGTATTTAGCCACTAGAGGTCCCCATAGACCACGTCTTTAATGTGGTTCCTTTTAGTGGTTAAACAGTACTTAGCACTACACTATAAAAATCTAAATGATGGTCGGCATCCCCGTAAGTTTAGCTAAATACTGTTAAAATATACATTTCAGTTTTTGTATGAATAACACCATTTTATTATGACATTTATTTAAAGTATATGTAAATCCAATTACTAAATTGATGTATTATGTTCAATATTTTCAAATCTTTCATCAACTTTTATTAAACTATAACCTGGTGATGGTACCATGAGAGTTCTAGTTTAGGAAATTCCTGATATACTGTGAAAAAAGCTTCTTAATGGTTTTCCCATGTTGTCACCTGTCACACTCTCTACCAGTGGAGACTGGTAGAGAGTGTGACAGGTGACAGGCCGGTGAGCAGTAGAGTGATGGCTTCCTGGAAGCTTCTGGGCAACGCTTCTGGAATGCAGGAGACAGTAGTTCCCAGCCTAAACAAGTAAGTCTTTCCTACTGATCTATCACATACAGTATCTCACAAAAGTGAGTACACCCCTCACATTTTTTACTTGTACATTTTTTGTTATATCTTTTTATGTGACAACATCGAAGAAATGACACTTTGCTACAATGTAAAGTAGTGAGTGTACAGCTTGTATAACAGTATACATTTGCTGTCCTCTCAAAATAACTCAACACACAGCCATTAACCTCCCTGGCAGTATGAGTATTTCAGATTTTAGGTGCTGAAAGCGGTACTATAATTTTGCAAGGAAATTTGGCGTTTTACATTGTAGGCCTGTAATTCTTAGGAATAACTCACTTAAATCTGTCCAAACAAGAGTCTAGTAGATATCTCGGGTATGATCAAGTTTGAAAAACAAAATCATAAATTATAATATAATAAATAACTATAAATAATTATAACAAATAATAATATAATTACAATAAAAATTATTCAATAATGTAATCAAATTAAAATCACTGAAATTTGCTTAGTTGCAGAATTGTCGCTGTCATTACTTTTATTTTTTTATGGCGAATTTCCCCACAAATCACTATCGCTCAATTCTGCAAGTGATTATAATTTATTATCGCTGTTTTCTAGCTGCTCTAAAACCACTTTTGACATACAGGGACACTTTTGGTTGCTTTGGACAATCTACAGTTTACAGGCAGAAAGAACAGTTTTTATTATACAAAAGAACATGTAGGGCACTGGGCAGACCACTAGGGACAAGGGGGGTGTGTATTTTTTACATGAAGTACTGTAATCTATAAGATTACTGTATGTATTGTGTTTATTAACTTTTTTGAATTTGGCTCTGTTCTCCACCTCCGTGCGTCATAACGTCGCAGGGAAGGGAATCAGGGGAACACAGTGCATCGCGTGGAACATCTGGCCGCTGTGCACTGCGGAAATACATAGCTGGTTCCCAGGGAAAAGGTAAGTAACCATCGAGGCAATCCCGAGTGTGGCTCGGGGTTACCGATAGTAGCACAAAAATCTCACCCCGAGCCTCACTCGGGAATAGTGCTAGGCAGGTTAATGGAAGTACACCCCTAAGTGAAAATGTCTAAATTGGGTCCAATTGGCCATTTTTCCCTTCTCAGTGTCATGTGACTCGTTAGTGTTACGAGGTCTCAAGTGTGAATGGGGATCAGGTGTGTTAAATTTGGTGTCATCGCTCTCACTCTCATACTGGTCACTGAAAGTTCAACATGGCACCTCATGGCAAAGAACTCTGAGGATCTGAAAAAAATAAATTGTTGCTCTAACAATAAAGTTGGCCTAGACTATAAGAAGATTGCCAAGACCCTGAAACTGAGCTGCAGCACGGTGTCCAAGACCATACAGCAGTTTAACAGGACAGGTTCCACTCATAACGAGCCTAGTCATGGTCGACCTAAGAAGTTGAGTGCACGTGCTCAGTGTCATATGCAGAAGTTGTCTTTGGGAAATAGATGTATGATCATGCCAGCATTGCTGCAGAGGTTAAATGGGTGGGGGGTTCAGCCTGTCAGTGCTCAGACCATACGCCGCACACTGCATTAAATTAGTCATCCCAGAAGGAAGCCTCTTCTAAAGATGATGCACAAGAAAGCCTGCAAACAGTTTGCTGAAAAATAGCAGACTAAGAACATGGATTACTAGAATCATGGCCTGTGATCTGATGAGACCAAGATAAACTTATTTGATTCAGATGATATCAAGCATGTGTGGCAGCAACCAGGCGAGGAGTACAAAGACAAGTGTGTCTTGCCTACAGTAAAGCATGATGGTGGTAGTGTCATGGTCTGGGGCTGCATGAGAGCTGCCGGCACTGGGGCGCTACAGTTCATTGAGAGAGCCATGAATGCCAACATGTACTGTGACATACTGAAGCAAAGCATGATCCCCTCCCTTCAGGGACTGGGCCGCAGGGCAGTATTCCAACATGATAACGACCCCAAACACACCTCCAAGACGACCACTGCCTTGCTAAAGAAGCTGAGGGTAAAGGTGATGGACTGGCCAAGCATGTCTCCAGACCGAAAACCCTATTAAGCATCTGTGGGCATCCTCAAATTATTATTATACAGGATTTATATAGCGCCAACAGTTTGCGCAGCGCTTTACAACATCAGGGACGACAGTACAGTTACAATACAATTCAATACAGGAGGGATCAGAGGGCCCTGCTCGTTAGAGCTTACAATCTAGAAGCAAATGGAAGGTGGAGGAGCGCAAGGTCTCTAACATCCACCAACTCTGTGATGTCATCATGGAGGAGTGGAAGAGAACTCCAGTGGCAACCTGTGAAGCTCTGGTGAACTCCATGCCCAAGAGGGTTAAGGCAGTGCTGGAAAATAATGGTGGCTGCACAAACTATTTACCCTTTGGGCCCTATTTGGACATTTTCACTTAGGGGTTGGCAAATCTCTCCAATGGGGCATAGATGGCAAAAAAAGTGATGATAAATCTCCCCAATGGGATAGAGATGGCAAAAAAAAAAGTAATGGCAAATCTTCCAAATGAGACATAGATAGCAAAAAATAAATACATAATATAAAATAATGACAGGGGTTATAATTCTCCTGTATGCTATCCAAAAAAATTGCCATCAGTTCTACTTTAAACTGAAATTGCGCATCCATTACACTTATTACTAGTGCACAAGGTGTTACAGTACTATCAGGGTGATATGACATCTCCCTATTGATGTACAGACAGCTGACATTGTTTTGTATACAATAAAGTATAAGAACTTTTATTTAAACTTTAGGAATTAGGAAATGAGAGCAATTTTTTTCAATTGGAATACAGACAGTAATAAAAAGAAAACAATTTTAGGTAGGTTTTAACCTATGTCTGTTATTTTGTACCTATATTATAAATTGAATGCAGAACATCAGCCAAAAGTAAGGTAATAAATATACTAAAACCAACAGTATTCACCTTTATTCTAGAGATTTTCACTGCAGAACTGCTGGCCAGCACCATTTACCCCACTTCCTCTGAGCCCGGGTCATCCTGGACCCACCCCAGCCTGTGATTAGACAGTGAAAGGAGCACATAGTTACTCTGCTTTCTCTTGTTAGCACGTTAAAGGATTGGCTCCTTGTGGTGCTTCTTGTGCTGCACATTCCAGCTCTACTGTACAGGGATGGCAAGAGGCTGATAACAGGTTACATTTAGCTAGCTATACTGTTTGTTTAAAAAAAGTCCTGCTAGCCACATCTTTGGAGCGGTGAGAGGATTGGTGTGTTTACTGCTCCTCCACCGCTCCTTCCTATTGAAAGCAATAGGAAACCCCGGCTATACTGCCGGCAATACGCCTCTGCAGAGGCGCATTGTCGGCGGTATTAACCCTTTTTCGGCCGCTAGCGGAGGGTAAATCCGCACCGCTAGTGGCCAACTACACCACAATTCCAACGGTAAATCGCCGCTACAAAATAGCGGCGCTTTACCCCCACCGCACCTCCCGCCCCAGTGTGAAAGGAGCCTTAATGTGTGTCTTTGATAGACATGTGCGCAACAAAAATTTTCGTTTATTTCTGTTTCGTTTTTGTTTGTTTATCGTGATTCGTAACAAGTCGTAATTTCATAAGACGTTAGTTATCGTATTCGTACTCTTTAGTATTTTCGTAACACTTTTTTTTTCCGTTTCCGTTTTTTTTGTTAGTTTATTTTTTGTTGATTCGAGGTTAGTATTTTCGTTAAATGTTGTATTCTGCCTCGTTCGTATTTGTACAATGAATTTATTCGTTCATTCGTTTTTAAGTTGGTTTATTTTTCGTTGTTTTGATATTCGTATTTACATTATAGTTTCCATCATGCCGCGTTTGTATTTTCGTAAGAAATAAATCTTCGTTGCCTTATGATCATTCGTATTTTCGTGTCTAATTTCATTTGATTGTAACAACGTTCTTTTGTAGATTTTATTGCATTCGTAATTCTGTTAAAATACATTTTACGTTTATTCGACACACTACTCGTAATTGTGTAAAACATCGTAATTTACTGCGATTGACTTGACAGATCCACAAAACCGGTGCAACCTACCCAAACACATCCTGGACTCTGGATGGAATGCACTGCAGTCTAACACAGATAAAGATACAAGGTCAAGGAGCCACTAGGTAATAAGAAAGAAGCTCATTGGGGGAAGGAACAAACCTCTTCAGGGGAAGGGACAGCACTGAGTGGCTATTGGTCACAGTACTAATGAAAGTGAATTTACGTTATTTCATTTCCGTTTTCCGAAGATTCGTAATTTATTTTTCGTTAGTTTTGCTTTTCGTTTTTTATTCTTTGTTCGGCATTTCGGTTGTTTTCTTTTCGTTCTTCGAATATTAGTAAGTTTGCATTTTCGTTTATTTTTCGTATTTATGATTTTTTTTTTTGTGTTCGGTATTTTCGTTATTTCTATGTTTTCGTTTCTTTTTTCTTTCGTGGTGTTGTTATTTTACATTTAGTAGTTTCGTATCTTCGTAGTTTTCCATATTCGTTATTTTTGGAAATATCGTTATTCGTTATTATTTGCGCTAAACCGTTCGTTTATTCGTAGGTTAACGAATCAACGAAAATAACGAATAATGACGGAAAACGTATTCGTAACGAAAAAAATTGCACATGTCTAGTCTTTGATATCTATCCAGAGTTTAGGTAACAATTGGATGGAAGTTGAAACTTTTACAGCTTCATTGTTTTTAGACTTTTGCATGTTTCAGTATCAAGAAACATTTGACAAAAGTATTGACATTAAAGCCCTGAGTCACTAACAGCTGGACTACGTTTGATTGGAGTCTCTGCAATGACATTCAAAAATTATTATAGCGTAGGGTGTCCATAATTAGCTAGACCCACAGGGTTGGTTGCTGTGTGATACCACAATACATAACATTCTTCAATTGGCTTAAAAATGGCTAGGGGAGTCCTGTATGATCACCCACATGTGGCAAAACCCTGATGGAGTCACCATGGATATTCCGACTGTGTGGGAGCCCCATCAGACTTTTTTTCCGTCGGAGTGTAGAAATAGAACACGTTTTATTTTTTCCTGATAGAAAAAAATCCTATCAGAAATTCTGATCGTCTGTGTGGAACTCCGCTGCAGAAAAAAAACATGCATGCTCAGAATCAAGTTGAATCAAGAGTCGAGTTGCGGTAAAATAGCATGATTTTGAAGTCGTAGTGGTGTGAACCGGCCCTAACAATCCCAACAAAGCAATATCCAATTCACTCCATTGGGGAAAACCTTCTTGATCTCCCAGGGGTCAAACAGAAATTACGTGGATCAGCAATCTCTTGTATTATTACCTATACATGTTAGTATCCAGTTATATTTTGCGCATTTAGGAATGCATCAAGCTCTTTTTTTTAATCTTTTTTAAAACAATTTACTGAGCTGGCCAAAACTAGTTCATGAGAAGAAGCCTAGCAGAAATCCTAGCAACAGACCTAGAAGGTCCAGGTAAATATCACATGTCCTCTCCAGGGCACATCCCAGGAGGCAAGAGAACTTCCTCCACGTAACTTGCACCAATGGCCATACACCTTGTAGTGGTTGGCCAGTGAATATAAATATTTGTAACTCAGGCTATCATTGCCTCTTACACTATTGCCAAGGACACTAACAAACCTAAACGTACAGAAAACGGACTATATAAATCAGTCCAAGCTGTATACAATCTGGCAATATCCAATTTAGAGTAGAGGCTCTCCTGTACTGTATATGGCAGGGCTGCTACATAAGAATGACCATATCTGATTTTTCCTATACCACTTGCATAGCAAAATATGTTTGCTATAGTTAAATACAATGCGATCCCAAGGAAAATGTTACTTTTAATCATTTTATTTGTTTCCAGACTATAGAGCACTTTGTTTTTTCTGCATCTCAGAAAAAAGATTGTGACCACAATGAAATAACGCATGGAACCGGAGACCCCTGTCCATCACATATTAAGTATCAATCAATACATACACTTCCCCTTATTAATTGTCAGCTGCTAGGTTTGTATTTATGACAGCCCCTCCTATTAGTATGAGAAGCTAGAGAGGAGTGGTAAAAACCGCCGCAGGGTCATGGCCAGCTTGAGCTTCTCTGCAATTGTATCTCGTCAGCATATATGTATGAGATCTGGCATAATATCAATAAGCTACATCCCCCGTGGGAAGAGATCAATGGAGAATAGGAATGTTCAGCTAGGGATACTGTGACATAGGAGAGGCCAGGGTATTAATGATGCCACAGTTTACATCAATGGTTTACGCATGTCACTTGTACCAATGTCACTTGAACCAATAAAGACATTTTCATGGGGAAAAGCTACATAAATATGTAAATGGTTATCCACTCTTAAGTATACTTAAGGCCAGCGGTCTCCAAACTGTGGTCCTTTGCTTGCCTTTATCTGGCCCTTCGGGCACTATTTCACCCGCTGACACCAACAATGGGGCACAATTCCTTTCATGGACACCAATGATGCGGCACCATAACTCCCACTTACACCCTCAAAAGGGCAAAATTTCTCCCACTGATACCAACAATGGAGCTAATTCCTTCCATTGACGCCAACGATGGGGCAACATTCCTTCCACTTACACCAACAATGGGACACAATTCCTTCTATGGATACCAACAATGGAGCGCTATTCCTCTAATGACACCAACAATGGGGCAATGTTCTTCCAGCCAACACCAATGATGGATCACTAGTCCTCCCACTAATACCAAACATAGGGCATTGTTTACTGGTGGATGCCAGGACACCTTCTACTCCCACTGGCCCTAGTCCGGCCACCCTGAAGTCTGAAGGACAGTAAACTGCCCCTTTGTTTAGAAAGTTTAAACCCCTGCCAGTTTTTTATTTATTTTTTCGTCTGGGTCTCATTCAGGAGATTCCCATAGACACAAAAAGGAAGCGAGGCCTCGTACACACGACCAAAAAACCCTTTGTAAAAGAAACATTGTTTTCCTCGACGAGTTCCTTGTCTGCTATGAATAAGCACTGTATTTTGGTGTGAAACGCGTCAGCTCTTTTCTGTTTTTTGCTGTGACATGTTGATGTTGTGATCTGTTGAGATCTGTTTTATTATATAGGAACATTTTTTGGAGTGCGGCCATCCTGGTTTTTCTCCATACAATTTTCCTTGTCAGGCTTTCTTTGCGTACACACTGTCAAGACAAAATATCGTCATTCTCAAACGCGGTGACGTACAACACGTACGACCGCACTATAAAGGGGAAGTTTGATTCCACTGGCACAACCCTTGGGGCTGCTTTTGCTAATCTCATGGTACTGCGTGTTAAGTAAAAGTTTGGTAAGAGACGATTCACGCTTTTCAGTCTGTTACAGCGTGACGAATGTGCTATCTCCATTACAATTGCTAATTTTACCGAAGGTGCGCTCCAGTCTCATACTTTATTCTGAGCATGCACGGGTTTCTAAGCATACACACGAATGTGTTTCTCGTTGTAAATTGAAATTGAGACTCCCGACGAGAAAAAAGAGAACTAGTTCTCTTTTTTTCTCATCGAGAAACAACAGTTTTCACGACGAAAAACATACACACGACCGTTTTCCTTGGCAAAAAATCTCTGCCACCAAGTTTCTTGATGGATTTTGTCGAGGAAAACAGTCGTGTGTACGAGGCCTAAGATAAAATGCTTCCAAAGCCAATTGAGTAACCTGAACACCACTGGAAGATTTCTCTTCCATTCTTGTTTGTATTGTTTCGACAATTGTGACCAGGACAAACAGAGAGGGGTCCCAACAGGGACACAGTCAGCAATAAAAACCTTTAATGGGATTTATGCTTCCCTCACACAACTTAAAATAAAGCGTGGGCTTAAGATAAGAATTAATAGGAACTATTTTTGAGACGCATATTGCAGGTATTCCGTATACCAACCTATTTAGAAATTGTGTCAATAAAGTGCACAATAAAAAAAATGAAAAAAAAAAAGACAAAAGGATGAAGTTTTAAATGAGATAGATTAAAAATGTAAAATGAAATGCAGTATTTTGCCATTTCCTTCATTAAAAAGATTCTCAATGAAACAGTTTTACTCGTTACGGTTACAGACATTCATGGTTGGTGATGCTAAAATTCCAAAGAAATGACTATGTAAATGATTTTCCTTCTCTTAGTCAATGTAGAATCTGCCAGGACTGATAATTGTCTAGCTCTACTTTTTGTGTCATATTGGTAGCTGAATGAATGATAAATTTAGCAATAACATTTTGCAGTAGCTTTTATTTAGCCAAATGCTACAGCTTGGAGGTAACTGTTACACACCCTACTTACCCCGGGGATCATGCCAGAAATATGATTGGCGTTACAAATAATATTTCAGTAGGGAGGTTACACTAACTTTTTATTTGACAGTACAAACTTTCAATTTGCTTTAAAAAAAATGATGTCATAACCTAAAAGCCGCAGAAATACCACATCCCCATGGGATTTGAAAGACAACAGGCTACATAGTAACACAGCAGATGTAATTGTGTTCTAGAAATTGACATATTCTAGGACGCCCTTTGTGACCTAGGTTAATTATTTCTTAAACCTTTAATCCAGTGACTGAAATGTAATAGTGCAGGTGTTTTTAGAACAGGATAACAGCTCTGTAGGAAAATCACATCTCCCATGGCCTGTTGTTGACAGAGGATTATGGGAAATGTAGTCAATGATTTACTGCTGGTTTCTACGTGAAAAGCTACAAAGAGGTCCATTAGAGAGGTCCTGTGAACTTCTTTACTTTTGGAGGAACAGTAACAGCCAACGCAAAACATGTTGTACATTTTTTAGGCTTCTTATAGGAAGTGATATCCAGCCTTGGTTCACACAGGAAAGGTTTGAATTCCTGTACACATCGCATGCCATTCTTTGCAGTGCGATTTGAGCCCATTCATTTTGTATGGGCTCCAATCACACCGCACGCAAAAAAAACGGTATCGGTAATTGGTATCAGCCAGTACTTGAGGAAAAGTATCAGTGCTCACACTCGTTCTAAAAAAACTTGTATCGGTGCATCCTAAAATGGATTCAATTACTCAACAGTTTCTATATTTAGGGGGTGTATAATAATAAGGGGGCTCTAATAGTAGGTGATAAATAAATTCCAAATTCTAGCTTGAAACAATATATTAACTATAAGGTCAACAATACAATAGTGATTTAAAGTGCAAGTGCTTATATAATAACAACATAAAAAAATAGGTGCAAACAGGTCCAAAAAATGCAGCAATGATCACTAAATGATAAGCATTGGTAAGTCCATGCATCAAATGGTTGACTATTTATTCATTATTTTCTATATTTAGTTGCAGAAACATTGTAACAAAATGGTGAATTTATAACGTCAATGCTATTTAACCACTTGAGACCCACGCTATAGACAAAAGACGTCCACAGCGCGGCTCTCAAGTGCCAAGTGGATGTCTTTGGACGTCCTTTTATGTGCATTACCCACGTGCGCCGCTGGGGGGCGCGCAGCGGGTAAACACTGTGCCGGTGCATCGCTGAGGAGCACATGCGTGTGCCTGGCGGCCGCGATGTCCACCAGGTACACGCGATCGGCAGTGACAGCAGGGACGTGGAGCTCTGTGTGTAAACACAGAGCTCTACGTCCTGTCAGGGAGAGAGGAGACCGATCTGTGTCCCTTGTACATAGGGACACAGCATCGGTCACCTCCCCCAGTCAGAACACACCCAGGTAATACATTTAACCCCTTCCTCACCCCCTAGTGTTAACCCCTTCCCTGTCAGCCACATTTATACAGTAATTAGTGCATTTTTATAGCACTGATCGCTGTATAAATGTGAATGGTCCCAAAATTGTGTCAAAAATATCGTAGGCCTGACAAAAAAAAAAATCGCAGATCGACGCCATTACTAGTAAAAAAATTAAAATAAAAAATAAATCATATATCTATTACCTATTTTGTAGGCGCTATAACTTTTGCGAAAACCAATCAATATACGCTTATTGCGATTTTTTTAACAAAAATATGTAGAAGAATACATATCGGCCTAAACCGAGGAAAAAATGTTTTTTTAAGAAAAAAAATGGGATATTATCATAACAAAAAGTAAAAAATATTGTGTTTTTTTTTTTTAAATGTTCTGTCTTTTTTTGTTTATAGCACAAAAAAAAAAAATCGCAGAGATGATCAAATACCACCAAAAGAAAGCTCTATTTGTGGGATTAAAATGATAACAATTTCATTTGGGTACAGTGTTGTATGACCGCGCAATTGTCATTCAAAATGCGTCAGCGCTGAAAGCTGAAAATTGGTCTGGGTACGAAGGGGATTTAAGTGCCCAGTAATGAAGTGGTTAAATTATGTTGTGTTTTTATATGTCAAATAACAAAGAAATGTAATAAATAAATAAAAATGTATTAGCATTAAAGTTTAAAACAAAACTAAAACAGAACTTAGTTTAGAAAAAAGATTAGAAGAGTAGCATTGATTTGTCATCACATTCACAATGTGCACTACTGTATTGGACTAACAAAGAAAGTGCTAAAGGAAAATGTTATTGTTGCTTATAGCAACCAATAAGAATACTTGCTTCATTTCTGCAGCTGAAGGTTGAAAATTAAGGTGGAAACTGATTGGAGATAAACAACAAGGACAATTTGCTATTGACCATTTTTTCTATATATCAACCCCAAATTAGAGTTTCCCTTTAAGTAATTATATTGTACATGACTATGTCGAGAAGAGAATTTATATTGTTACACATCCTGACAGCTGAGGATACAAAGCTGCCTCCCGCTGGGAGCCAGATGTGGAAAATGTATGATGCTGAAATATAACTATGCATTGGTTGTCGTTGCCTTTTATAAAATGACATGTTTTGTTTAAAAAGACAAAAACAACAACAAGGCAACAGCAGGGTGACCAATTTAAATGGGCAGATTTGTCAACATTCTTATCAAAATGCACAAAACCTAATTTACTGATTTCAAATGGTACCCAAAAAAACATAAATAATAAAAAAAAAATGAAAACACTTGTGTTATACATGAATCCTTTAAATATCACATTCAATGGATAACAATAAATAATGTTATCCAAAATGTATTCAATTATCAAAACACAAAAATTGTGGAACCTTCTTTTTATGGTACTTTTACCATAAGTTTGTGACTTTACCCAATTAAAAAGGTAAAAAAAGCAAGCAAATATCTGTAAAAACCTTCCACGTTAACGTTGACAATGTATTAGATTTATGGTTTTAAATGTTTTCTTTTTATAACACAACTGTTTGATGATCACAAGGTAAATTGCAGGTTTCCAAACAACTGAATACTGAGTTGCTAAGAGCCAGTTCACACAGGGACAGCACTACTTGCCGAGCGACTCGACAAGGCGATCTTCCCACGACTTCAGAGGTGACTTGCAAAATGACTTCTGTATTAAAGTCAATGCAAGTCGCCCTGAAGTCGTCCCCAAAGTAGTACAGGAACATTTTTCTAAGTCGGAGCGACTAGAGTTGCTCCTATTAGAACGGTTCTATCGTACAGAGCGGAGCGCTACTTGTCAGATGGCTAAGTCGCCTAACGAGTCACTCCTGTGTGAACCAGCTCTAATGCTGTGTACACACAACCGTTTTTGGGTTCTAAAAAATTACGTTTTTTTTTTTAAATGTAATTAAAAACGATCGTGTGTGGGCTTCAGAGCATTTTTCGGGTTGTAAAAAATGATCATGTGTGGGCTTTAACAACGTGAAAAAAAAGGATTTTTAATAAACAGCTTACCTGTAAAATCCTTTTCTTGAAGTACATCACGGGACACAGAGCGCATAGCCATTACACTTGGGTTATATGGGTACCTTTAGGTGTGGACACTGGTGTAATCAATTTCACAGGAAGTTTCCTCCCTATATAACACCCTCCCACTGGGAGTGGTTCAGTTTTGTAGCAAGCAATTCCTCCGAGGTTACACAATGTTCCCCAAAAGAGGGGTGGGAGCTCTGTGTCCCGTGATGTACTTCAAGAAAAGGATTTTACAGGTAAGCTGTTTATTAAAAATCCTTTTTTCTATATCGTACATCACGGGACACATAGCGCATAGCCATTACACTTGGGATGTCCTAAAGCAATGCTCTATGAAGGGAGGGAGACCGTAAGGCCAAGAATAGCCAAACAAAAAATTATCAGGAAGTAAAGTAGGTCCACCAACAGAGAAAAAGGGGGCGCGACCCGGACCAGAGGATTCTATACTGCTGCCCGTAGGACCGCCTGCCCAAATGCTGCGTCCGTACCCTTTGCAACGTCCAACTTATAAAATTTAGTAAACGTATGTACGGAAGACCAGGTTGCCGCCTTGCAAACCTATGCCATAGAGATCTGATGGTGTGCCGCCCAGGAGGCACTCATGGCCTTCGTAGAATGGGCTTTAACTGATAAGGGAGGTGGAACGCGCTTCAGACCATAGGCCTGAAAAATCAGCTGCTTAATCTACCTAGCCAAGGAAGACTTGGCAGCCGGCTGACCCTTCTTGGGGCCATCCGGAAGAACAAAAAGCACATCTGTTTTCCGAATCTTCTCTGTAGCCTTGAGATAGACCCTCATGGCTCGAACCACGTCCAAAGTATGAAGCAGTCTTTCCTCTCTGGACTGGGGAGCAGGAAAGAAGGATGGTAGGACTAGGTCCTGATTCAAGTGAAAAATGGATATGACCTTAGGAAGGAAAGAAGGTTGAGGCCGCAGAACCACTCTGTCCTTATGCAGAATAAGGTATGGCTCCCTGCATGACAAGGCTGCCAGCTCGGAAACCCTTCTGGCCGAAGCCATAGCCACCAAGAAAACCAACTTTCGGGTTAGTAGCACAAGAGGGATTTCTGTCAGAGGTTCAAACGGCTGCCTTTGTAAAGCTGACAAGACCAGATTTAAATTCCAGGGGCAGAGGGGAGCTCTAATAGGGGGATTCACATGCAAGACCCCCTGCAAGAAGGTTTTCATAAGCGAATGGGTGGCCAAGGGTCTTTGAAACCATATCGATAAAGCCGACACCTGCCCCTTTAGAGTACTAAGAGCCAACCCTTTGTCAACGCCAACCTGGAGGAATCGCAAGATCCTGTCAATAAAAAACTTTTGAGGGTGCCATTTTTGAGACTCGCACCACTCCACATAGGTTCTCCAGACTCTGTAATAAATATTTCTAGAGACTGGTTTCCTAGCCTGAATCAACGTAGATATGACCTGAGCTGAGAGGCCTCTGCCCTTAAGAATTAGGGATTTAGCCGCCAAGCCGTCAAATTTAGCTGCTGTGAAGCAGGGTGGCAGATTGGGCCCTGAGACAGCAGATCTCGGCGCAGGGGGAGCGGCCACGCCGCCCCGACTGACATCCTCACGATGAGTGCGTACCAAGCCCTCCTGGGCCAGGCTGGGGCCACCAGGATCACAGGCCTGCGCTCCACCCTGATTCTCCGTAGAAGGCGGGGAATCATCTGCAGTGGAGGGAACGCATACAGGAGAGAAAACTGGTGCCAGGGGCAAACCAACGCATCGGTCCCGTAGGCCGAGGGATCCCTGGCTCGGGATATGAATTTGTCCAACCTTTTGTTGAAACTTGTTGCCATAATGTCCACATCTGGAACTCCGAATCTTTGGCAAATCTCTTGGAATACCTGGGGGTGAAGAGACCACTCCCCCGGGAGCAACTGTTGACGACTCAAAAAATCTGCTTGAGAATTGTCTATCCCTGGGATGAACACCGCCGAGATGCAGGGTACATGGGCTTCGGCCCATGAGAAAATCAGGTTTACTTCCCTTTGGGCCGCTAGGCTCCTCGTGCCCCCCTGGTGGTTTATGTATGCCACCGCAGTGGCATTGTCGGACTGTATCCTTACTGGCAGACCCTGAAGGGGGAGAGTCCAGGCGACCAGGGCCAGCCGAGCAGCTCTGATCTCTAGGATATTGATGGGAAGGAGTTTTTCTGCCTCCGACCACTGCCCTTGCTGGGTCTGTCCTTCTAGAACTGCCCCCCAACCTGACAGGCTGGCATCCGTGGCTACTATCTTCCATGTGATGGGGCAAAAGGATTTCCCCTTTGACAGATTTTGAGGGACCAGCCACCAGAACAGGCTGCGCCGGACTCCTGGGGAGAGAACTAACGGACGATCTAACGCCTGAATGGACTTGTTCCAAGCAGAGAGAATGGCTGCCTGGAGATATCTGGTATGGATCTGGGCGTAGGGCACTGCCTCGAAGGCGGCCACCATCTTTCCCAGCAGTCGCATACATAGGCGAATAGTCGGCCTCTTCTTGCCTAAGATCACTTGAACTGCTTAAGTTTTTGATCTGACCTTTGCTTGAGGTAAAAATATCCTCTGGCAGTCTGTATCTAGCCGAAGGCCTAGATATTCCAACTGCTTTGTGGGTTTCAATATCGATTTTTCTTGGTTCACAATCCACCCGAATTTCTCTAGATGCCGAACTGTGCGAACTACTGCATGATTGAGGCTGGAAGCTGATCTGTTGATAACCAGAAGATCGTCCAGGTATGCCAGGACCAAAATGCCTTCTGTCCTTAGGACGGCTAGCACCGGGGCTAACACCTTTGTGAATACCCGCGGAGCTGTTGCCAACCCGAAAGGGAGGGCTACGAACTGGTAATGACGGTGATCTATCATAAAACAAAGAAACTTGTGATGTGCCGGGTAGATCGGCACGTGCAGATACGCATCCTTTATGTCTATAGATGCTAGAAAGTCGTTTTGATGTAGGCTGCCTGCAACCGAACGTATGGACTCCATACGAAAGGTCTGAATCTTTAGAAAGCGATTTAGGCGTTTGAGGTCTAAGATAGGCCTGACATCGCCATTGGGATTTGGTATTATGAAAAGGTTGGAGTAGAATCCCAGACCCCATTCCTGGGTTGGTACTTCTACAATTACTCCTTGGAGCAAGAGACGATCCAATGCTTTTACAAGAGAGGCCCTCTTTAATGGGTCGCTTGGAAGACTTGACCCCTGAAAATGAGGAGGGGGGACTTCCCGAAACTCTAGCTTGTAGCCCGTGGCTACCACGGACAATACCCAAGAGTCGGGAATTCTGGCCTCCCACACTTCGGAGAAAAACCGAAGCCTTCCCCCCACCCAAGAGAGTGGGGGCGCCCCTTCATGAATCTGACTTGATGACTGGTTTAACCGGCTTGTGAGACCATGGCCTCTTGCCTGCCGTGGCTTGTCCTTGTGGGCGGCTATTAAATGCTGAACGCCCGGGAGGCCGTCGATACTGACGGGAAGTTGAAGGGGCCGAGCCTGCGAAGGCCTGTCGCTTAAACGCGGGCCCACGCGATCTTTTCTTGACAGGCAAGAAAGAACTTTTACCACTTGATATGGTCTGGATATATTTATCTAGGTCTTCACCGAATAGTCTCCCACCATGAAAGGGAAATCCTGCTAAAAGCCTTTTGCAGGGTGCCTCTGCTGACCAGTTCTTCAGCCACAAAAGGCGCCGCATATGAACCAATAGCAGAGATAAACGGGACGCCTGTTGAATGGAGTCCTTAATAGCATCTACTGCAAAGCAGAGAGCCCTTGGGAGGTCAGCCAATTCACGAGCTTGCTGAGCCGGTATGTCCCTTAATATTTGTTTAGTTTGATCCTTTAAAGCCTGACAAACGCCAATGGCTGCCACCGCTGGCTGAACCACGGCACCTACTGTGGTAAAATAAGCCTTCAGTAGGGTTTCCAACTTTTTGTCGACTGGATCTTTAAACATCTGGACATTTTCAACCGGACAGGTCAGGGATTTATTTACGCAGGAAATGGCTGCGTCCACGGTAGGGAGTGCCCATTTCTTTGCAAATTCCTCTTCCATAGGATAGTGAACCTTTTAGGAGGGATAAAAATCCTATCAGGTCGAGCCCAATCCTGAAAAATCACGCTCTCCAGAAGGGGGTGAACCGGAAAAGACGCACCACTGAACGGTGCCTTCAAGGAACCTAAAGAGGATACCGCGGGGGCTAATTGTTCTGACACTGGAAGTTTAAAAGCAGTGCGAACCATATCTGTCAGAGACTGGATCCACAGGCTCTCCGCTTGAGAAGCCGAAAAAATTTCATCTACAGTGGAACCCTCAATGTCTGAACCGTCGGGACTCGGGTCCGCTTGATCCCCCTGTGGGTCCAATTCCTCCGAAGAGAGGACCTCTGCATCTGAAAACACCAATCTAGGTGACAGGGATCTAGCCCGCTTGCCACCTGGCAAAGAGCGGGCAATTAAAGCAGTTAACCTTTCCTCTAGCCCACCCAGGGTGGTCGCTAGCATTTCTTCCGTAACGTAAACGGGAATGGGTTGATTGGGGGCCGCCTCTGCCCCTAGCACCCTCAATGGCTCCTGCAACATGCTGTTCGGTGGTCTATCTGGTGAGGGTGGGACCGCTAGAGCCTGGCCCAAATCCTCTGACCCCGATGGAGACCCCTTTAGTTTTTTGGTACCTTTTGCAGCCTTAGCTGGTCCTGATCCCTTAGGAGCCATTGCACAACCTTGAGACACCCCTAAAGCCCACACCCAACTGTTGTAGCTAGAAGTGAACCATTAATAAGAACAGGCTATGGTAAAAAATTTCCAAATTTTCATACGCCCGAGAAGGCGGCAATACCGAGGAAGTCCTGTGAGTATTGCCACACCAATGCCCGTTAGCTGGAGCCCAAGGTTGCACCGACTCAAATACTGCCAGATCTAAGGCTGAGTCCCTTTAAGAAAAAAAAAAACCTTTTTTTTTTTTTTTTCTGGTCAGTATGGAGCTAAGTCCAGACCTGAAGATCCACAAACCCCCACTGGGTGTCACTGTATAGCCAGAAATGGCTCAGCTGCGCGCTCTGTGTCCTCAGCCTCCTCTGCCTTCAGGAGGGAATGACCAGCCAGGAAATGCTTTGCTGCTTTAACTGAGACCTGACGCTGCTGGCCCGCCCCCCCACGCACGCTGAAAAAGGCGGCGCGCACGCGCGCGCGCGCCCCCCCCCCACGCTGAAACCAACATGGAGGAAGCAGAAAGCAGAGGAGAAGCCTGGACCAGCGCTAGCAACCCAACAGACACCAGGCAAGACACTAATCTTATTGTAGTGCACACATAGAGGAAGCTGTCCCCATAGGCTTCCTAAGAAACAGGAGATTTGCCAGCATTTCCTCCTTATAGCACGTGGGGCTGCAGTATCATGCTAACAGGCAGATCTGTGGGGAGTAGCAAATACATATCTTTAAAACCATACATATACCTACATGTTATCTGGGTAAACATTAGTACATCCCATCCTGCCTCAAAAGACATAGTGGAGATAGTGGCTGATGCACAAGCATACCAGTAGCCGACCCAGAACCCCCAGGGGGATACCTACTGTCGAACCAAGTCCCGCAGGTTCCCTCTTACCTGCTCCACGCCGCAGGGTATTGCAAAATGCAAGAGGCCCAATCTTCCCCCATCTCCGTGGGTATTGTCTTGGACCTTCAGGGACCGGGGTCCTGTGTTAAGGAACCCACACACCTGGACCTATATAGCATCCTGGCATCAGTAGCGTTTAGTTCTTGGAAGAGACTAAGGCACTGGAGCCCAGAATCCAGCCCTCCAAGGAGAGGCATTATTGTCAAAACCCCACTCCAGTAGGGCCCGGGTACCGTACACCTTGGCTTTGAAGCACTTCGAATGGATCCGGCTAGCTATCCTGGGTCCCGAGACCTCCGAGGGACAGCTAGACGTGACCAACACCTAAGACACTGGCGAAAAAACTGAAGCACTCCCAGTGGGAGGGGGTTATATAGGGAGGAAACTTCCTGTGAAATTGATTACACCAGTGTCCACACCTGAAGGTACCCATATAACCCAAGTGTAATGGCTATGCGCTCTGTGTCCCGTGATGTACGATAGAGAAATCCGCGCATGCTCAGAAGCAAGTTATGAGATGGGAGCGCTGTTCTGGTAAAACTACCGTTCGTAATGGAGTAAGCACATTCATTACGCTGTAACAGACAGAAAATCGCAAATCGTCTTTTACTAACACTGAATCAGCTAAAGCAGCCCAATGGAACTTCCCTTTTATAGTGCCGTCGTAAGTGTTGTACGTCACCGTGCTTTGCTAGAGCATTTTTTTTTCACGATCATGTATAGGCAAGACCGTTTTAATGATCAAGTTGAAAAAAACTTTGGGCCAGATTCAGGTACAATTGCCCTGGCGCAGAGTATCAGAGATACACTACGCTACCGTATTTTACCTGGCTCTAAGACAAATTCAGGTAGATTTCGGCCCATAAGGTACGGCAGCGTAGTGTATTTCTCACGGCGGAATCTAAATACGCGATTAGGGGGCGTGAAGCATTTAAATAAGCGCGTCCCCGCGGCGATCGAACTGCGCGAGCTCCGTTAAGAAATTTTTTCGCCGTGCATTGCGCGAAATTACGTTGTTAAGTCAGTTTTTTTTTGAGTAGCGTCATTTACGTACATTCCTATTCCCGGACGACTTACGCAAAAACAAAAATAAATTGAAATTCGACGCGGGAACGACGGCCATACTTAACATAGGCTGTCTAACTATAGACCAGATGTTTGCTTCCCGCAGCAAAAAGATGACTACAGATGCCGTAAGAGAATGCGACGGACGATCGTAACTTCGTGGATCGCCGGAAAAAGCTAATTTGCATACCCCGACGCGAAACGATGCGAACTCCACCCAGTGGGCGGAAAAAGATTGCAGCGTAGATCCGAAGCGTACGAAGACGTAAGCCTGACGGATCGAAGCCCGAAGCCATCGTATCATGGTTTGAGGATTCAAACTAATGATACGACGCGGGTAATTTGAAATTACTCCGGTCTATCAGGAGATAGACTGGAGTAATTGCTCTGTGAATCTGGCCCTTTGTTTTTTCTAGAGCCTGAAAAACGTTGTTTTTTACAACCCGATAAAATGATCGTGTGTACGCGGCATCAGGCTCAAAACTTCCTATTCTAGTTAATGGAATGTTTATATATAGAATATATGTGTACGACTGGCACATTTGTTTTCAATTTCTCTTTATTCGTTTATACAAAATGTTTACAGTTATACAAGGTTCATTACAATACGCATTTGTTTCTTCTTGTTATGTATATAACATAAAAAGGACCGAAATTCATCCAATTTTTGCCATATTTCTGGCCATATTTCTGGCTTTGATTCTTTATATCCTTTATATATCCTTCTTCTCTTATCTGACTTTCTATATATTGCATTTTGTTTATTTCACATACCCATTCTATTATTGTAGGCACATTTGGAGTACAGCATAGTTAAATTGCATATTCAGGAATTAGCAAAAAAAAAAAGCCAAAAAAGTAACTATGTACTGTAGTACTATTGCAAAGGGGTTGATTTACTAAAACTGGAGAGTGCAAAGACTGGTGTGGCTGTGTATGGCAGCCAACCAGCTTCTAACTTCAGCTTGTTCAATTAAGCTTTGACAAAAAAAAAATGGAATCCGATTGGTTTCTAAGCAGAGCTGCACCAGATTTTGCTCTCTCCAGTTTTAGTAAATCAACACCACAGAAGAAGCAAATGACTAGCTGCAAATGCTGCTCAAACAGGAAAACCATCTTAATGTCTCGAGCTATTTTAGCTCTGTGGACAGCTGAAGCAGCCTACTGGGTCCACTTCAGCATTTGTAGAATCAGCCCATGCTTTAGTTAATGGAAGCATTTTCTGAGAGAAATAGGGAGACTGCCAAAGCTCACTTCTCATTCTACAAATGCTAGATGGCTGTTGTGCTGGCATTTTGCTTATTTATTTATTATAGGTACTTACATAGCGGTGTCAATTTACATATATATATATAGTACGCTAACATCAGTCCCTGCTCTCAAGGAGAAGCTTACAATCTAAGGTCCCTAACTCACATTCACACATACACAGACCATTTTAGACAGGAGGCAATTAGCCTCCCAGCATGAAGTGTGGGAGCAAACCGCTCAGGCACAGGGAGAACATGCAAACTCTATCCAGGTAGTGCCATGGTTGGGATTTGAACCAACCACCCTGGTGCTGCTAGATCAGTGGTTCTCAACCTTTCTAGGCTCGGAACCCTTCATAAAATTTCCCAATGTGTAGGGACCCCTAACCCCTAACAGTAAAATTATTTTCGTAGCGTGGGTTGTCAGTACCCAAGGCAAGAGCAAGAGTAATTTACACCCCTAAACCACGGATATTTAGTCCTTTCCTCTTGTACATTATTAAAAACCCTTATTGTACATTTTAGGATGCACCTTTCTTTCTTTCTTTCTTTCTTTCTTTCTATCCTAATTTATTTTTCTTTTTTCCCCATCCCTCTCTCTAGCCGTCTTTCTAGCTCTTTCTCTTATTCTTTCTCTCCTTTTTTCATATCCCTTCTGTGTATTCTCTATTTGTATTCCTTGTCTTACTACTTGGTTGGGGGGGAATGGGATAAGTGGCAGTGCTGTTACTCACTGTGTCTCCAGCTCTGTGGTGTCTCGCAGCAATGACACCTATGCCAAAATCAGGATATGGGGTCTCCTCCAGCCCCTCCCACTTCACATTCCTCACCAGTTAGCTGACCTCTAGTCTGTGCCCCCCCCCCCATGCTGTGAAGTGGCTGAGTGGGTGGCTGAAGGCTCCAGGGACAGCCCTGATGGGCAATCACAAAAAGGTTGGGAGAGCGGTGCGGGCTTCAGGAACAGCCCAGGATTTGGTGACCCCTGGCAAATCATTTGACCCCCGTGGGTGTCCTGACCCCCAGGTTGAGAACCACTGTGCTAGATGGAAGCACATGCCACTTAGCATTGTCCTGTCCACAGCACTTTAAGTCACTGACCCATAACAAGTGTGTAGATAAAGGCCTCTGATTTTTGTCTGACTTTTCTGACATACATACTTGTTCCATAACTCAGATTTAACAAACACATGCCTATGAGGTTCCTACAAAGAACGTTGGCCAAAAAGTCTTGGAGGTATGGGCACTCGAAAAAAAAAAAAAATAATCGTTCTTTTGCTATTTGTATTCCTCGATAAACCAGTGCCATATTGGGAAAGGTTTGGATGAATGGTCTGGTATTCCTTTGTTCTGTCTGCATAGGCCAAAGCAGAGGATGGAAGAGAAAAGTTTGAAGGGGTCCTGTTTTCCTGAGTTTGGCCCAATGCAGGAAGGGCTAACACTAGGAGACAATCTAAGCCCTCATCAGGAGCATCAGGAAGCACCCAGGTTGCTTGCAATGTACAGTGAAAATTATTTAAATATGGCACGGTTCACACTGGTGCGAAATGCACCCCGACTTTGAGACCACAAACCCCATGACAAGTCGTGCCCCATTAAGTGCAATGGAACCGTTCTAATAGGAGCAACTTGAGTCACTGCGACTTAGACAAATGTTCCTGCACTACTTTGGTGTGACTTTGGCGCGACTTACATTGACTTCTGACCTACACAAGTCACGCAAGGATGTAGGCTTCAAAGTCGCACGAAAGTCGCGTGATTTTGAAGTTGTGGCAGTGTGAACCGGGCCTAAGATGATTGCACAGCTGCCTGTAGGTTTCAGTGAAAACCGAAGTCTAGGTAGGGGGTCTCTAACAGGGTGAAAGGATCTATATCTGCTGTAGTATCACGTTCACTTACAGGTCACTGCATGGGGAAATACATTTCCTTAGAATGTCCTGCACATATTGCAGTGAAGTTGCAGTAAACTGCATTAGCGTTTATCAACTTTCTTGATTTGTAAACATAGGGCCAAATACATTTTGGGATGTTGAGAGATGGAAGAGGGAGAGAATGAAATGAATAATTTAGGGCTGTTACTGATTAAAATGTTTGCATTCCATTAATAATTTTTTTTTTAAATCGATTAATCAACTAATTTCGATTAATTATAACGCACATACAGATGCAACTACTTATAGCTGATCTCCTTGCAGGCTGATTCCCAGTGCAGCTACCAACCATTGGAAAAATGGATAGCAGGATACAAAACACACAAAAGCAGCTCTCGATGGGAATAGCATTAAAACTTTTATAGTCTTCAAGTAGGTAACCAAATAAATATTGCACTTGCAATGTAGCTACATAAACTGTAAACATGGTGCGAGTAATACCAAACGGTAGCAAAAGCAGTCATAAAAACATGTAGCTAAGTATGATACTGGTATAAAAATGTGTACAACGATACCACTGCTGAACCCAGAGGCGGAGGGGTTAATACCGTGTTTCCCCGAAAATAAGACACCGTCTTATATTTTTTTTTCCTCAAGAAATCACACTATGGCTTATTTTCGGGGGGTGTCTTATTTTTATTACAGAAAATAAAGGTTGCCTACCTGAACCACACTTGCGCTTCTTAGCATTTCCTCTGTCCACCTGTAGACTGAGATTATCGTATTCTGCACGCCATTTTTGGACCATTCGGATATCCAACTTCTTCTCTTTGCAAAAAGCCGTAAGATTCTTGCCTCGGGAGTCCTCCACAATTCCTTTCTTGTACTCAACAGAATAACTCTTTCTTTTTGCACTCATCTTGTCTGGTTGTACAAAAAGATAGGCCAGCAAAGCTGATGTGGAGCACAGTGGAGCTGGGGTGATCTGTTTGTGTGGGGTGAGAGAGGGGTTTGCTGGTCAATGCTGGGAGAATCTTTTTGCTTTACAGAGTGTTCTTCTCCTCACAGCTCCTGAGCACCACTACAGTAACATACACCTATGACGTGTTGTTTACCGCGCCGCGCCGCATACGACACGCCTATCACTACAAGATTCGACACTACATCTTATTTTCGGAGATTCGACACTACATCTTATTTTCGGAGATTCGACACTACATCTTATTTTCGGATATTCGACACTACATCGCTACGTCTTATTTTCGGAGGGGTGTCTTATATTTCTATCTTGCGTCGAAATCCCGCTACGGCTTATTTTCGGAGTACGTCTTATTTTCGGGGAAACACGGTATCAGTCCATCGGCATTTAGATTTTCCGTGAAGGGAACTATCACAACTCCCAGTGGATGATGGTAGAATCTCATGGTGGTTGGCGGGAAGTGATAGAGGGAAGTGTAACAGCCCTTGCGTGTGGCAGATAGTAAGGTCCCGCCGGAATGCAGATATGAAGGCACAGCAAAGGAGCCCTTCAGATAGACACGGCAAGCCCTGCGGGTGTCCATGACGTCACCGGATCTCCGACGGAACTCCCTGAAGACCCGGAAGCCGGCGGAGAGGTGAGTACCGATCAAAAGAATTTTGATCGATCAAAAAAATTAACGATTAATCAAGGAATTACTGTATTTATTGGCGTATAACACTCACTTTTTTACCCTGAAAATAGAGGGTGAACTGTGCCTGTATGTTATACGCAGGGGGCCGTGGAAAGTTTTTTCCCCGAAACTTCCCGCTTAAAGTTAGGGTGCGCGTTATACGCCGATAAATACAGTAATAGTTAATTTCCACAATGAGCTTTCAATTATTCATATGTTTTTTAATTATGTTGTAATAAAATGTATACTTTTATACTGATTCTCCCTCTCATTGTGTGCCCACAATTTTTTTTGACTTGGTCAATCCTTTCAATTATCCAATAATAATAATAATAATATTATATATTAATAATAAGTGGAATATACTCTACTCCTTTGGTGAACTAGAGTAGGTATTTAATAAAAGGTGAGCTTAAACTCCATATACAGCATTATTGTGTCTCCTCTCAAAGTATGGGATGTCTTGTAACAGAGGCACAATATAAAACATAGGATTTAGTTTTGTGTTACTGTTTCCTCCTGTCTGTTGGTGGCAGATAGCACACATTTTCTGGGTGTGCGTTTCCTTTAATTACATTGTTTTCCAAACAAAAATGTCCTTCAAAACTCTTAGCAATTAGAGCCAAAGGATAGTGTTACCGGGATGTGGAATAAACCCCATTGCACATAATTAGCAGTATGCATTACTGGAAGAAAAAAATATGACCTGCATGTTATTAATGTAATGATATACCTATCACTTTCTGGTGGATAACAGAGGCATTTGTTAGAGGAACTAATGACGTGCAGACAATCACAGGGCGCAGATATTACTATTACATTCATTTACAAGTCATCTTCATATTTCACTAATCAATTAAGTGTCTTTTTTTGAATAACTAATAATTAACCTTTTCACAGTGAAACTGAGGACATGGAACCAATAGAATAAATACCTAAACCAAAAGACCAGAGGTTCTTAAAGATACAAATATTTTTATTCCAAATATTTAAAAAAGAATCTAGAACAGGGGTCTCAAAATCGCGGCCCGCAGACCGAGATTTTGCGGCCCGCTGACAAGCCCTCCCCCCGGACAGTGTCATACTTTGCAGCGCAGCGCGGTACCCTTTCCCTGCAGCCCCCCCCCCCGTACTCATCTTTGTTCCGGCAAAGCAAGGGTGTGCGTCATGTGACGTCAGCAGCGTAGGGCGGCGCTGCCGTCACGCGCCCGTCCGCACTGAAGCGAAGTTGCTCAGAAGCACCGAGCGCCCTCGCCCTCGTCAGCAGCGTCCTTCAAAGTAAGCTGCTGCTACTGTAATGCCAGATGTGTAATGACAAATCTGATGCTAAAAAGGGGTGCTGGGGGGGATGGTTAGCAGATGCTATCACAGGGTGGTAGGGGGAATAGGGGGTGCTACTGCTGGGGGGGGCGGTTGTTGTTGGATGATTGGGAGGCTAGCACCCTCATGTTATTACCACAGGGGGGGGGTGTTGCTGGTGAATGATTAGGGTGCTACTGTTCATCAACACCCCCCAACCCCCCAGCAGTAGTACCCCCATAATCTTTCAGCTGATGCTATTATCACAGGGTGGTAGGGGGAATGGGGGGTGTTGCTTGTGGATGATGGGGGTGCTACTGCTGGGGGGTTGGGGGGTGTTGATGAACAGTAGCACCCTAATCATTCACCAGCAACACCCCCCCCCGCCTGTGGTAATAACATGAGGGTGCTACTGCCCTTGCAGTAGCATCCCAATCATCCAACACCCCCCCCCCCAGCAGTAGCACCCCCATCATCCGTCAGCTCATGCTATTACCACAGGGGGGTAGGGCGATTGGGGGTGTTGCTGGTGGATGGTGGCGGTGCTACTGCCCTGGCAATAGCATCCCAATCATCCAACAACACCCCCCCTACCCCAGCAGTAGTACCCCCATCATCCGTCAGCTCATTCTATTACCACAGGGGGGTAGGGTGGATGGGGGGGGGTGTTGCTGGTGGATCTCAATCACCCCAACCCCCCTTCAGCAGTAGCACCCCCCAACATGTCAGCTCATGCTATTACCACAGGGGGGTAGGGGGAATGGGAGTGTTGCTGGTGGATGATGGCGGTGCTACTGCTGGTGGGGGGTGTTATTGGTGGATGGTGAGGGGCGCATTATGGGGCATTATATGTGAGGGGCACATGATGGGGGCATTATATGTATGTGAAACCATATTCGCTCAGCACTGATAGGAAATTTCTGTGGGTGGAACAAGAGCTCAGCCTATCAGGGCTGAGCGAATATTGGCTCACTGCCCTAATAGACTGAGCGCTAATCTATGTGATTGGCTGGCAGTGCCGAAAGAAGAATGGAGAAGAGTGAGTGTTTAAAATTTTGGTCCAATACTTGATGCGGCCCAGCCTCACCCAACTTATACCTCCAGTGGCCCCCAGATAATTTGAGTTTGAGACCCCTGATCTAGAAAATATATTTTGTTAACTTTATATTTCTCTATAGGTTCATTGAATTCTATTTTCTTCATAGATTACATAATTATATTACATTATTTCAATCAACTTAATTTCTCAATTACTTGTCGTCAAATAGCTGCCATGAAGCTATGATTATGACACTTCATGTTACATAATCTTATCCTGCAATCCACTAGGATATCTATTTTCATTTATTTTCCTTTTCCTGAATGATTACGCCTTTTTCTACTATGTTATGTTATGAACTATATGTTCTGTTAATGGAATATCTATTTATATGATATTATTGTTTATGCTCTATTAATGGAATTTTGTTGATGATTATAAAATTCAATAAAATATTTGAAACAGAAATTATATTTTGTATATGAGATGAACAGTGTGCAATTAAAAGTCCATTGCTGGATAGATATAAAAGAGAAAAGGGTTAGTCCGGAAATCAATTCATTTACAGTAACTGAAGTTATTTTAGATGAGGATGTGTTGACTAATAATGTGAGCCCATCCAGTCTAGCGTAGTGCACACATTTGTCAACCTAATTGTAGAAACTTGCTGACAGGAGGAAAGGACACCAACATGACCTGATCGATATGGCGATGGCTAACCTGGACAAATGTAGTGAAGAAAAGTAAGATCCCTGGCTTAAGCCGACCATAGATGGTTTGAATCACGGCCACTTCAGCAGAAACCAGCTAAGATTCAAACCATCAAAGTATCAATCAACTTGGGTACAACCAGCCTGCTGTATTTTACATGCATTTATTGCTGTTATTGCCGTTCTCCCTACCGGGAGAACACAATGGCTCTGCGGGAGAGATTCCTCTGTCAACACTGTGTCTATGGCCAGCCTTAGGCAGAGGTACCAGGATCACTAAACCACCTGAACAGAGACTCTTCACACATATGAACTAAAGTACAGTTGAGTACAGTTATTTCGTTATTTTAAAGTATTCAAAAAGAAGTTTCAAGTCAAAACAAACATCAAGGGCCGGATTCAGATACATTTGCGTATCTTTAAAGCGGCGTAGCGTATCTTCTTTACACTACCCAGCCGCAACTTAGAGAGGCAAGTGCTGTATTCACAAAGAACTTGCGTCCTAAGTTACGGCGGCGTAGCGTAAATGGGCCGGCATAAGTAATTCAAAATAGGTGGAAGGTGGGTGTGATACATGTTAATGACCCGGGACCCCATGTTAATGAGGTGCCGAACGAACGGCGCATGCGCCGTCCATGGACGTATCCCAGTGCGCATGCTCTGAATCACTTCGCAAATACGCAATGCTTTCAACGTGAACATAACTTACGCACAGCCCTATTCGCGTACGACTTATGCAAACGACGTAAACGATGGAAAATTCGACGCTGGTCCGACGTCCATACTTAACATTGCCTGCGCCTCATATAGCAGGGGTAACTTTACGCCGGTCATACGCCTTACGTAAACAACGTATATTAATGCGCCGGGCGCAACTACGTTTCTGAATCGGCGTATCTAGCTCATTTGCATATTTTTTATGGGAACGTCTAATGTGTCCACGATACGCCGGCGTAGGCAAGTTAGGCTTGCTGAAGCCATGTTTTTCGGCGTATCTTGCTTTCAGAATCGGCGTAAAGATGCGACAGCGCACATTTGAATTTACGGCAGCGTATCTGGAGATACGCCGGCATAGATTCTTTCTGAATCTGGCCCCAGATGTCTGTTTTAGGCCAGCCATAGATAGAGCGACAGTGTTAACAGGAAAATCCCTCCCTCGGAGCCATTGTGTTCTCCGGGGAAGCTGTCCCTGCTCTGTGAGTATTTCCAGTGACTATAACAGCGGCTAGCGATAATCGCATGTACAATCCAGCAGGCTGATTGTACCCAAGTTAATCGATCGATTAACTTGGGTAAATTGAGCCTACCAATACTTGGTTCAAATATGGGTCAGTTCCTGTTGAACCAGCTGAGATTTTATATATGCAATAAATAATAAAACATTTCATACAAACAGCTTGGTCCACCCGTAGCACTTTTTAGGGGGTCTCCTCTCTCTTTTTCCCCTCTTCTTTATCTTTCGAGATTTGATTTGATTTGAAGCCTCTCCCTATACAACTAATGGTTGTTCAGATACTTAAGTCTAAAACACTTAGCTAAAAGAACTTATTGAGCATCAATATGTATGAATATTTATGCTACAATATATGACTACAGCTGAAACATAAGGTCAATGTAAGACGGGCAACTCTAAAGCTGACAGTTTGTGAAAATTAGCAGCAGCAGGATCACTAAGAAGCTGCCTGTTACCCCAATGGAATCTCTCCCTCTGAGGCAGTGAGATGTTGCACCCATTGCCAGGGCTGCTGTTAGAAATCCCGGGGCCCTGTACAGCCTACCTGGCAGGCGCCACCCCCCCCCCCCCCCAAATATATCAAGACAATATTTTCACTAAAATTACACTAAAATTATTATTAGTGGACACAAACATAACAGAGAACCTTTGTGAATTAGCCATATTTCAATAGTTTTTTTAATTACATATAAAAAAAAAATGTTGAACAGTTTACATTTATTTTATTTTATCATTTTTTTAAATTATTTATTACAATTTAATTTAATTATAATTTTTTTATAGTTAATTTTTTTTACAGGACAGGGAAGCCTGTAGCTGCGGAGGGGGGGTTACAATGACAGGGGGCACATGGGGGGAGCAGAAGCAGGCAGAACAGGGAGGGGGATTGCTGTCAAGAAATCAATTATAGGAACCATGCCCTGTGTCTGTATCTGCAGCATCTGAAAGCCAGCAGGAGGGGGAGAAACTTTTTTTCAGCTGCTGCAGAGAACCACAAAGGACATCCTTCTGTAATTGCCCCTCCGCACCAATTCCCCCTGCTGTTTGGGCCTCCCTGTGTGACCGGACCCCCTATAGGAGGACTGGTGGTCCCCCCCTTATCAGCAGCCCTGCCCATGGCTAGTGATTGGCATTCGGTAGCATTTAGGCCAGCGATGGGACCGACATCTGCATCTGTCCACAGGGGGAGAAATCCCATAGAGACAGACAGGCAGCCTTATTAGTGACCCTGCCATAGGCAATGTGTCTCTAGTGACAGAATTGCCCCCTCTGACACCTGCCTAAGCAGAGTTGTAGCATCTGCAAAATTATATTTAAGTATATTATGCTGCCAATGTTTTCATATGTCATCCGTATTGTAAACTCTTTAGATTCTGCTGGCTTTCATTTCTGGCTTTTAGTTGACTCCTGCCAGGCTGCAGAGTGATAATACAATCACTGGTTTAGGAAAGGGATTCTGGAAAAGCTGGTTTGCCCACTCATATAGTCTGTTGATGAGTGGTAGGGGTATGGTTGGGGCTGCAATCTTCTAACTCACAGAGTCTTCAGCACACAATGGTACCGTTTTTTTTTTACTGGCGAGTGCGAGTTCCAATACTTTTGGTTAAATACTCACCAAAAATGAATGGGCTCAAATTATACTGCAAAGAATTGCATGCAATTTGAACAGGAATGCAATGTGATTCCTGTCCGAATCACATGTGGTTTCCTGCACCATTCGTTCTTTCATTTTAATAACAATTTACATGTTAAAAGTACATATCTCGCATTCCAAATCCAAATCTGCACAGTCATATTGTCCCTGTCCCACGGGACCTGCTAATGATGGAAAACCATGGCCACTTGCGGTGCTCACAGGGCTGTTGGAGATGTAGGAGGTTCCAGTACCCCCCATAAACCAGCTTGAAACACACAAGTGGGTATAGGATGCAAGTGATGTCAACTTGGGGGCGGACCATTGGCATAATATGCGACGCGTTTAGAGCTTGCGAGCTCCGTCTACATGCCTATACATTTCCTCCAGCCGTGTAGGCAGCACAAGTGGCCATGGTTTTACATCATCAGCGGGATGGAGATTTGGATTTGACATGTGAGATATGTACTTTTAACATTTGAGTTGTTAGAACATTGGCCATTGCTGCACTTTGACGGCACTTCCCTGTCTTTCTATACAGGATTCACACAGGAGAGCGGGGGAAACCACTCCTGTGTGCGTTTTGAGTCCATCCATTTTGTATAGGCTTAAATCACACTGCAAAGGTATCCTTTTCAGGTATCGGAGCATTTGCAGAAAAATGCTTTGGCACCAATACCATTATCGGTGCAACCCTAGTCCCCTGGAAGGGTGCAATTGCAACGTCTGGGAACTGGCAAGACAACTGAGCATCAGAAATGAATACAAAGTTTTACTGGAGTGGCTGCTCTAGTTTGAAGACAAAAAGGTGTAGGGAATGGAAATGCTACTATGTGTCATGCAATGCTCCTAAAATGTGTCACTAGGCAAAACCTTTTGTTTTAGTTCTTGAAAGAGTGGGGAAGGGTTAGACCATCTATCACATTTTTATTGCTAGACCCTAGTGAACTGTTCACTAATGTATTCAACAAAACATCAAGGGAGAATCAAAAAAGTAATATAAACCTAAAAAAATGTGTAACCAATATCATGGTCAAGATACTTTCACTTTTCTGTCAGAAGCACCAGATGGACCAGCACCCGGCTCGGCCTCTCAGAATGCCACTGAGAGCCTGAGTTGGCCACTGCCGCCCCTTCACAGCCCTGGGGGGGGGGGGGGGCAGACAGCAGTGACTGACAGTCACTAGCTCTCTGATCAGTGAGCTCTGAGAACCAATCGATCAGTGGTGTTTGATAGCTCGGTTCTCAGCCTTAGAGCTGGTGGGGGACAGACTCAGCAGATAAAACTCACTCTGTGTTTGCATAGCTTCTATTTGTTCCTCTTGTAGAGGGACAATCCCTCTTTTGTAACCAAATCATTTTGTCTTCCTCTGCTATCCCTTTTTTCTTCTGTATAAACATCTATAAATAAATGAATCCGTATTATATTTCACCAAACTGTTTATACCTCTACATGACTGCATTTGTTATTTTCAAACACTAATATAACGCCCCAATCATATTATATGTTAAGGCAGACTGTGCTAAGGTGGCTGATATAATTTTTAATGGGATGGGTGGGAGCACGTTAAGTGAATCTTTACCTTGTAAAACAACTAATTCAGAACCTGCTCTCAATCTTTTGCTGGCGGAAATTCTGACAGAAAATGTTGGATAGAGCATACATACACGGTCAGAATATCGACCAAAAGCTCACATCCAACTTTTTTTGACGGAAAATCCTATCGTGTGTACAGGGCGACATTAACCTATTAAAGGGGTTGTGAAGGTTGTTTTTTTATTTTCTAAATTGGTTCCTTTAAGCTAGTGCATTGTTGGTTCACTAACCTTTTCCTTATATTTCCCTTCTAAATGTCTTTTTTCTTTGTTTTCTTTGTCTGAATTTCTCACTTCCTGTTCCTCCTCAGTAAGCTGTTCTGGCTGACTAACCCCTGTGGATGATCGGGGCAAGCTTACTGAGGAAAAACAGGAAGTGAGAAATTCAGACAAAGAAAAAAAAAACATTTAGGGAAATTGAAAGAAAAGGTAAGTGAACCAACAATGCACTAGCTTAAAGGAACCAATTTAGAAAATAAAAAAGAAACCTTTACAACCCCTTTAAACTTAGTGGCCAAAAAATGTGTGTATACATGACCAAGCACCAACCTCATGGCCAAAGTATGTGGAGTCCATTTCATAATATTGAGTATTGGTGTTTCCAGTGAAGAGTGCTATGACAATAATGTCTGATGAACCCCAAACTGTGTAGAAGGAATGTGGGATTTGTACCTAACACAGCGCCACCTGTGACAATAGTGTAGCACTCTCTATTACTAGAGATGTAGATAGTTTTTGGAAGTGTAGGTAAATTTATGCAGGCTTGACTGGCCTGTCTGTGTTTTTCCTGGGTTGGCAGAAATCCAGGGAGAGCTGGATGACTCATAGACAGCATCTCTACCCCCCATTTCTAGAATGTACTAGAACCTTCTAGAAAGATGGGAGGGGAAGTAAGGTGACGCTGCCTGGAGTGGAGTACTCTGTCTGAGGGCCCTGACCAATTCCCAGCTTGGATTGGCAGGGGACAGGCCCCCTCAAATACTCTGGGTCAGCCCAGCTGGGGACTTGTGTTCGGGTGGAAGTTGGAGATGGAGATGGACTGTACATATAAGTGGCCTTTGAGGGAGCTTCCCAGTCTGGGGGGGGGGGGACCTTGGTCCTGGGCTTGGGTGAAGACAGGACCCTCTTCAGACACACAGGGGTGTCCTGGATAGGAGGCAAAGGAGATAGGAGGACAACAGGAGAGGCAAGTTTTCAGGAGGAATAGCCAAAAGGGCTGGTGAGTGACACAAGGTCAGGAGGACTGGGAGGCATGCCTGAGAGGACTGGGGTGGAGCAGTCTGGGATGTGAGTGCAGAGTCAGTAAGGAGGACTCTGGTGGAACAGACAATGGAAGAAGGCAGCTGCAGCCAGGAGGGCTGCCACAGCCTGAAGAGGTCGTACTGGGAGCAGTACTCACATATGGGACAGCTAGCATTAAGAACTACTACCATTTTCTGCTACACCATAGGGGCCCACAGTCCCTGCCTGCAAAGGAAATTTGCTTTGGGTCTGGCCTGAGTCAGTTTTAGGCCTCAACCACAGTGCTAGCTGGTCCTGAGAGTGATAGTCTGCAAGGAAGTGTATGTGCTGGAGGAGAAGAAAAGAGGTTGTATATACCAGTGGTGTATATAGTTTCAGTCCCTAATTCCTTATCTTAAATTAAGTGGGCATCCCATATGTACCCTATCTCCATCCAAGTTCTTTTCCCCCTAATAAAACAAAACAAGACAAAGTACAAGGACTGTTTCTTGACCGAGAGTGTCTGGAAATTTGTGTGCCTGGCTGTGCCGGGTGGGAGAAGGCTCACAATACCAACGGCCTCTACGGGAGTACCACTACAATAATAAGGTCTGAGAAGAGAAAGGTAGATGGAATTCAACTGCAGTTTTTCCAAAATAACCCTTAGGCCACGTACACACGATCAAATTTATCTGCTGAAACCGGTCAGACAGGTTTTTCCAGCAGACAAATTTTAAAGCATGCTTTAAAATCTGTCTGCTGAAACCCGTCCGTCCAAAATGTCCGCTGGTTAGTACACTAGCCAGCGGACATATCTGTCTGCACATGCGTTGAATGGCGACGTCAACGTCACCGCCACATCACCGCGCTGTCTGCTGGCGGGATTTTGGTTTGATCGCGTGTACACGATCAAACCAACATATCCCAGGAGACAAATCCGATCAAAACGGTCTGTCAGACCGATTTGATCGGATTTGTTTAGTCGAGTGTACGCGGCCATTAATGTCAGAAAACAAATGCATAATAATAAAGCAGTGTATCTGACACCAATCCTTAACTACAGGTCAGGCCCAGACTGGGACAAAAAATAGGCCCGGGCATTGTAGACTGAGCAGCCTGGGGGGGGGGGGGCGCCATAGTGGTTAATGATGGGATGTGGGGTTCTAGCACCTTGTACCTCTGGACCCCTTTACATTACACAACACCCTGCACCTCTGGACCCCTTTACATTACACAGCACCTTGCACCTCTGGACCCCTTTACATTACACAGCACCTTGCACCTCTGGACCCCTTTACATTACACAGCACCCTGGACCCCTTTACATTACATAGCACTGCACCTCTGGTCCCTTTTACATTACACAGCACCCTGCACCTTTGGACCACTTTACATTACATAGCACTGCACCTCTGGGCCCCTTTACATTACACAGCACCCTGCACCTCTGGACCCCTTTACATTACACAGCACCCTGCACCTCTGGAACCTTTTACATTACACAGCACCCTGCACCTCTGGACCCCTTTACATTACATAGTACAGCCCCCCCACAGTTTGTTTACACAGACACCCCCTAACAGTTCTGGACCCCCTGCATGTTACACTGGGGGGGAGACGTGACATGCGGAGATGCACAAAGAATCATACATGCATTATAATTATGTGACTACCCTCCTCTTCTGCATACCACTGAAGGAAGCTCTGGGCCATACAAAAGTAGTTAAAACTTGCATCCCTTTGTCCTATACGGATTCGAACCTCTGATTCAGCCACTGGAAGGCGATATGGACTGTACATATAGTGCATAATCTGCAGCGTCAATAGGAAAGACACCATGAAGATGCTGGCATTCACATACACATTCTCTCCTCTATTCAGACACAAGTCATGACTCATATGCTGTCAATTACTCTAGTTGATGAGTTTGCTGAGGAGGTCATTAACATACTAAGGACATAGGCAGATCTCAGCAAGTACAGAAAATGTTTACTATAATATATATTTGCACGTAATTACAGCATAGTCATGCAAATGTATAGTACACAATAGTATTACAATTCTTCTCCTTAAAAGAAGTAATAAGTCATCCAAGATCATTCATTTCACACTTTAACCACTAAGGCCCGGACCATTTTGCTGGTCACTTTTTGCGATTCGGCACTGCGTCACTTTAACTGAAAATTGCGCGGTCGTGCGACATGGCTCCCAAACAAAATTGACGTCTGTGTTTCCACACAAATAGAGCTTTCTTTTGGTGGTATTTGATCACTTACGCGGTTTTTATTTTTTGCGCTATAAACAAAAATATAGTGACAGTTTTGATTTTTTTTTTATACTTTTTACTTTTTGCTATTATAAATATCCCTCAAAAATATTTAAAAAAATAATGTTTTCCTCAGTTTAGGCCGATACGTATTCTACATATTTTTGTTAAAAAAAATTGTGATAAGCGTTTATTGATCGGTTTGCGCAAAAGTTATAGCGTTTACAAACTAGGGGATAGTTTTATGGCATTTTTTTTATTATTTTTTTTTTTTACTAGTAATGTCGGCGATCATCGATTTTTATCGTGACTGCGACATTATGGCGGACACATGGGACACTTTTGACACATTTTTGGGAGCATTGTCATTTTCACAGTGATCAGTTCTATAAAAATGCACTGATTACTGTAAAAATTACACTGGCAGTGGAGGGGTTAACCTGTAGGGGGCGCTGAAGGGGTTAAGTATGTCCTGGGGAGTGCTTGTAACTGTTAGGAGATGTGGCTTGTCGTGATCTGATGACAGGGAGCACGCTCAGTGACAGTGTCACTAGGCAAAATGGGGAGATGTTGTGTTTACACTAACATCTCCCCGTTCTTCAGCTCTGTGACCCGATCGCGGGACGCCGGCGGCGATTGGGTCTGCGGGTCCCATGGGCGCAGTCACGGAGCTCACGGCAGGGTCAACCACATGGCTCGCAAATGAAAGGGGACGTACCTGTACGCCCATTTGCGAAATAAAGCTCAAAAAAATAATAGAGCTTAAAAATAGAGCTTAAAAGGGAAGTCAGCTTAAAAGAATGAAACATTTAAAAAAAATGATGTCCAAAACTTCAACAAAGTACATTAGAAATATGTTACTGGCATTCTGTTTGACCTGGCCTTTGTTAAAAAAAAAATCCTGAATCAGCTTATAATTTTCTCATTTAGAACACCAGGATATTGACACCAGGATATTGACACCAATTATAATATTTTTTTTCTAGGAGGGCAGTTAAAGTTCTGAAGGTCAGGGGTCAACAAATTGAATTATCCAATTGTCTTCTCTTTGCTTATTTTTAACTAGGATTGATTACACGCACCACTGCCCACTAATGAGTTAGATACTGTATCCAGCTTGGTGACTTTACAATGAAAACTCGCTCATACAATCTTTGAGAAAGATAAACTAGTAATTTGACGTCGTATCAAAATAAAAAACTAGTAATTTGACGTTGTATCAAAAGAAAAAAAAGTTTATCAATAAATATTAATTTTACTAAAAAATTATAAATGTAAAACAATGTTTAAAAAAAGTGTATTTTTTTATTTGGTTTGAGTTATTTACGTTTTTAAAAGTAGAACTACACTGCATCCGAGCATCACAAACCATAAATTATATTTAATTACATTTTTTATATTCAAAGCAAACCCAACCATCCATGTCTCTATGTGTTATTTTGCTGATAAATCATACAAAATAGTCAATGTTGACCAAGAGAGAAAAGTTCAACTTTAAGGAATGATTACCCTGGCAGGTTCTTTGATTCTGTATTGGCCCCCTTGGAAAGATACACAATTGCTGCTTCTACTGGTGGTGGAGTGATTAGAATCTTAAGGCAGGCCATACGCAGTGCAAATTTTTTTGGTTTCCCCATCAACAGAGACAGTGCTGACAGGGGAATCCCTCCTGCCGGGCCATGGACATGTGCCGCTAGCGATAATCGCAAGAGAATCCGGCAGGCTGGTTGTCCCCAAGTCTATTGATTAACTTGGTACATCCGGCTTCCCCATTAACGGCTAGCTGAAGTAGCCAGAGTCGCAGAAGGTGATCTATCATGGTTCTCCTCTTTTCTGGAAAACCGATCACAAGTAGTGAAATTGGGACCTTTCACTTCTGAAAAACGCACGGTGTCATGCGGAGTCCCTCAAGGATCGCCTCTGTCGCCGGTGCTGTTCAACATCTATCTTCGCCCTCTCTTTGAAATCATCAGTAGCCAAAAACTACTTTATCACTCTTTTGCAGATGACACACAACTGTATTTTCGCATCTGCAACAAAAAGGATCATCATCTCAGTCTAGAGACATGCCTCTCTTCGATAGAAAACTGGATGACAAAGAGTTATCTTAAATTCAACAGCTCCAAAACAGAACTTCTCCTGTTTCACGCCAGTCGTAAGAATCAACTCGCAACAACTTGGACACCCCCGCTCATTCTTGGCCAAATCATCACCCCTAGTGCCAAAGTCAAAAGTCTCGGGGTCATCTTCGACACCTACATGACAATGGACGCACAAATAGGGTCAGTAGTCAGCGGATCTCACCATCTGCTGCGCCTACTATGCAGACTTATTCCTTTTATTCCTAAAGAAGACATAGCAGTCGTGGTGGGAACAATTGTGAACTCCAGACTTGACTATGCCAAAGTACCAAATCTCTCGTCTGAAAGTCGTTCAAAATACGGCTGCCAGACTGGTGATTGGGAAAAAACCATGGGAATCAATCCCACCTTCGCTGAGAACCCTTCATTGGTTGCCAGTGAAAGACAGAATTACTTTCAAAGCACTCTGTCTAACGCATAAGTGCATCCATGGGAATGCCCCCCAATATCTATGCGAAAAAATAAAAGCTCACAACTCCAATCGCGTTCTGCGATCCACCAACCAAAATCTGCTCCAAATACCCAAAGCCAAATACAAGTCCAAAAGAGAAAGAAGATTTGCGCTCCAGGGTCCCAGACTATGGAACGCTTTACCAACCAGCATTCGGTTGGAGGAGAACCACTTGGCCTTCAGAAGAAAGATCTCAACTCATCTCTTTTGATGTCAAAGGAGACAGGAACAACGAGCGCCCAGAGGCGATTTAGTTTGCATGTGCCGCGCTATATAAGTTCTTCATTCATTCAAACCATGTATGGCCGGCCTAAGTACCATAAGAATACTCAGCATAGCATAAACAACAGTTTTTTCAAGCTTGAGTTGCTGCCGATCTCTTAGATAAATCCTTACTAATGCTAGGAATAGTAATCAGACAGTACCAAGCCAATTGAACCTACCCGTGCTTCCCCACAATTTGCAGTGGCTTCAATATGCAAAGGGCTTATGAGATGCCTGTAGGACAGTGGGCATTATCATTAACTGTCCAGCTTGGCTGCGAGTCATGCGATTTACATGATGGTTCAGAGATCCCAAGGTACAAGGTAGAACATTTTGCTGAAATTAATGAAATAGCTGTCTAAAGTCAACGTGATTGCCAACCAAAATTTGTAACATTGTCAGCAGTCAATGATTGTTGTCTGGCCGGGAGCTGTCAGATGCAAAGTAGAGATCCAGCGACAAACTGCTTCCAAAAACAGGATGGCTGGTCGATAACATTTAATATCCCGTATCTTCTTTGGGATAACTACTTTAATTCAGGGCGAGATCTTTAAATTCAATCTAGTAATATTATCTGAGATAGCATTTAATGATTATAATGTACATATATATTGTACAGCCAATCACCTAATGTTATTTGTGGATAAGGGCTACGTGCGCCGTATCGCTTTACCTTCTGTCTGAACACTTTATAGAGTTATGTTTATTTAAAACACATTGCACCTGCCTCCCACCTGTCTGTGTTGTCCCTAGCACAATGGCAAGCTTGTTATTCCTGGAAGTTTGCCAATTAGGAAGAGATTTTCTCAGACCCGGACTGGCTCATGTTGCATTGCAAATAAGTAAAAATCCCACTGGAAACAAGTAAAGGCAACAGAGGAATTATCACTCTATCCATTTCCTAACTCGCCACCGCCACTGCTCCCTCCATGCCTTTCCCAGCACACACAACTCAATTGGAAAGATTGTTTCTGATCACACATGCGGCAATGCAATCACATCCCAGCCACTGAGATCACAGAAAATATTGGCATAAAGACAAACCTGACATGATTTCACAAAATTAACCACTTGACTACTGGGCACTTAAACCCACTTAATAACCAGACCAATTTTCAGCTTTCGGTGCTCTCACATTTTGAATGACAATAACTCAGTCATACAACACTGTAACCAAATGAAATTGTTGTCCTTTTGTTCCCACAAATAGAGCTTTCTTTTGGTGGTATTTTATCACCGCGGTTTTTATTTTTTTCGCTATAAATGAAAAAAGAACGAAAATTTTGTAAAAAAATGAATTTTTCTTCATTTCTATTATAACATTTTGCAAAAAAGTAATTTTTCTTCATAAACTTGGCCTAAAATGTATACTGCTACATATCTTTGGTGACAAAACAAAAAAAATTAGATATTATTTAGTCTGGGTGAAAGTTATAGGGTCTAAAAGCTATGGTACCAATTACTGAAAATTGATCAATTTGATCACATCTGATGTACTGACAGCCTCTCTCATTTCTTGAGACCCTAACATGCCAGAAAAGTACAAATACCCCCCAAATGACCCCTTTTTGGAAAGAAGACATTCCAAGGTATTTAGAAGGGGCATTGTGAGTTTTTTGAAGTTGTCATTTTTTCCCACAATTCTTTGCAAAATCAAGTTTTTTTTCATTTTTATTTTCTTTCCACAAAATTTTCATATTAGCAGGTTATTTCTCACACACAGCATATGCATTCCACAAATTACACCTCAAAACACATTCTGCTATTCCTCCCGAGTATGGCGATACCACATGTGTGAGACTTTTACACAGCGTGGCCACATACAGAGGCCCAACATGCAGGGAACGCCATCAGGCGTTCTGGAACACCCAGACCAATTCTGACATTTCTCTCCTACATGTAAAAATGATCATTTATTTGCTAGAAAATTACATAGAACCCCAAAACATTATATATATGCTTTTTTTAGCAAAGACCCTAGAGAATACAATGGCGGTTGTTGCAACTTTTTATCGCGCATGGTATTTGCACAGCAATTTTTCTAACACATTTTTTTTGGAAATAAAACAGTTTTGTGCTTTTAAAAAAAAAAAAAAAACATTAAATTTAGCCCAATGTTTTTGCATAATATGAAAGATGAAGTTACGCGAGTAAATAGATACCCAACATGTCACCCTTCAATATTGCACACGCTCGTGGAATGGCGCCAAACTTCGCGACTTAAAAATCCCCATAGGTTGACGCTTTAAATATTTTTACTGGTTACATCATTTTAGTTGGAGAGGAGGTCTAGGGCCAAAATGATTGCTCTCGCTCTAACGTTCGCAGCGATACCTCACATGTGTGGTTTGAACACCGTTTTCATATGTGGGCGGGACTTACGTGCACTTTCGCTTCTGTATACGAGCACGCAGGAACAGGGGCGCTTTAATTTATTTTTTATTTTTTTTATTTTTTATTTTACTTTATTTTAGTTTGACCAGTTTTTCCCCAAAAATAAATGTTTTGATTACTTTTATTCCTATTACAAGGAATGTAAACATCCCTTGTAATAGGAATATGGCATGACAGGTCCTCTCTACAGTGAGATATGGGGTCAATAAGACCCCACATCTCACCTCTAGGCTGGGAAGCCTGAAAAAAAAATGACCGCAGAGTATTGCACAGGGAGTATTGCGCAGGGAGTATTGCGCAGGGAGTATTGCAGAGTATTGTTCAGAGTATTGCGCAAGGGTACTGCAGAGTATTGTTCAGAGTATTGCGCAGGGGGTACTGCAGAGTATTGTTCAGAGTATTGCGCAGGGGGCACTGCAGAGTATTGTTCAGAGTATTGCGCAGGAGGTACTGCAGAATATTGTTCAGAGTATTGTGCGGGGGTACTGCAGAGTATTGCGTTGGGGTACTGCAGAGTATTGTGCGGGGGTACTGCAGAGTATTGTGCGGGGGTACTGCAGAGTATTGCGTTGGGGTACTGCAGAATATTGCTGGGGGTACTGCTGAGTATTGCTGGGGGTACTGCTGAGTATTGCGCAGGGGGTTGCAGGGATGCATGAGCAGGGATGGATGGATCTGTGACTGCAATAGTTACAGATCCATCCACAGCGCTGCCGCCATCCGCGCTCCCCCTCTTACACTGTACCGATCGGTACAGAGAGAGGAGGGAGGAACCGGCGTCATCAAATGACGCCGGTCTGTTTACATGTGATCGCGCCGTCATTGGACAGCGCGATCACGTGGTAAACCGCCGCTATCATTCCCGCTATCATTCGCCGCTATCATTCACGTGGTAAACCGCCGCTATCATTCCCGTGTGCGCGCCCCAGGGGGCGCGCGGGGGCGCGACTCTGGAATCACGTTATATAACGTGATCCCAGAGTTAAGCAACCACCTTGCCGCCGTTATTTTTCGGCAGGTGGTTGCTAACTGGTTAAATAAATATGCAATAAAAAAAAAAAGAATGGACCATGAAATGAACAAAAATATACCATTCTGGATCTGATATTTTGACTTATGCCACGTACACACGATCGGTCAAACCGATGAGAGCGGTCTGATGGATTTTTCCATCGCTTAACCCATGGGTCTTCAAACTATGGCCCTCCAGTTGTTCAGGAACTACAATTCCCATCATGCCTAGTCATGTCTGTGAATGTCAGAGTTTTACAATGCCTCATGGGATGTGTAGTTCCACAACAGCTGGAGGACCGATGAAACTAACTGATGGTCAGTCGTGCCTACACACCATCGGTTGGAAAACTGATCGTGTCAGAACGCGGTGACGTAAAACACAACGACATGAAAAAAATTATCGATCATTTTTTTTCTATCGGTTAGGTATCCATCGGTTAAATTTAAATCAAGTTGGCTTTGTTTTAACCGATGGATAAATAACCGATGGTGCCCACACACGATCGGTTTGGTCTGATGAAAACGGTCAATCAAACCGTTCTCATCGGTTTAACCGATTGTGTGTATGCGGCCTTATATTTTTATGGGATAAAGTGCTAATTATTTTTTTATATCTAGAATTATGAAATAATAACCTACATATGCAATCTATTCTTACATAGGTTGAAATAAGACCCACTGAAAAAAAAGAATAAAAAATAGATTAAATAAAAAACCTTCCCATATAAAATCTTATACCCACATCATAATCCAGGGGAAGGAGAAACAAAACCCAATAAAGCATGGTTCACTCCCGCGGGGGAAAAATAAACTCCTTTATTAGATAAATTATTTTCTGATCCACCAGATATTTCCTGGATCAACAATCTCTGGTGTTATTACCTAAAAATGTTAGTATCCAGTTATCTTTTGTACATTTAGAATTTGGCATGCATCCAGTTCTTTTTAAAACAATCCATTTAGCTGGCTAGAACTACAGTGAGGAAAATAATTATTTGATCCCCTGCAGATTTTGTAAGTTTGCCCACTTACAAAGAAATGGGTCTATACTATGTTATCATAGTTGTATTTTAAATGATAGGAGACAGAATATCAACCAAAAATCCTGAAAAAACACACAATACAAATGTTATAAATTGAGTGGCAGTTCAGTGAGTAAAATAAGTATTTGATCCTCAAGCAACACATGGCTTAGTACTTGGTGGGGAAACCCTTGTTGGCAACCACAGAGGTAAGACGGTTCTTGTAGTTGGTTACCAGGTTTGCACACATCTTAGGAAAGATTTTGGTCCACACTTTATAAATCTTCTCTAAATCCTTGAGGTTTCTTGGCTGTTGCTTGGCAACTCAGTTTCAGCTCCCTCCATAAATGTTCTACAGAATTTAGGTCTGGAGACTGGCAAGTCCACTACATGATATTAATGTGCTTCTTCTTAAAGCCACTCCTTTGTAGCCTTGGAGGTATGTTTTGGGTCATTGTCAGGCTGGAAGACCCATCCATGACCCATCTTCAGTGTTCTGGCTGAGGGAAGAAAGTTATCATCCAAAATTTTACAATACATGGCCCCATCTATTGGCCCCTTAATGTGGCAAAGTCTGCCTGTACCTTTAGCAGAGAAACAGTCCCAAAACATCATATTTTCACCTCCGTGCTTGACTGTATGGATGATGTTCTTAGGGTCATAGTCCCCATTTTTCTTCCCGCCAAACATGGCGAGTTGAGTTAATGTCAAAGAACTAAATTTTGGTCTCATCTGACCACGGCGTTTTCTCCCAATCCTTCTCTGGATCATTTAGATTTTCAGTAGCAAACTTCAGACTGGCCGGTACATGTGCCTTCTTGGGGAAAGGGACCTTGCAGGCACTGTAGGATTTCAATCCATGGTGGCGTATTGTGTGTTGACTGAGGTTCCAACTGCCTTGGCAATAATTACAAGCTCCTCCCTTGTAGTTCTGGGCTGATCCCTTGCTTTTCTCATTATCCTTACTCCATGAGGTGAAATCTTGCAATAAGCTCCATACCAAGTGTGATTAATGGATTATTTATATTTATTCCATTTGTGAATAATCATTCCAACAGTTGTCTCCTTCTCACCAAGCTTCTTGGTGATGATCTTGTAGCCCATTTCAGCTTTGTGCAGGTCTACAATCTTGTCCCTGGCATCCTTTGACAGCTCTTTGGTCTTGCCCATGATGGTGAGGTTTATATGGAAGAAAGATTGTGTGGACAGGTGTCCGAGGCCGAGGACTAGATGACGTCCGTGATAGGCGTAACACTGAACACAGGCTCTGCTTGGAAACTGAGTGTTCCGCCTATCATGGGAACAGCACAAGGAGGAGGCACGGCTTTTGAGCAATCTAACTGACTCTGCCAGGGATAAGGTATGGAGATCGTAGAAGTGAGGCATGCAATGGCACAGTGAGGTATGCAATGGCACAATGAGGTATGCAATGGCGCAGTGAGGCATTCAATGGCACAGTAAGGTATGCAATGGTACAGTGAGGCATTCAATGGCACAATAAGGTATGCAATGGTACAGTGAGGTATGCAATTGCACAGTGAGGGGGGACGTGGGTCGTCTTATACAGCAAGTATATCCCAAAACCAACATTTTAGCTGGAAAATTAGGGGGCCATCTTAAACGCCCAGTCGCCTTATATGCCAGCAAATACGGTAATCTGTGTACCACATGAGCACATAGAATAGCCAGTCTATGAGAACCAGAATAATTGTTGCTTGGTAGGGGATCAAATACCTATTTTATTCACTGAGATGCAAATCAATTTATAATATCTGTTTTTTAGGGAATTTTTTGTTGATATTCTGTCTCTATCATTTAAAATACACCTATGATAACAATTATAGACCCTTCATTTCTTTGTAAGTGGGCAAACTTACAAATCTGCAGGGGATCAAATAATTATTTTCTGACTAAATATAATTATCTATCTATCTATCTAAAGAATTACTTACAGTTTGTCGGTGTCTTGCCCGGCGTTCATCGGTGGTCTTGTGCGGTCCGGCGTCCGTCTGTGGCCTCGGTGGTGTCCTCCCCGCTTCTCCCGCGCTGTCTCTGAGCTCTCCTGCGCTGTCTCTGAGCGCTGCCGCCGACATATACCGAGCGCAGTACACTCGGCTATGCGCGGCTCCTCTCGCATAAAGGCTAGGGGGCGGCACAGGGCGTGACCGTGAGCGTAGCCGAGCATAGCCGAGTGTACTGCGCTCGGTATATGTTGGCGGCGGCTCTCAGAGACAGCAGATCGGCGTATAACGCGCACCCACAATTTTCCAGATTATAAGGGGAAAAAAGTGTGCTTCATACGCCGATAAATACGATATATATATATATATATATATATATATATATATATATATATATATATATATAGATATAAATATATCTATATCTATATCTATATCTATATATATATATATATATATACACAGTATGGACAAATATTTTAATCATTCCATAAGCTAGTTAAAAAATATTCATTCCCCTACAGTGTCTGTGAAAAGATGCACGGTTTTTGCACCCACTCTCGATCTAATGCTATTAATAGACCCATTTCTTTAATAGTGAGGCCTGCAATTGAGGCTATGGATCCTCTTGCTTCGCTCTCTATCACAGATGTTTACACACAGGTTCACATCTAAATTAGCACCAATTATAGGCTCTAAATATAGTTTAATTATTCTCCATTTAATAAAGCATTAAGAAAACCTGGCTCGGGTGCTGTACAGAGAACAAAGTCTTACAGCCGTTCTGGCTTTTAATGTGTATAAAGACTTACCACATTGTGCTGAATTTGATTATGTGTTATGCTTGATATATATATTCATTCAGACGACAGACAGCTGGTCATCAAAGATAAATTCACAGGAAATTAGAAAATAACTAATAAGCATTGTTTAATATAAAAATGAAAAAAATGACCACACAAGACAACTATCAATGTTGGTAAAAATCATCTCTTTCTGTAATACTACAAACCTAGGGCCTCTTTCGACACAGTTTCAATCAGGTTTTGCTTTTCCAAAGAAAGTCTATAGGAATGCATAACCCACTTGAAGTTGGTCAAGTGCTGGTCAGAAGGAGGTCTTCTCTAGCGCAACTGAACTCTGAATGATCTCAGAAGTGTGTCAAACTGTTGCCATCTACACAAGCCCAAACTCCTTTAATACAGGATCTATCACACATGGATTTTAACCTCTTGCTGAGAGGTTAGCTTTGTAGGTTGGAACTGGGAAAAAAAGAAAAGATCCCATAATTCACTGAGTACATACGCTATTCTTCTCCTAGTAAACTGCCCTGTTATTTTATATTATGTAGTAGAAGCAATGGCCACAAGAACAATGAGGAGATTAATAACAGTTGTCTGAGACAATAGAAATGAGCTTGGGCATCCTTAGCCAAACTCTGAACTTGCGCCCTTTTTTTCACTTCATTGAGCTACAGGCCAGATCATTCCTGTTCAGCAGTTCACGTAAACAAAATGGCGGGCTGTGGGGCAGAGGCGACCAGGCCCACAGTTCATCGCAGTAAAAGAAGAGCACGAGTTTGTGTAGAAATACATTTTACATTTCTAACCGGTGTGTAAAAAAATTATAAATGAAACAATAGAAGCTAAATATTTGCCAAGGGCAATGGCACCAGTTAAGTTTCTCAGACAAATTTTAATATACCCCCCCCCCCCACCTAATGTTTTAAGGTATGGGTTCCTATTCTGCATATTCAACACAATGTGGTGTATTCTTTTAATATATATTTTATTCATAATGTCTTTATTAATGATATTGGGTCTGGGATTAAAATGATCGTTTCTGTCTTTGCAGATGACACCAACCTATGCAGTGGAAAAACATCCTTACAGGACGTCTCCAACTTACAAGCCAACCTCAATGTACTGTTTAATTGGGCAACCAAGTGGCAAATGAGGTTTAATGTTGATAAATGTAAAGTTATGCACTTGGGGGCTAAGAATATGCATGCGTCATACATACTAGGGGGAGTACAACTGGAGGGATCTGTAGTGGAGAAGGATCTGGGGGTTTTGGTAGATCATAAGCTTAATAATAGCATTAAGTGCCAAGCTGCGGTTTCCAAAGCGAGCAAAGTCATTTCTTGTATTAAGAGAGGTATAGACTCCAGAGAGAAATACCTTTTTGCCCCTGTACAAATCATTAGTAAGACCTTTTGGGCACCAGTTCAGTCCAGATATGAGGAGGTATATGATCAAAATGTATAAATACATAAGGGGTCCTTATAATGATCTTGATGTTGCTGTATTCACTTTAAAGGGGTTGTAAACCCTCGTAACCATTAGTTATACTTTATGGTCATAACAGAGGACAAGGGGACATTACGGGAAAAGAGACTTCATCTCCAAATACGGAAAGGTTTCTTCACAGTAAGAGTTGAGAAAATGTGGAATAGACTCCCTCCAGGGGTGGTTCTGGCCATCTTAGTGGATTGCTTTAAAAAAGGCCTGGATTTTTTCCTAAATGTACATAATATAACTGGGTACTAACATTTATAGGTAAAGTTGATGCATGGAATATCTGATTGCCTCTCGGGGGATCAGGAAGTATTTTTTTTACCCTGTTGTAGAAAATTGAAGCATGCTTTGCTGAGTTTTTTTGCCTTCCTCTGGATCAACTGTGGGTATAGAATTGTGTATATGGGATTGTATGATTTTTTTGTTGTTGAACTAGATGGTCTTTTTTTAACCTAACTATTTATTCTCTACTATATACTATACCAGGGGTAGTGAATTAAAATTCATGGGGGTCCGGTCGAAAAAAATGTCATATTGGTGCTATGACTCCACATGATATCCTCCGCTTCACAGCACCCCCACCACACACCTTTACGAGACACACATCACACTCTTTTTCTTTTAACTTTATTGAAATCTCAAAATACATTTCTTAAATTTTTATGCAGCACAGCTCAGTTGCGGTGCATAAAAACAGTATGCATTTTTCACCGCACCAAGCAGGGGCGCTGTTGAAGTGTGAACAGGACACATATAAACTGTTTTCTATTGCCCTTGCAGAGACCTGTGTTTTTCTTGTGCAGAAATCACAGACCCCCTTTTACATCAGTCTTCAGTCCTCCCCCCTTAACATCACAGACCCCCTTTTACATCAGTGTCCTCAGCTCCCCCCTCATGTCACATCCCCCCTGCCTCATCACAATCCCCCCCCTTTACAGACTGACCCGACCCATCACAGACTGACCCCCCAAATAACAGACTGACCCATCACAGACTGATCTGACTCATCACAGACCTCCCCATCACACAGACTGGCCCCCCAAATCACAGACCCCTCATTGCAGACTGACCCCCCCACCACAGACTGACCCCCCCAATCACAGACCCCTCATTACAGACTGACCTAACTCATCACAGAACCCCCATCACACAGATTGACCCCCATCACAGACTGACCCCCCCCCCAAATTACAGACCCCCTCATTACAGACTGACCCGATCTATCACAGACTGACCCGATCCATCACACCGACTGACCCCCCATCACAGACTGACTTGACTCATCACAGACCCCCCCATCACACAGAGTGACCCATCACAGACTGACCCCCATCACAGACCCAACCCCCAAATCACAGACCCCCTCATTACAGACTGACCCGATCCATCACAGAACCCCCCATCACACCGACTGACCCATCACAGACTGACCTGACTCATCACAGACCCCCCCATCACACAGAGTGACCCATCACAGACTGACCCCCATCACAGACCCAACCCCCAAATCACAGACCCCTCATTACACACTGACCCCCCCATCACAGACCACCCAATCACAGACTGACCCCCCAAATCACAGACCCCTCATTACAGACTGACCCCCCAAATCACAGACCCCTCATTACAGACTGACCCCCCAAATCACAGACAACTCATTACAGACTGACCCCCCAAATCACAGACCCCTCATTACAGACTGGCCCCCCAAATCACAGACCCCTCATTACAGACTGACCCCCCAAATCACAGACCCCTCATTACAGACTGGCCCCCAAAATCACAGACCCCTTCATTACAGACTGACCCTCCATCACAGACCACCCAATCACAGACTGGCCCCCCAAATCATAGACCCATCATTACAGACTGACCCCCCAAATCACAGACCCCTCATTACAGACTGACCCCCCATCACAGACCACCCAATCACAGACTGACCCCCCCAATCACAGACCATCCAATCACAGACTGACCCCCCAAATCACAGACCCCTCATTACAGACTGACCCCCCAAATCACAGACCCCTCATTACAGACTGACCCCCCAAATCACAGACAACTCATTACAGACTGACCCCCCAAATCACAGACCCCTCATTACAGACTGGCCCCCCAAATCACAGACCCCTCATTACAGACTGACCCCCCATCACAGACCTCTCATTACAGACTGACCCCCCCCCCCCATCACAGACCTCCCAATCACAGACTGACCCCCCAAATCATAGACCCCTCATTACAGATTGACCCCCCCAAATCACAGACCCCTCATTACAGACTGACCCCCCATCATAGTCCTCTCTCGATATTAACCCCCTGTCCACACAGTACTCCCCCTCTCCCCACAGAACCCTACCTAATTCACACGCTCTGGACGATGGGCGGGACTTAGTGAGTGATTTATTGCTGGAACTGCCTATCAACCAATCACCCACTCACCCACTCAGTAACTTAAAAAGTCCCCCCTTTGTCCAGAGAGTGGCGGTGCTTCATGTCTTGTGTGAATCAGACAGGCAGTGTGGGGAGGGGGAGGGGCAGTGCTGAGATGTTCCCGTGCCTGCTATGCTATGTATATAGCGGTAGCAGCGGCGGCGGTGGGCGGGCAAGCTGGCAACAGGGAGAGAACACGGAAAACTATTTGGCGAGGCTGCGATCCGGGCAAAATGGCCACGGGGGCCGGAAACGGACCGCGGTCCGCCATTTAGTGACACCCGTACTACACTATATATATTGGTTAGAAAACCTTTAATTGGTATTGTTTCAATGCATATGAATCTGGCATCAAAGCAGTCTACCATAGTCCATTTCTCTCCTAAAGTGGCTGTAATCCCTCGCATATACCCAGTAATGTGGCCTTAGGTGATACACAAAGAATAAACAAATACTCCTACATACTGTATGTTTTACTTGTCTATGTGCATTCTTCTCTTCTCTACATCCATTCAAAGCTGTAGTTAGAGCTCTTATACAGTGTGTGAGAGCTGATTGGAGGAAAGGGGGACACACCCCCATCCACACTGCACAGAAACAAAGGAAGGATACAGTACTGAGTGGATACGCTGTGTACTGAGCTCCCTCCTTGTCACATATTTATCTCACGTGTTGGCAAAACATCTCAGAAGTGACTCATGCTAATAACAGAGGAACGAAGCACCAGAAAGAAAGACATTAAGAGCTCTGGAGAGAGAGAAGTAAACACTACAGATATATGTGCTTTGTTCAGATTTCACAACTGAGGTTTACAACCACTTTAAAGTGGACCTTTAGTCATTTTTTCAACTTCCCATCTATTAAATCTTTTGCTCTTGTTTTAACTTTGGTAGTAAAAAACCCTTCCTGATTCCTGTCTGGTAACAAGCCTAGGCTTATGACAGCATGCACAGCTCTCTCTCTCACTATGGTGAGAGTTTGCCAGGAATGGAGGGGGGGGGTGCGAGTCATAAAAGGGTAAATGAGAGCTGCAGGGCTGCCTCTGTGTAAATCCAGGAAGTGAACAGGCAGCTGCCCACAGTTAAAATGGTTGCAGCCAGACTCAGTGGACGGAGATTTCTGCAGAATATTTGGCAAGTACAGAATCACAGTATATATAAAATAATATGAAAAATTGGTTGGAGGGAAGCTTCAGAATGGCAACAATGTTTTTAATCACAAATTATGTGAGCAAACTGCAGTTCCTGTTTAAGGTGGCCATACTGTGTTGCATTTCTGACGACTTTATAAGGTCTTTGGCCAATTTGTGGAAGGGGAAAGTGGAAATTGCTTCCCTTAAACATTGACTATGTTTAACCCTTTTGCTGCCAGCATTAGTAAATAGATAGGAAGGTATATGATATTTCCTTTATTTTTTTTTTGCATTTTCTCATTTTTTTTCTGGTTTTCAGGCCCGGGCAAATGATGGCATACATCCCAGGAATCTTTAGGGAGGAGTAGGGGTCTTCTCAGCTAAACAGACCCTCCTGCATACCTGAGCTAACGGCAGGTGAATTCCAGGAAGTAAATGCTACAGGAATCATCTGCCCTTACTCAAGATGGCCAGAAAAGCTACGGAGGTGTTTTTCAAAGTGATTTCTCAGCAACATAAAGCATGAAAATATGGATGGACCGGGGAGTTTGCTTTGAATATTACAAATGAATTTAAATGCATTCTTGGTTTGTGGTGTTTAGATGCAGTATAGTTCCTATTTAAGTGAATACCATGTACTAGTGATCAAAAACAATATTGTATGCATGTATTGTTCCTGAATTGACCTATCTGACTCTATTTGCATTCATTGTTTTAGTTCTGTCTTGTCCAATATTCTAGTATATTAGCTTGTCAAATGCAATTGCTTAAAAAATCATATCACATTATCAAGGGATTATTTAAGTAACTCAGAAATCACTAAGCCATTAACTGTATACAAGGTGGAACATGAAAGACAATTCTTCATATACTCATACACCTTGTTCGAAGGTAATACAGGACGTTTATCATAGAAGTACAAAACTGGGTCGACAAGCAAAAGCACAAACTCCATCAATCACAGGATAGCCTATATTTCATTGAGATACTAACATTTTATATAGGAGGACAAGTAATTCCCCTTGGTTAAAATCTAGTCTTGTGCTTGACTAACACTTCTAGGAAGAAAAATATTTAACTACTGCTGAGGAATTTTCCACTGGAAAATGTCCTTGTAAAAATAACTTTTCTGCAATATATGTATGTATGTATATATATATTACCAGAAGTATTGGGACACCTGCCTTTAAATGCACATGAACTTTAATGGCATCCCAGTCTCAGTCCGTAGGGTTCAATATTGAGTTGGCCCGCCCTTTGCAGCTATAACAGCTTCAACTCTTCTGGGAAAGCTGTCCACAAGATTTAGGAATGTGTCTATAGGAATGTTTAACCATTCTTCCAGAAGCGCATTTATCAGGTACTGATGATGGACAAGAAGGCCTGGCTCTCAGTCTCCACTCTAATTCACCCCCATGGTGTTCTATCGGTTCTACCTATCCTCCACCCCAAACATGCCCTTCCATGTCTTTATGGACCTTGCATTGTGCACAAACAAACAAACTTTTTTCAATGAAGTATTGGGAGAAAATTCTTCCTTTTATGCACAACAAAGACCTCTCCTTTCCTAATATTTTTACTAAAGCACAATAACTTAAATATATTCCTTAAAGCAGAAGTACAGCCAAAGCTCATGGATCACAGAAGTGCAGTTGGATTGGCACTCCTGTGACCCCTTTGTTAGAAGAGAGCGAGCTGAAGTCCGCTCTTCACTGACGTCACAGAGTCGGTCCAGGCTCGGGTGTCATCATGAAGATGGAGCCAGGATCCTCCCAGATCCCTGGACTAGCAACTGGCTCAGGCTCTCAGCAAGCCACTTCACAGCTCAGCGCTCCAGTGAGGAGGGGGCAGAGCAGAAAACTGTGTTCGATCAAGCTTTTCTCATGCTGCGTACACACGACGATGTGAATATTTTTTTTTTAATGTCATTAAAAACAACCGTGTGTGGGCTCAAGAGCATTTTTCACAACGTTAAAAATGGCCATTAAAAATTTGGAACATGCTGTAAATTTTTGCGTAGTTTTTATCGTCGTAAAAAATGGTTGTGTGGTCTTTAACGACGTAAAAATTATGAGCATTCTCAGGAGACGAGAGCTATCTTTCTTGTAAAACTAGCGTTCGTAATGGAGATAGCACATTCGTCACGCTGTAACAGACTGAAAAGCGTGAATCGTCTCTCAAAGTTTTACTGACACGAAATCAGCAAAAGCAGCCCCAAGGGTGGCACCATCCGAATGGTACTTCCCCTTTATAGTGCCGTCGTGCATTGTACGTCACCGCGCTTTGCTAGAGCATTTTTTTTTCACGATCGTGTCTAGGCAAGGCCGGCTTAACAATAATCGTATTGAAAAAAATTTGTTTTTTCTAGACCATTAAAAATGGTCGTGTGTTAAAGCGGAGGTTCACCCTAAATATAAGCCCTCCCATGTGATCCAGCATACTGGCGTCAGCGCCAGTATGCTGTTTTTTCTTTTTTAAATCCATGTACTTACTGTCTTATGCAGAATTTTATTTTTTTTACCCCGCGGTGGACGGCGCCAGTATAGCGCGTCACATCTTACGAAAGTACCCGAAAAGGACTTGGGTAATCTCGGCGAAAATGCGGCGCCTGCGCACAGACCTAGGATCTGACTGCGCAGGCGCCGTATTTCTCCGAGTCCTATTTCGGCGTTTTTCGGAGGGCGTGACGCGCCATAGCCGTAGGACTCGGAGAAATACGGCGCCTGCGCAGTCAGCTCCTAGGTCTGTGCGCAGGCGCCGCATTTTCGCCGAGATTACCCGAGTCCTTTTCGGGTACTTTCGTAAGATGTGACGCGCTATACTGGCGCCGTCCACCGCGGGGTAAAAAGAATAAAATTCTGCATAATACAGTAAGTACATGGATTTAAAAAAAAAAAACAGCATACTGGCGCTGACGCCAGTATGCTGGATCACATGGGAGGGCTTATATTTAGGGTGAACCTCCGCTTTAAGCCCCATACACACTATCAGTTTTCCTGACGGTTTTCTCATCAGGTTTACCAAAACCATGTAGTGCAAGGACCTGCCTGATTGCATACAAATCGAAACTCTTGAGGTTTGACCTCATATTAGATGGTTTTGGTAAACCTAAAGAGAAAACCATCAGGAAAACTGATAGTGTGTATGGGGCTTAAGCGGCATCAGTGTTATAGGCACCACCGGGACAGATGTGGACCGATGCTGCATCCACCTAGGCAAGTATGAATAAAGAAAAAAAAAACACATACATCTCTTATAATAGCTGCAAAGAATACAAATCCACTTTGTGTGTACCAAATGTCTTTGCAAACCCATTTATTGCTTTGTAAAAGTTTCAGTGGCATCACCACAGTGCTGTACAGAGCAGAGAGCACACTATAGGAGTGGCACATTAGGCCTCACCCACTACAGGCTGCCTTCAGAAAACTACAGGAAGAGGCGGAGACAAGACCAGTGACCCAGCACAAAGAGAGAAAGCAGGTCTTCGAACAGGAACTTCCTGCAGAGAGGTTTCATGCTGGATCACTGCACAGATCTGGAAGAAATCACAAAGCACACCAAATAAGAATACATATGCCTCTTTTATTTAGACAATGCTTTCTTATCCTAGCATTCAGCTTTAAGAGATCTGCCATACAAACACTCAAAACAGCAGCTAAGTTAAACACATTACCATGAAGAAAGCGTGAAAAAGCATGAATGCATAATTGTGTCCAGTAATCCAGTTACTAATGGGGAAGCTTTCATTCTTGATGGGCTAAGCATGACACGGAAAGGCCATCAACAGTGAATACTCCCTCCATTAGTAATTGGATTATCACACAAAATTATGCCTAAGCACTTCCTTCACTTCCTTCTCTATGCAGAGACATGCAATATACTTCAACTAACTGAAGTAATTAACAGAAAAAGCAGCAAAATAATCTGCACACTTAGCCATTGACTGCAACGGACACAGAATCTCTAGTAAGAGACTCCGCAGCACACACAACGAGCGTGCATTACATATGTAGCAGGGGAGACACATGCCAACAGAAAAGCAGCTTCCTGGGTGTCATTCAAGATGAATCAGACACAGGACCAGTGACGGAAACCATCAATCTTTATCAATAAATAAATACTATTGTCCATCTGGTGATTTGGTAAAATGCTGTCCAACTTTCTTTCTTTCTTTCTTTTTCACTAATAAGATGAATTAATGTGGGGTCTAGGTCATTTTTTTCAATTTAATTAGGTTTAAAGCAATGTCTTTATATGTGTTCATAGAAAAGCATCCTACAATGTGTATAGGCATTATACAACTACAGTAAAACCTTGGTTTGAGAGCGTTTTGCAAGACAAGCAAATGTTTTAATAAATTTTGCCTTGAAATAAGAGTAACGTCATGTCACAACTTGGTATATAAAAAAAAAAGAGAGGAGCCTCTAAGTGTAGCAATATGGTTACATTTAATGAAGGGACAACATTTAGCAACTTATTGCTACACTTAAGCCACTTAAAATACCGATCGTGTTAGAACGCAGTGACGTAAAACACAACAACGTGCTGAAAAAAATTAAGTTCAATGCTTCCAAGCATGCGTCGACTTGATTCTGAGCATGCGTGGATTTTTACCGATGGTCGTGCCTACTAACGATCGTTTTTGACCTATCGGTTAGGCGTCCATCGGTAATATTTTAAAGCAAGTTGGCTTTTTTTTAACCAAAGGTTAAATAACCGATGGGGCCTACACACGATCGGTTTTGACCGATGAAAGCGGTCCATCAGACTGTTGTCCTCTGGCTAACCTATCGTGTGTACGCAGGTTTAGGCCTCGTACACACGATCAAATCTGTCTGCTGGAAACGGTCTGCTAGACCGTTTCAGCAGACAGATTCGATCGTGTGTACGGGCTAACAGACGGATTTAGCCACCCGACAGATTTCAAAGCATGCTTTGAAATCTGTCGGCTGGGAACCCGTCCGCCCGACATGTCTGCTGGTTAGTACGCTAACCAGCAGACATGTCTTCTCGCACACGCGCCGAATGGTTTCCACGCATGCGCGGAAGTGTTTTACTTCCTGGTGCGGTGACGGTGTCAACATCACCGCCACGTCACCGACACGTCAGCGCGCTGTCTGCTGGCGGGGATTTTGGTTTGCTCGTGTGTACACGCGAGCAAACCAAAATGCCAGCAGACAGATTTGTTTAAATCGGTCGGACAGACCGTTTTGAACAAATCTATTTACTCGTGTGTACGAGGCCTTAGAGATGCCTCTCTTCTCTTTTATATCCTGTAAAAAAAATGCTTTGATATACAAGTGCTTTGGATTACAAGCATGTTTCTGGAACGAATTATGCTCATGGTTTTACAGTAGTTTTATTACATAAAACACAAAATATTTTCCATAGGTTATCACTATACAAATGTTAGAGATCACATTGGATACACATTAAAGTTAAATGTCTACTTTTTGATTTGCTACCAATACTTGAATATATCCCATAATACAATAATGGCAGTGTCCCTTGTATGGATGGGGGAAGCAAATGTTTTGGGTTACATGTGTTGTGCTCTCTGATGTGATGTGCACTAATTACTCCCCAACGTTTCTTTATTCTCTGGATGTCCAAATAAGCATTGCTGGTATAATGAGATACAATGTGTATATAAATAAGCCTAAAAAACATATTCTCTGGATGTTCCCCCGGTCAGAGACAGTACAATGACACTTACAATAACAATATATATAATTCTGGAAAGCATATTCTTTGGACGTCCCACTGGTCAGAGCCAGTACAATGATACTTACAATGTCTATATATATCATTCTGGAAAACATATTCTCTGGATGTTCTCCTGGTCAGAGCCAGTACAATGACACTTGGAAAACCAAGAACTGCTTGGTACTAACGAGAAGTTTTCCCTTCTGGAAAACTGCAGGGAGAGCCTGGATTCCTGGCCGTCTGTATGCTCCCTCGCAGTGTTTCCCACAAGAAAACTGCCAGGTATACCGGTGGGAAAATAGAGAGTAGGTTCTCTATTTTCCCACCGGTATACCTAGCAATTTTCCTGTCTGGAAAACTGCGAGGAAGCATACACACGTCCGGCTCTTATGTCAGTTTTACTGGCAGGAAAACGGTCGTGTGTAGGGGGCTTTACAATGTCTATATAAATAATTCTGGAAAACATATTTGGATTTGGATGTCCCCTGGTCAGACCAGGTACAAGGACACTTAGGCCTCGTACACACGAGCAGACATATTTGTTCAAATCTGTCCGTCCGACCGATTTGAACAAATCTGTCTGCTGGGATTTTGGTTTGCTCGCGTGTACACACGAGCAAACCAAAATCCCCGCCAGCAGAGAGCGCGCTGACGTGTCAGTGACGTTGACGCCGCCACGTCACCGCACCAGGAAGTAAAACACTTCCGCGCATGCGCCGAATCCATTCGGCGGCGGTACGGCGGCGGTGCGGGACGACATGTCTGCTGGTAAGTGTACTAACCAGCAGACATGTCGGGCGGACGGATTCCCACCCGATAGATTTCAAAGCATGCTTTGAAATCTGTCGGGTGGCCAAATCCGTCGGCTCGGCCGTACACACGATCGAATCTGTCTGCTGAAACGGTCCAGCGGACCGTTTCCAGCGGACAGATTTGATCGTGTGTACGAGGCCTTACAATGTATATGTAAATAATTCTGGAAAACATATTCTCTGGATGCTCCCCTGGTCAGAGCCGATACGAGGACACTTACAATGTCTATATATATAATTTTGGAAAATGTATTCTTTGGATGTCCCCCTGGTTAGAGCCAGTAAGAACTGTAACCAAGTCACCTACATCAGGTAATTCCCCGCAGCTATTACCAATTGTATCACCTCCCCCTCCCTTTAGATTGTAAGCTTCATGAGGGCCCTCCTATTCCTTCTGTATTGAACTGTATTGTAATTGTGCTGCTCCCCCTCTACATTGTAAAGCGCTGCGTAAACTGTTGGCGCTATATAAATCTGAAAAATAATAATATTCTTTGGATGTCTTTCTAGTCAGAGCCGATACAATGAAACTTACAACGTGTATATGAATAATTCTAGATTCTCTGGATGCCCCGAGATCAGAGTTTTTTTTTCTTCTCTTTTTTTTTTTTTTTACCACATCAGACTTAACCGGGAGGTTAGAGGTTAGAGAAGAGTTCATTATTATTATTCCGCCCTTCATATTTCCTCTTCGGTTTCGCATCACTTGTGATTTTTCTATTTATTTAATTTATCATATTTTATTTTTTTTCCCCGTTTCTTTATTCTTTCTTTCCCCCTTCCCCCTTTTTTTTTTTTTTGATAGGTTATTAACCATGGGGAAGAGATACAGATTGAGAGGGGAAAACATTATGGTTAGAGCTCCTTACATTAAACAAAAACAGTTCCAATTGATCCCCTCTGTCTCTATAACCCTGGTTCTCCTCTCCCCCCCCTTTTTTTTTTCTCCCACCCTTCTCCCTCCCCCCCCCCCTGTTATGCCCCCCCTCCCTGTTTCTTGATCGTTTACCTTTTCGGGTCGGGCCGCCTATGTTTTTTTTGTCTATTTATTTATTTTTATTTATTTTTTTCCTTCTTTCCCTCCATTCCTTCTAGTTTTTAGGCTTACCTGTCTGTTTCTGATGTTATATGAAAAAAAATGTTGGTTGTTTTAAAAGATCTCCACTGGTCCCAGATCGTTCTGCCCCTTCCTCCCTCTTCGTCACCCAAATCGACCCTTCTCAGATGCTCCATCTCCGAGATATGGTCGACCCGGTGCATCAGTTCTTTTAAAGGTGGCTTCGCAACCAAAATTTCAGGATTAAACCCTTTGCTGCGTTTTACAACACCGGGACCAGTGTCGAACCGTATTTTTTTTCATCTTTTACTGTTACTTGTCCATGAAACAGACAGGTCAGAGGGTCTAGAGGGATTCTTTCTCTTGTGATTTCTTCTATTATATCGAGTACCTCCCTCCAGTATTCCTGGACTCTCGGGCAATCCCACCAGATATGGAATGTAGTCCCTACCTGATTACACTTCCTCCAGCATAGGGGGGAATTGGTCGGGTGTATTTTATTTAGTTTAACCGGGGTCAGATGCCCTCTCATCATACATTTATAATTGGCTTCTATTGTTATGATGTCTTTTGCGTAGTTAAATGTGGCTTTAAACATTTGTGTGTCTTCAATCGTTTCCCCGATATCTTTCCCCCATTCCTCTATGCTTCGTATTGTTCCCTTTGACCCTAATACTGTCAGTATCTTATAAATCGCCGCAATTCCATGCTGTAGTGATTTTCCGGTGGAACAGAGTTTTTCTATTGGGTTCTGTGCTGGGTCGTCTCTTATTGGTGCTGGGAGTGTACTAACAAAGTGCTTCAGTTGTAGGTATTCCCAATCAGTTATCTGTTGAGCCCCATCTATTACGTGTATATCCTCTTTTTTTTTTTTTTCCCTTGTGTGACTATTTCCCCCAACCTTTTACTACCTAATTTTTTCCCCATTCTAGTCCTGTTTCCTGGTGCAAAAAAATCTGTATTGGCTAGTGGGATTAGTGGCGAATTATATTCCCATTTTTCCTGTTTACATATCAAGTCCCATATCTTAAGGACCTGTTTTGTGATACTATGCGTGTCTGTGTTACTTATTCTAAATTTTGGTGGGATCCAAATGAATGTGTTTAATTGTTGCCTACTTATTATCTTTTCCATCTGTGCCCATTTTTTTAACGTGTTCCTATTCGTCCATTCCACTAGTCTTGCTAGGATTGCAGCTTGATAGTATCTTTTTATATCGGGGAGGGCTAGTCCTCCTCTTTTTTTTTCCCGAGTGAGGGTTACATAACTTTTTCTTCTTTTTTTGTCCTGCCAGATGTATTTTGTAATTATGGTTTTTAATACTTTAAAGAAGCTTTGTGGGACGTTGATTGGGAGCATTTGAAATTTATATATTGCCTTTGGTAACACCATCATTTTGAACGTATTAATCCTCCCCATCCAGGAAATCTGTCTTTTATTTAGATTTTTTACGTCTCGTCTTAATTCGTTAAGTAAAGGGATATAGTTAGCCTCATAGAGGTCATCTACTTGGGGGGTTATTTTTATACCTAGATAGGTAAGTGATTTTTGTTCCCACGTAAAAGGGAATGCTTTACGTAAGGCCACCTCTTCCTTTGTCTCTATTCCTATGTTCATAATTACCGTTTTTACTGGATTTATTTTAAAGTTAGACAGTTTACCGTATCTACTTATTTCCTCCAATATGTTGGGTATAGATATTCTTGGATTGGCAACGTATAGGAGTACATCGTCGGCGTATGCTGCCACTTTATGTCCTCCTCTCCCACTCTCACCCCCCCTATGTTTGGGTTATTTCTTATCTTGCACAGCAATGGTTCCAGAGCTATAACATATAGGAGAGGTGAGAGTGGGCAGCCCTGTCTTGTACCGTTCATCATGTCTATCACCGACGATACACTCCCTTTACTCTTGCCGTTGGGGCCTTATATAAGTTTCCCACCCATTTCATGTATCTGGGACCCAATCCTACATTTCTCAAAGTATCCATCATAAATCCCAGAGTTGATACAATGGGACTTGCAATATTTATTCTAGAAAATGTATTCCCTTAGTGCCGGTTCACACTACAGCGACTTGGGATCCGACTTGTATCGCCCCAAGTCGCACGACATGAAAAATTACATTGAAGTGAATGAGAGCTGTCTTTAATGCACAGTACTGAAGTCGCTCCGACTTCAGAAAAGGTTCCTGTACTACTTCAAGGGGGCCGCCCAATGGTTGTGTCTGAACCATCTGGAAGGGTGCTTCTGGTGAGGATGGGTGGCTGCGCCTGGTCTAGTCTTTTTGCCGGGTTCTAATCTGGCCTTCTGGCTGGCGGAGATCTGGTGGGAGGAGCTGGAACTGCCTTGTGGTATGACAGGGTAGGGCCATGCAAATCCCGCCGGGTTGACAGGGAGTCTGGAAGGGTTAGTATTGGTGGGGGCTGCTAGGTGGCGGGCAGCGCTCCCCAAGAAAACCTTGAAGGGCTCTCTTTCTGGCGGGGGTGGAGGGCTGCACTGGCTGGTCAGGGGGTTGGATTTGGAACGGAAAAGCCTATGGTGCATGTGCCCCTGGAGTGGCAGTCCAGGGGTGTCTGAGAATCACTGTGAGTGAGTGTCACTTTGATTTAAAGACACCACGGTCACTGCACCAGCTACACGCTTTTTTAGCACCTGCCCCCTGGGCCGGGCCTTTTGGCCAGGACCGGAGGAATTTTTTATTCCTGGCCGGAGGGCCTGGTCATTGTTTAACACAATGACCACTTCTTTCACTCTCCACTATCCCTTTCCCCCACTTTGTTTAATTTATTGCCTATGTTTGTCACGTTTTTGTCTTTTTTTGTTTGTGCACGTTTTGTTCACTGTGTGATTAGTAGGGTGCCGGTCCTCGGGCCAGCCCTGAACGTCTTGGGCTTAGTTTGCCTGCTCTCATGGGGTCTCCCTTCGGGGGAGTCCCACCTAGTACTTGGAGGGTTCTGTTTCAGCAGTCCCTCTAAGGAAGTTGGGTTTGTGTCGGCTTCGGTTGCTCGGACCACAGTACCTCAGTCCCCGTCTGGAGCCTAACGCCCCGGGGGATCAGGGTTTGGGTCCCTTCTGCACAGGAGGACCACTTGACGTTGCAACAGTCTGCACGTTTTTGTGAACACTCTTTATGTGTGTGCACATTTTTTCTGCACCGGGTGGAGTTTTTTGGGTGTGTTCACACGCCATAGGCTTTTTTTTAAAAAAAAAAGGAAGTTGCCTCCAAAGTCGGGTCAGTGTCATAGTTACATAGTTAGTCAGGTTGAAAAAAGACACAAGTCCATCCAGTTCAACCATAAAAAAAATAAACAAACAAAATAAAACAGTACAATCCCATACACCCTACTCCATACCAACAGTTGATCCAGAGGAAGGCAAAAAAAACAGCGGAGCATGATCCAATTCACTACAGGAGGGGGAACAATTCCTTCCTGATCCCCCGAGAGGCAATCTGATTTACTCCGGATCAACTTTACCTACAAATCTTAGTACGTGCATTTAGAAAATAATCCAGGCCCTTCTTAAAGCAATCTACTGAGCTGACCAGAACCAACTCTTGAGGGAGTCTGTTCCACATTTTCACAGCTCTTACTGTGAAGAAACCTTTCCTTGTCCTCAGTGTTGACCTTAAAGTGAATAACCCAACACCAAGTTCACTATATGGACCTCTTATATATTTGTACATGTTGATCATATCCCCCCTTATTCTCCTCTTCTCAAGAGTGAATAAATTCAGTTCCTCTAATCTTTCCTCATAGCTGAGCTCCTCCATGCCTCTTATCAGTTTGGTTGCCCTTCTCTGCACTTTCTCCAGTTCTCCGATATCCTTTTTGAGAACTGGTGTCTTAACTGAAGCAACTTTACAGGAAGAGAAAATAGTTATCTCAGGCAAACCCCTCCCTTCCACAGAGCTGATTATTGTTTGATTGGCCACTGGCAAAGTCGCCTGTCCTGGAGGCAACTTAAAGTCGTGCTGAAGTCGTCTCGCAAAGTCGCACTGGAAGTCGTGTTGCCCCTGTGTGAACCGGCACTTAATGTCCTTCTAGTCGGAGACAGTAAAATATGACTGACAATATTTATTTGTGCTGATTCTTTTAAAATAATAAATGCAATCATCTAGAGGTTGGACAAAATATTTAATGTAATACAACACTTCTAGTAGTATTTTTTTTTTTATAGAGGTCTATACATCAAACCAAAAAGAAGAACAGCTGAGGAGGAAAGATGGACAGAGGGATCTATGAGCTTAAACAATGTGACTCACAGTGCATGTAAGGATAATTCTAGAAAACCGGATGTCCCCCTGACCAGAACTTGTACAAATAGGATTTCATTGTCCAGGTATATCATTTTTGCAGTATGAATTAGGATAAAGGATAGATCCAATGTACTTTGGGGGGCTAAAAAATGCTTTAATCATCAGGGCTAATGAAACAACAGAAATACATATATAACTATACTATTATACTATACTAAATGTACTAATATTTCTGCTGTTTTAGCCTGGATGGGGGGCATTTCTGAGGCCCCAAAGCGCATTGGATCTACCTTTAATTAATTGAATTGCATTCTTAGATCTTAATCTAAGATCTATTTAGGTACCAGGGGCTGACTTACCATTCATGCACTCGGGCACTGCCGAGGGCCCCATTCCACTAGGGGGCCCCATCAAGTTTTAAATCCCAAGATTATAGCTGCCCTGCCTCTCTAGTACGTGTGTATGTGTATTCTGTGTGTATACTGTGTGTATATTGTGTGTCTGTGTGTGTATACTGTGTATGTATACTGTATGTGTGTGTGTGTTTATACGGTGTGGCCCCATAATCTGTTGCCTGGGGGCCCCATAATCTCCTATTGCCCGGGGCCCCATAATCTCCATTTGCCCGGGGCCACATAATCTCCATTTGCCCGAGGGCCCCATGAGTTGTCAGTCCGCCCCTGTTAGGTACAACCTAAGGAAACTATAAACATAATTTGCCATGGAAAAGCTGCCAGCTAAGGCTGCGTACATACGACCGGTTTCCTCGACAGAATCCATCAAGAAACTTGGTGGCAGAGCTTTTTTGCCATGGAAAACGGTCGTGTGTATGCTTAGAAACCCGCGCACCTTCGGTAAAAGTAACGTTTGTAATGGAAATAGCACATTTGTCACGCTGTAACAGACTTAAAATTAAAAATGTCTCTTACCAAACCTTTACCTAACACGCAGTAACATGAGATTGGCAAAAGCAGCCCCAAGGGTTGTGCCAGTGGAATCAAACTTCCCCTGCTGTCGTATGTGTTGTACGTCATCGCGTTTGAGAACGAGGAGATTTGGTCCTGACAGTGTGTACGCAAAGACAGCTTGTCAAGTTTCTCGACAAGCCTAACAAGGAACTTGTCGAGGAAAACAATGTGTCTTTCCCGACGAGTTCCTCGCTCGTGTGTACGAGGCCTAAGAATCCAAACTCTCTGTCCAAATACCACCTTTAAATTCTCATACCAATAGGATAACCCTGGGGTTCTAGTGCCAATCTTCCTGCTTTTCAAGAGTTTGTACAAAGACACTTACAATATGTATGTAATTAATTGTATAAAACAGATTCTCTGGATGTTCACCTGGCAGAGCAGGTACAATTGAGCATCACAATATATATTTTTTAATTATTATTTATTTTTTGTGTGTGTGTTAGAGTAAATGAGGATGGGTGAGGAGAATATAGAACTCTTGAGCAGGCTCGTCTTTACCATAGGGCAAACAGGGGCAGCTGCCCAGGGCCCTGTCACTGTTGGGGGCCCAAAGCAGAGCCGCCCGTTAAGCCCCTGTGCTGCCCACAAATCAGCTCTGAAAATCATCAGCGGCACACAGTACTGCTTCCCTTCCCAGTGTTTTAAAATGTACAGCACCCCTGGCTTCCCTTTAGACGTGCACTTCTCCCTTCCTACCACTGGGTGCTGTTTGTATATAAAAGTGAATTAGAATGTGATTTTATAGCATCCCCAGTTTGATCTTCCCGAGGCTGACTTCTTCCTGCTCCTCAAGGTATGTCACTGTTTGCTAAACTATATTGTAAATAGAAGTTTCCTGTAGAGTGTGCCCAAAGTCTTTATAATATTTGATGATTCACTGCAGGCCTGGTCAGTGTTTTAAAAAGTTCCTGTATTTTACACATGGCATGGCATGGGGTTACAGCACCGTCTGTCCATTCTGCTTTAGCACCATGAGACCCCAGGCCATGCCATGTGTAAAATATAGGAACTCATTAAATCACAGACCAGACCTGCAGTCCAGGCTGAGTAAGGCCTCAGAGCACATTGCATTACTGTCTGTATTTAACTGCTTCATGAGCTTATTTTGGGCCTGGCTGGTTCACATGTATGTGTTTTGGCGGCCCACATTTGCGCAGGCACAGCAGCCCATTCATTTGAATGGGCCGCCGTGCCTGCGTTTCCTGCAAAGAAAAGCGCATGCCTCATGTAATAGGCTGCGCACACGGCACACCTATGCCCATCAAGCAATGAAATACAGCACTGTCTGTCCATTCTGCTGTCTGCTGTGACTTATCTGCAGTTCCCGCACTGTCAAACTTGCTGCATTTTTAGACGTTTAGGTCACGCTTTTAAAAACACAGTGCGTTTGTGTGTGCAAGAACTGCAGGTAAGTAGCATGGTGCAAGAGCAGAATGGATTTCAAGGCAACTGTATTTTTAAAATGCTGAATGCACCTTTTTTCTGCAGGAAACAAAGGCATGGCAGCCCAATCAAATCAATTGGCTGCTCTGCCTGCACAAATGAGGGCCTCCAAAACACATACATGTGAACCAGCCAGGCCCAAAATAAGCTGGAGGGGGGCCCAAAAAAAATGTTTGCCCAGTGCCCAAATCATATTAAAGACGGCCCTGCTCTTGAGGAAAACATAGAGTAATATGGGAAAGGTATGAGAAATATAATTGGATTAATAGACCCCATAATGTACGACAAGGATCTAAGTTGACATATAGGAGGAAAAGCAATGGTAAATTTATGTCAAACTGTGAAAATGTATGTATGTGTGTATTTATAAAAAAAAAAAAAAGTGATTGAAAACAATATATATGTTTTAATCATTATAGAAAATAAAATGTGATAATCCTAATTGTAAGCATCCCAGTCCATTGATGCCGGCTGCAGCCTATACATTAAACAAAGGAAGGCTGCAGTTAGCTTGTCCATCATTAGAAGGAGCCCAGCAGCCGCCCAATCCTGGGATCTCCAGCCGTCTGTCATGTCACAAGTGTCTCATGTCACTACTTTGCTGTCAGTTCACTTAGTCATTGAGCAGCTCCTTCTGTTTCATCAAGTAAATCCTTATCCCCAGTTCCAGAAAGTAGCTGTAATTGTGAAATAGCACAGTGTGTTCTATATGACATAAAACTATGCCCATGCTGCCTTCATGTCTGTAATTGCTCATTCTTATGCTGGCAAGCTGACCGTATTGTTCCTCCCTATAGAACTGCGGTGAAAGGAATCAATACTCCTTACCAAAAGGGACTCTGGATGACTGCGCCGAACCCTCACTACATTGACCAGCACTTGGCGCACTAATACACTCGCAAGCAGTTTAGTTAACCCCATCAGTGCTAGATAAATGCACACATCTAGTCAATGTTACAGAAATGTTAAGTTACTTTAAAACACCAGCAAGAAACTAACATTTGGTCCACGTTTATTGTACTCTTTAAAACACCTTTTCACCATTTTTCTATAAAGTTAAAAGAAACAAAATCTCTTTCTAAAGATAAAAGTAATCTGTTCCACCTCCCCTCCCTTTGGTTTAAGGCAGTCCAAAAGATTATAACCATGAATTTCTGGGAAAGGGAGCCTACTGCATATAGTATGATACTGCAGAAATAGGTATTAGTAATATCAGGAATGACATACAGTCTTTAAATTACACTATGATCTCGCTGTATTACTCATCTCTGATACCCATCCAGATACAACAACAAACCAAGATCCCGGAACTGCTGCAGTCCTTCAAAATGCAACCTGCTGTATTACCAAAGTATTGTACAGTTAGCAAACTTCAAGTGTCACAAAGACTGCACCACATCATGTGCTTTAGGATAAACTAGCAAACCTGAGCCTGTATGTGCGCAGGGCGCAGAGACGGCTCTAGGCTTTGTGAGGCCTTAAGCAAAACCTAGACATGAGGCCCCACTTATGCCTATAACAGGAAAAATTATTCTAGCGATAAAAAAATTAACTGTAGAAATTGCATATATTAAGAGATTTAAATTGCTGGTGTCAGTCAGCGGCGGTGCGTCCATAGTGGGCGCAGAAGCGCTGCCCCCTCTTTCCTGCGCTGTCACTCAAGTCTACAATACATAGAGATTCATGCATTGCATGAATCTCTATGTATTTTCGTCAGCGCTGCTGCCGCCCACTATTCAGATGGCCGGCCCCCTGGTGAGCCATCTGAATAACATTAGTTTGTTGGATTTTGGAAAATCAGAGCCAGCGGATAGGCTTCCCGATTACAGCCTAAGGTCTGTAATCGGCTTCCAAATAGTTAACCAGGGGACGCACGGGGTGTGCGTTCCCTGGTTAACACTGACACTCGTCTCAGCCAATCAGGTTCACTGGGTCTGGGTCCGGGTCACAGTGGTGACAATTGATGGGCACAGTGGCCACAATTGATGGGCACAGTGGCCACAATTGATGGGCACAGTGGCCACAATTGATGCACACAGTGGCCACAATTGATGCACACAGTGGCCACAATTGATGCACACAGTGGCTGCGTTTGATGGGCACAGTGATAATGTTATTTTTTTTCGTTTGTTTGCGCCCGCCCAAAAATTTTGAGCACCAGCGCACTGGTGTCAGTGCTCTCTATCTCAGTGCTGGAGTTAGTTCTCTCTATCTCAGTGCTGGAGTCAGTGTTCTCTGTGTCAGTGCGCAGCAGCATTGTTGTCAGCAGAGGTGGCTCTTAAATTAGGCGATTGCGAGTCCCCTGTGCGTGCAAGGCCTTAGGCGATTGCCTAATTTGAGAGCCGCCTCTGGCAGGAGGGGTCAGACAACAAAAGGAAATCTCTAAGGCCGCGTACACACGATCAGACATGTCCGATGAAACATGTCCGACGGACCGTTTTCATCGGACCACGCTGAAGTGCGTACACACCATCATAACCAAAATCCAGAACGCGGTGACGTAGAACACAACGACGTGATGAAAAAACAAAGTTCAATGCTTCCAAGGATGCGTCGATTTGATTCTGAGCATGCACGGGATTTTGGTCCGATGATTTTGTGTACTAACCATCGAACCTGTCCGATGGACAGGTTTCCAGCGGACAGGTTTCAAAGCATGTTTTGAAACTTTTGTCTGCTGGAAAACGGTCCGATAGGCCATACACGATCGAACATGTCTGCTGAAACTGGTCTGCGGACCAGTTTCAGCGGACATGTTGGATCGTGTGTACGCGGCCTAACACTTGTAACTTGGAAAAGTCTACACCGATGAAGTCAGGTGATCACAGGGCTATCCCAAAAAAAGTATCTAAGAGGAAATGTAACACCAAAACCCATTCTAATATAAGAATGGCAGAAGTTGTCATTACCAAACGTCTTGCAAAAATTACAGCTGCCTGGCTGTCTCTGGTTTAGAGCCACTAACCTCTAACATGCATACAGAAAGTCAGGTTGGAGTGAAGTCAGATCTGCAAACTTGTACTGGATTAGTGAATTAGAAAGAGCCGAGTCACCATGCAAGCTGGGCAATCAGCATTTTCAGAAAATGGCAGCCTTTGTATTTCTCTCAATATAGTTTTTCTTTAACAAACCCTATCAGACAAGGCACACTGAGGTCCATTAATCAAGCAAATTAATGACAAAATTAAGTGCCAATCAGGCTGCATTTAAAGGAGTTGTAAATACAAAAAATGTTTTGCTGAAGGGACTGTTTACAGGGTATAGAGACATAATAGTTAACTGATTCCTTTTAAAAACGATTAAACATAGATAAAAATCAATCATATAATGTACCTGTAGTTTCTAGTTTCGTTTTTGCATGTTGTTTCCTGCCTCTCTGCTGTACAGAGCCACAGAGCCAATACAGGGCAGTGATGGTTTGGAAAAAGAAACTGATTGGTGCTGAGGGATTTTAGACACACAGTAATCACACCTCCTTGATTAGTGACCACAGAGAGAAAGCTCCCAGTACTGTGGTTATCAGGAAACAGACAAACAGGAAGTGTGGAGATCAGAGAAGAATTACAGCAACTTGAGAGCAAAAACGAACAATGAGGACATAAAAAGATGTAAAGGAAGCTATTAAGATAAAAATAAAAATCCTTTACAAACCCTTTAAGTAAGCAAAGTCTATGCAACAGCTTGTATGTGTACTGTACAAAAGATGGAGGCCACATACCACTGATGCCACTTCTATCAAGGATCTTTATCAAATGGTTCATATTGGAATCTTAGTCTATCAATCCACCCCATTAACGTGTTTCATCCTGCCAGGCTTGGTCATATTAGTTGGTTGGGTGAGACATATTAATAGGGTGGGTATCCTGGTGGGGATTACAATTCATACCATTTTGTCAAATAAAGATCCTTGAAGTAAGTGACATCACCAGTGTGCAGCCTGTGTCTTTTGTATAACACTCTTATGGACAAGAATGTGCTCAAGTAACCAACACTTGGCGTGCCCATGGCGAAGGACTGTACTTTAAAGCTTAGAACAGGGAGGAGTTTAATGATCTGCTAATGGTTTTTCTGGCTATTTACGACCCTAGCTCCTACAATCCTGGGCAGCAAACTGCAACAGATTTGCAAAAGTCAGAGATTGATTGATCACTGTAGATAAGGCCAATTTTCATTCCATGCAGATGCCCAATTATGAAGTGGGCAGTGGCAATTTTTATTTTATATCAGTGCTGCTTTGGAGCAGCAGAGAAAAAACATTAAAACAAAGTGAAACTCGTATGCCCTGTACACACGATTGGGATTTTGCCTGACCAAACTCACATCGGAATTCCATCGGAGGAAAAGAGAACATGCTCTCTATGTAAACTCTGATGGAATTCCTCAGGATATCCGATGGAAAAACTCAGATGGGCATACACAGGTCGGAATTTCCGATGGAAAAAGTCAGTCGGACTTTTTCGATCGGAAATTCCGATTGTTTGTACAAGGCATTAGTGGATCCATCTCATAACCTGTCTCGGCTGCGTACACACGATCGAACATATCTGCTGAAACTGGTCCGCAGACCAGTTTCAGTGGACATATCCGATCGCGTGTACGGCCTAGCGGACAGGTTTCCAGCAGACAAAAGTTTAAAACTTGTCCGCTGGAAAACTGTCCGTCGGACATGTCCGCTGGTTAGTACGCCTAACCAGCGGACCGAAATCCCCCGCATGCGTCGAATCAATATACACCATCAGACCAAAACATCCCAGGAGACATGTCCGTCGGACTGTTTTCATCGGACATGTCTCCTCGTGTGTACGCGGCCTCACTGCTTTTCCTTAGATTTGCCATGCTGCCCCAATTGATAAATGTGCTCCCAAAATGTCCTGTGATAGGCTTCTATCACCATCTATTACAAAGAGCGTTGAGGGGTAAGTATATCATCCTTTTGTTTTACTATTAACATCTTAAGCTGTTAATTTGCATTTCATGAATATGCTTCCTCATGGGAGACATGTTTGCCAGCTTCACCTAGGATTTAGCAATGACGCCTAACTGTATTTAGAAGGCTCTCGTTCAGTAATACCATACTGAATACAGATCCATGTCCTTGGACTACACTTATCTCCAGTTAAATCTCAGCCCTCAATAGAGATGCTGACATTACAAGCATCAAACTTTTGTCTGATAGGAAACTCAGGGAATGGCTTTGCTAATCATTTACAGACATAACTAATTCCTATTAATGTACACACAAGCTGCACTTGCTAAATATGTACAACAAGGTTACATAACAGAAAAAAAGGGAAAAAATAACCATTCGAATCCAGAAGAGTGCTTCATATGCACTAAAAAGTACACAAAGGATAGATTTCTAGTGTAGTAACAACAAAATGTTGAACCACTATAATTAACTTCAGCTCAATACAGAATTTTTACTTTGCCAACACATATGTTGTATTAGATAGTAATTATCTAGTTTACATGTTGGAACCATTAAAGCAAAAACCCTGACAACAGATTCTAAAGTGTCTGCAAATACAGCTTTACTAATTACTACACTATTTATATTTTATCACACATCAATGCAATCCTGCAGCCAAACAGAAGGACAAACAGCTGTTGGTAAAATACATAACTGTTCTTTTTCCCCAACTAGAATTATCTGAACTTGAATTGGCCTTTAAAGGGTCTGACAGATACGGGTGAGTTTGGGGACCCTGTAGTGAGATCTCCCTCTGATCTCTGCTTCTACCCTTTCTTTCTTTGGAGTCTTACCCTTAGTATTGCAGATATGGGTGGGTCTGTCATAAAATTTGAGGCTTTTTGTAACGAGATCTCTCTCTTATCTCTGATTCTTTCATCTCCATCTTTGGAGTCTTACTCCTAGTGTTGCAATTATATGTGGGTCTCTGATAAAGTTTGGGGATTCTTATAGTGAGATCTCCCAAATCTATGCCTCTTCCCCTTCCTTCTTTGAAGTCTTTCTCCTCATGTTGTAAATATGGGTGGATTTTAGAGAGTTTGGGGACTCCTATAGTGAGATATTCGCAGATTTGTTCGTCTTCCTTTTACATCTTTGGAGTCTTACTCCTTGTGTTGCAGATATGGGTGGGATTTCTCTTTAGAGTTTGGGGACTCCTATAGTGTGATCCCCCAAATCTATGCCGCTTCCCCTTCCACCTTTGGAGTCTTAGTCCTCATATTGAAAATAGGGGTGGGTCTCTCAGAGAGTCTGGGGACTCCTATAGTGAGCTCTTCCCAGATTTTTGCCTCTTCTTTTCCATCTTGGGAGTCTTCTTGTGATGCAGATATGGGTGGGTCTCGCATAAAGTTTAAGGATCTCTCTCTGATTTCTGCTTCTTCCCTTTCCATCTTTGGGGTCTTACTCCTCGTACTGCAGATATAGATGGGTTTTGAATAAAGTTTGAGGACTCCTGTAGTGAGATCTCCCCAGATCTATGCCTCATCCTCTTCTATCTCTGGAGTCTTACTCCTCCTATTGCAAATATGGGTGGGTCTCTCAGAGAGTCTGGGGACTCTATGCTGGGATTTTCCCAGATTTATGCCTCTTCTCTCTCCATCTTTGGAGTCTTACTCCTCATGATACAGATGGGATTGGGTCTCGAATAAAGTTTGAGGACTCCTGTAGTGAGATCTCCCCAGATCTATGCCTCATACCCTTCCATCTCTGGAGTCTTACTCCTCCTATTGCAAATATGGGTGGGTCTCTCAGAGAGTCTGGGGACTCTACATTGGGATTTTCCCAGATTTATGCCTCTTCTCTCTCCATCTTTGGAGTCTTACTCCTCATGATACAGATGGGGGTGGGTCTTGAATAAAGTTTGAGGACACCTGTAGTGAGATCTATGCCTCATCCCCTTCTATCTCTGGAGTCTTATGCCCTGTACACATGATCGGACCTTTGTCCGACCAAATTCACATCGGAATTCCGACAGAATTCCATCCGAGTAAAATAGAACATATTCTCTATGTAAACTCTGATGGAATTCATTGGAATTACTCCGATGGAATTACTCCGATGGGGCATACCCACGGTCGGAACTTCCATTGGAAAAAGTCCGTCTGACTTTTTCCATCGGAAATTCTGATTGTGTGTATGGGGCTTAACTCCTCATGTTGCAAACATGGGTGGGTCTCTCAGAGAGTCTGGGGACTCTATAGTGAGATCTTCCCAATCTATGCCTCTTCTCTTTCCATCTTAGAAGTCTTACTTCTCTTGATACAGATGCAGGTGGGTATCACATAAAGTTTGGGGAGTGAGATCTCCTTATAATCTTTGCCTCTCCAATTTCTATCTCTTGATGTTTCAGCCAGGAGTCTCGTTCCTCCAGCATCAGTTTTCCTAATGTAACATTCCTGAAAAAACTTCCATACAGCTGGAGCTGGCACCTCAATTGTCTAAATCTTTCTAGCAGACCATATGATGGTTCGAACATTGGTGGGGTTTCCCCCCAATACTTAAATATCCGTTTTGGGTAGTCTGATCCTTCAAACATTGCCTATCTTATGTAATAATGCAGTGAAAAGAAGAATAATGGTGTGCAAGGTGCAGTAACCCATTTTATCTTACATGAGTATAACGCAGAATTGTAAATACCCGCTGCCTTATTAATAAAGCATTTAATAAGTTGAATAAAATAATATATTACGGAAGTAACAGGTAGACATCTAACAGAACAGATCTTAAAGCCTTCCATTTTCCAAGTCTCTTGACTTGGCAGCACACACATTGGTTTTCCACCAATCTCTATCACATGGATGCTGCGCAATATTTTATATAATACCGTCACAAACACATATTGCTGTAACTGCTGCTGTAACACAGGCCACATAAAAATTAGCCAGTGAATTGGCTTCAGAACATTAAAGTGCCTCTGTAATGAAATCACTTCTGTAATGAGCATTTGCTGCAGGAAGAGGACAGAAGTCTCTTTCCAGGGAACATAAAATTAATTTCAAACGATAAAATTATGATGCAGGGTAAAATGAAAGTCAACTCAAAGAAAAACTGAAATTGCAGGGATTTTTACTGACTTGAATACATAAAGCGCAGACGCATTAAATAACTTTAATCTCTTTGACTTCCATGCAGGGAGGGGAATAGGTTTATCTCAACAGACTCATAACAAAACTTACTTGACACATATCTAGAGACATACATAAAGTATCACTTTGACTTCTGGAATCGGCTTACAAATCAATTTCTTAGAATACAAAAAAGCAACGGGTGCATGATCCCTTAGTAACTGCTCAGCATTCATCAGCCTACAGAAGGCTGAACAATGGCTGTTGTAGGTCACTGCACTTGGTGACCTGCCTCATTCATATAACCCAACTAGAACTGCTATTGTTAATAACAGGGATGGCACTCTATCAATCTGGACATACACAACACCACAAACAAATGATACAATCTACTAGATTTAACTTGCAAGAATTTATGTAGGGTTGGATGAGATCAAAAGCAATCATAAAAACAGATGAGGTTGCTCAAGGTTATTTACTAAAACTGGAGAGTGAAAAATCCGAAGCAGCTCTGCATAGAAACCAAACAGCTTCCAGGTTTTATTGGCAAAACCTAATTGAACAAGCTGAAGTTAGATGCTGATTGGCTACCATGCTCATGTTTGGATGAGCTAGAAAGGTTTTCATGAAATCCAAGCCAATGAGAACAAGTAAATGACTACAATTTGAACAATTCCTCCTTGATACTTTAATGGGGGTTCCACAATCAGGGTGTGTGGGGTTCAATCCTTTTACAGACCATCACCTTCTAAATGTATGTTCTAGTTTGAATGCCACCCACACATGGAGTTTGAATGTCCTTCCTGTTCCTGTGTGGGTTTCCTCCGGGTACTCTGGTACTCTGGTTTCCTCCCACACTCCAGACATGTTGGTAGATTAATTGTTTCCTCTCTAAATTGGCTCTAGTATGTGTATGTATGCATGTGATTTATAGATCTTAGATTATGAGATCTGCAACGGCTAGGACTGATGCTAATGTGCAATGGCATAGCTCCCAACTGTCCCTTATTTTGAGGGACTGTCCCTGATTTGGAGCAATGTCCCTCTGTCCCTCTTTCCTCCTCATTTGTCCCTCATTTTGGTCTGAACTATTTACAGTAGTTGTATATAAAATGCCCTGTCTTTCAAAAAAGCATTTCCCAGTGCTAAACCTTTCATCCAATTTCTAAATTGCTGCATTTCTAAGTTTCAAAAGCCAATATAAAGTAATAATAGTGGTAAAAAAAAAAGCACTTGTGGGTTAAACGCATCTTCTTTTTGTATAATCCTCCTTTAAGGGGGCGTGGCAGGGGGTGGGTCCTATGCCTACATACTTTTGCCAATAGGTGTCCCTCTTTCTCATCTCAAAAAGTTGAAAGGTATGCAATGGAGGAGATTTACTAAAACTGGAGCACTCAGGATCTGGTACAGCTGTGCATGGTAGCCAATTAGCTACTTCATCTTGTACAATTACGTTTTAACAATAAGCCTAGGTTCACATTGGTGCGATTTGTAGTGCGATTTGAGAGATCAAATCGCATGGCAAGTCACAGCCTATTGGCGGCATTGGCACTGTTCCAAACGGTGTAACACCGATTTTGCGGTGCCGCACAGATTTACAAAAGTAGTTTCTGCACTTTGTATGAAGCCACACAGATGTCTAACAAGTAGCAGCTGAAATCACGATGACCTTGCTACTTTGAAATTGCGCTACTTCCAGTGATTTCAAATTAGCGTCAATGTGAACCAGGGCAAAGACCTGGAAGCTGAGCGCAATTTTAAAGTAGCGTCAATGTGAACCAGGGCTTAAACCTGGAAGCTGAGCGCAATTTCAAAGTAGCGTCAATGTGAACCAGGGCTAAAACCTGTAAGCTGGTTTCTGTGCACAGCTGTACCAGATTTTGCACACTCCAGACTTTGCACACGTTTTAGTAAATTCCTCCCAATATGTATGTAATGTGCTGCATAACTTATCAGCACTTTACATACTGTACATAATATGATAAATAATAAATGTGCTGGGAAGCCTAGTGCCCTGTGCGTTTTTTGAGTGTTTTAGGTGCGATTTCATGAAAAAACGAACATTATCAATGGTAATAAAGTCAAAATGCATGTAAAACACACCCACAAGTGTTAAAACTGGCCCTAAGAAGAACAGATTCGTGGCTGGCTCAATAAAGAGTTTTCCTGTATTGTAGAAACAGAAACATTATGATGTATCTGTGCTATAAAGGAAAAATAGCGTCCTATCGAAGAATAAATATGTTTTATTATTATTGGACATCTATCCCTCCACACTGCAGAGCTCTGCCTATCATTGCTTCTCACTTATTCCACGCGCTTGTATTTAACAGCCTTGATTTGTATCACCTGTAGGCCTGAAATTTATGAGCAAACACTGACATATGGAGATAAGAACTATACCACAGGCTCCTGTTTACATTAGTAGAAGAGGCAGCTGCTCGGATCCTTATCAGACCTGCGGGCAGCAGCAAGCCACCTGCATGCTACTCCTCGTGCGTCACAGGGCATGAAGAAGGGGCGCTCAGCGCTGAACTGACCCTCCACCCACTGTTACACCAATAACAATACCTTTCTATCATCGTGTTATATTCATTTACCTAACCAAACCTTGAGAATTACAAGAAAATAAACCAAAAAATCGATGCGTGAATTGACGGCGCTATATAAGTACCTAAATAATAATAATAATTTGAAATTTATGAAAAAAATAAAAAATAATAATAACAATAATAAATAAATCTAATTTATTAACACCGGAGATAGGGAAATAAGCACAAAAATGCAACTGTTTCCCATACAATAATCCTAACCTGTCATGTAGTGGAAAAATGTAATTAATGTGACGACTCAGCGTTCCATCTCACTTTTTTTCCAACCCAACTTCAGAGTCGTATGTGCTGAATGGTTACAATGTTATCCTTGTTGTAAAAAGTGTAAATGTTGTGTGTCTGGGATTCCTAATTACCGATAATATTTATTAAATACTATGTAATAGTTCTTTTTGTAGAATATAATAATAGAGGGATTCGCAATGAAACTTTGTATAATGTTTGTTATCCACCTTGTCCCCTTATGCTTCCTCAGCCTTTTACATATAAACAGTAAAACCTTGGTTTGCGAGCATAATTCGCTCCAGAATCATGCTTGTAATCCAAAGCACTTGTATATCAAAGCATTTTTTTTACAGGGTATAAAAGAGAAGAGAGGTGCCTCTAAGTGTAGCAATACGTTGCTAAACGTTGTACCTTCATTAAATGTAACCATATTGCTACACTTAGAGGCTCCTCTCTTCTTTTTTATACTCAGTTGTGATGTGACGCTACTCTTATATCAAGACATCGCTTGTATATCAAGGCAAAATTTATTAAAACATTTTGCTTGTCTTGCAAAATGCTCTCAAACCAAGTTACTCTCAAACCAAGGTTTTACTGTAGTTACATAGTTTATAAGGTGGGAAAAAGACACAGGTCCACCCAGTTCAACCTGTGTATGTGTTTGTGTGTGATTTGTATCCCATAACAATTATCATGGTCCCTTCTGCTTTCTGAGCAAGACATATAAAGTTTTTTTTTTTTTTTTAAGTTGTAAACACTTTCATCTGGTACCACTTCCTAGGGGAGAAAATTCCACATTTTACTGCTCTAACAGTAAAGAACCCTTTGTACAATCTAGGGTTAAACCACCTTTCTTCTAACCTTACATGCTGGTAGGTTAATTGGATCCTGTGTAAATTGTCCCTGGTATATGTATGTGAGTTTGGGACCTTAGATTGTAAGCTCCTTGAGGGTAGATACTGATGTGAATGTATACTATATATGTAAAGCACTGCGTAAATTGACATTGCAATATAAGTACCTATAATAATAACCTCAAATTGTGGTAGAGGGGTTAATTAACTAAAATTGAAAAGTGCAAAAACTGGTGCAGCTGTGCATGGTAGCCAATCAGCTTCTAACTTCAGCTTGTTCAATTAAGCTTTGACAACAACAAAAAAATAAAAATGGAAGCTGATTGGCTACCATGCAGAGCTGCACCAGATTTTGCACTCTCCAGTTTTAGTAAATCTCCCCCAAAGTGTCCTCTTTAGCGGAAGAATCTTTTAAACCCAAGAAAGGAAAAACTCTTGTTCTGGCCCTTTCTATAAGGCATTTACTAAAACTGGAGAGGGCAAAATCTGGTCCAGCTCTGCATTGTAGCCAATCAGCTTCTAACTTCAGCTTGTTCAATTTATTAAGCTTTGACAATAAAACCTGAAAGATGATATACCTGGTTTCTGTGAAGAGCTGCACCAGGATTTGCACTCTCCAGTTTTAGTAAATCAGCCCCATTGTTCACTGCTAACCAGCTATTAAATAAGGTATTTACACTAGATACTTCAAGATTCTGTACGAGCCTAAACAAACAAGCCTGGTAATAATCACAACCTGTTGTTTTATATAGCTGTCCTGCTGTCAAATCAAGGTCTGTTTCACTGTACAGGTCACTGATAAGCTGTGCAATGTTAGAATAAAATTATTATTTTTAGTCCACTTTGTAAAATTTGAAAGGCTAGAAGAGACGCTATTAAAATGGTTATTATTTATGTTGTTCCCTTATGCTTGAACAGGCTTATGAAGTATCTGTTGTACTCATGGTGAATTGAACTGCTATTAGAAGACTATGTCTGCAGCTGGCCAGGGAACAGATTAAATTACTTTTTAATTATTACATTTTTGGCCAGTAGGAAGAATACTCCTAGATTGTAAGCTCTAAGGAACAGGGCCCTCTGATTCTTTGTGTATTGAATTGAATTGTAAATTGTAAAGCGCTGTGCAAACTGCTGGCGCTATATGAATCCTGTATAATAATAATTATAGCTAAAAAGAGCATTGTTGTCAGTGGTTTCTTTTATGAAAGGCAGAAAGTGCTCATTGCTACCTAAAACCTCTGGTGGAACCTTGGTTTGGAAAGGCTGGGGAGGCTTTAAGATGGTTATCATTTATGTTGTTCCCTTATGCTTGCACAGGCTTTTGAAGTATCTGCTGTACATAATATTAGAAGACTTTGTTTGCAGCTGGCCAAAGAACACATTCAATTAGGCACTCACATTAAGTACTAAATACTTCAAGAGTCTGTACACGCCTAAAGAAAACAACATAGATAATAATCTCCAATGATTTTAGGCTATTCTTATTTATACTGGAACCCAATTATTAGTCAATGTGTGTAGAATTAAATTCTTCTTTCCGGGGCTTTTTTTCAGGGAGAACTTGGGGAAACTCAGTTCCACCTCCTCTGGCTCAGACCCTTTGGTGCCCGCTCACCACAATCACTTGTAAACACAGAAGTCTGGTTTCTGTGTTTACAAGTGACAGCTCTGAACTGTGTGTGTAACCCCCCTGAACTCTGCACTCTGTATGTAATACAATCCTGGTATTTAATGCCCCTTTAAGACCCTTCTACTGTTTGTGAAAATTGAATGGGGTCGTGGTTGAGTTCCTGCACCTATTTTTTGAGAGAAAACGCTCTGCTTCTTTCTAGTCCTTTTTGTAAAATCTGATACTTTAAAGCTTGCCTCTCCCAACTTTAACATAGATGAACCCTTAAAAAAACAATCTGGTTCCAGGGAACCCCTGCTAATAATTAGTGTGATGGTCAGTAGGAAGAATGTGTTATACATTGAGGGTAATTAGGAAAAATCCCCCCTTACAGTCAGCTGAAAAGACCATTGGTGTCTGAGTTTACTTATACAGAGGCAGAAATTTCGAATCGCCCAAGGAACCCCAACATCCTCTAAAGGAACCCCAACATCCTCTGAAAGAACCCCAACAGCCTCTGAAGGAAGCCCAACAGCTTTGGAACCTCAACAGCCTCTGAACCCCAACAGCCACTTAAGGGACACCAATAGCCTCTGAAGGAACCCCGACAGCCTCTAGAGGAACCCCGACAGCCTCTAGAGGAACCCTAACAGCCTCTAGAGGAACCCCAAGAGCCTACAGGATCCCAACAGCCTCTAGAGGAACCCCAACAGCCTCTATAAGAACCCCAAGAGCCTACAGGATCCCAACTGCCTCTAGAGGAACTCCAACAGCCTCTATAAGAATCCCAACAGCCTAGAGGATCCCAACAGTCTCTAGAGGAAACCCAACAGCCTCTGGAGGAACCCCAACAACCTCTGGAGTAACTCCAACTGCCTCTAGAGGAGCCCCAAATGCTTCTGGAGGAGCCCAGGTGGAGAAGGGCTGCATCAGAGGCTAGCAGAGGGACATATTCTTATTATTTAGGTTGTTCCCCTATGCTGGTACAGGCTTTTGAAAAATCTGCTACATTCAAAATGAAATTCTAATGAATTTGGTAAATTAGTAAATCACACTCAGTACGATGAATACTTCAAGAGTCTGTACAAACCCAACAACACAAGAATTAAGCACAATCTGCAACATTATTAGGTTGTCATATTTGAAATTGGTACCCAACTATTGACAATTCTTCTTTTTAGTCCTTTTTGTAGAATCTGACAGTTTGCCTTCTCATTGTTCTTAAGGTGAAGGAACCCCTGATATAACTTTCTGGTTCAATGATTACTATATATCTACAACCTGCGGTAGGTACATTAGTGTGATGATCAATAGGAAGAATGCTTCTTAGATTTGTGGTCATTGGGAAGAATCTCCCCTTACATACAGCCAAAAAGACAATCGGTGTCAGTGGTTACTTATCTGAAAGAAAGACATTGCTCAAGGAACCCTTTGAAACCCCCAGGCTGCTTAATAATTATGAATTTAACAGCAATTATTAAAATAATTATTGTTACACAGCTTGTATTCCTTATATATTAAAACTTCCCTTAAAGGAATGGTTCACTGTAGAGACATCGTGCTAAAGGCTGAGCCCCTAATCAGGATAAAGCAGAACTTACCATGAGCCAGGCAGAGGATGCACAGTGCCCACCTGACAGATGCCATGGTGGGCTGACACTGTCTGCTCTATAGGAGGTAGAAAGTTGCCCTTCTGCAATAATAATCCACTTCTGATGTCTCCAGGGCGTGTCTGGAAGAAGAAGAAGACTAAACTGGACTGCCAAGCTGGTAATCCCTCAGCCAGACTGGTCCATGCTGTCCGGTGCCTGCTGCTGTCCAGTGACACAGGGTGGTGCAGGTGGTGCAGCTTACAGCTGGCACAAGTCTAGATCATCTGAGCCCAGTAGCTGTAGAGTGCTCAGCATGCAGCAGGGCTCCGCACTGCCTCTTGTCATTGATCATGCTGCATGTCCCTGTCTGGCTGCTTTGGGAAATGGATCAGGAGGAGACACGACCCCCCCTCCTTGGGATCCGACACAACTCTCTGATCGCACAATGAAATCCACCCAAGGAAAGAAAGTTGCTGCAGAAGAGACTCAGTCCTGATCAATCACATCCTCCAAAAAATGGGACCACCACATAGGGGCTGGAAGGAGCCCACCTTAAAGTAATGTGTAGAGAGGTAATAGGGAAAGTTCTAAGGTGAGCTGTAGATGGGGAGAAGATAATGACATGGGGGGGATGTAGTATTTGTATCCTGTGATGGGGTCCAGGGAGGAGGATGATGATGATGATGCTGTCTCCCAGCTGGGTGGATCGTTCTCCTCTGGAGGAGCTGAGTGCTAATGAACACAGCAGCAAATGGGCACTCAGCTACACCCAGTTTAATTAATAAACTGCAGCCAGGAGCAAGCCAGGGGAAGGAGGGAGGGGGGAGAGCACTCACACATGTACTGTGCTGGAGTGAAAAGGGCAAAAGGAAGGAGCAGACACAGCCATCAAATGCAATCAGCCAGAAAATGCATTGCCAAAGCCGCAGGCTGCCTGGATTGGCTAGGGTTAACCCCTCGCCTGCCAAGAGCAAGGACTGGGCTACAGAACAAAGTCTAAGCACCTAACTAGTGTTAGAACCAATAGGGACCTGTCTGATTTGTAGAATGGAAATAAAAAGTAGCTTTATCAGCCGCCACCTTTTGTGCTTCAGGATTTAAAGGTATTGTCGGGAAATTATCATTATACCTTGGAGCATGGGAAGAGTTCAGTGTTTGCTGGTTTTAGTCTAGGTTCACATTGGAGCGATTTGTCATGCGATTTGAGACATGATAAGTCGCAGCCTATTGGAGGCAATGGCACTGTTCCAATCGGTGCGACAGCGATTTTGTGGTGCTGCACCGATTTGCAAAAGTAGTTTCTGCACTACTTTTGCTGATTTCAGGTGCGATTTCAATAGACATCTTATGAAGCCACACAGATGTCTATCAAGTAGCAGCTGAAATGGCGCTGACCTTGCTACTTGAAGTGAAGTAGCACGATTTCAAAGTAGCATTAATGTGAACCAGGGCTAAAGGTGGCCGATCCATGTTTTGATTTTTTTAATCCGACTGATGCAGAATTTGCTCAAAAAGCCCTCGTTCACATTGGAGCGACTTCTAAATCGACTTGGCAGGTCAAATCGTATGACAAGTCGCAGCCTATTGCCGACAATAGCACTGTTTTAATTGGTGCGATGCCGACTTTGTGGCGCTGCACCGATTTGCAAAAGTAGTTCCTGCACTGCTTTTGGCGATTTCGGGAGAGACTTCAATAGACATCTGAGCATTAAGCCGCACAGAAGTCCAGAGGCGGCTCTTTAATTAGGCAAGTTAGGCGGTCGCCTAAGGCCTCGCACTCACGGGGGCCTCGCAGCCGCCTAACTTGCCCAATATATTACCCCAGTTTTGAGGGTCAGGGGACCTTAACGCTGCTGTGCTCAGGCAGCGTTAAGAGCCCTGACTCAGGAGAGGGGCTGACAGCATCCCTAACAACCAGTGAACATTGGTGACACCACCCCTTGTGACATCAATAAACCAGCATGCCCTCAGTCAATGATGTCACAAGGGGGCAGGTTCACTAGGTGACATCACTGGGTGGCCCCTGCCCCTTAGTTATTAAAGAGCAGGATCTGGGGGTCACCTTGTTGAAGAGGGCTTTCAGATTCCGATAAGCCCCCTGCCCGCATACCCCCATAACCATGGGCCAGGGTTGTGGGGAAGAGGCTCTTGTCCTTTAATTATTTTTTCCATCATGGGCGTGAGTGGGGCCCCATGTCGAGTTTTGTCTAATGCCTCACAAAGCCTAGAGCCACCTCTGCAGAAGTCTTTCAAGTCACACTGAGCATTCAAAATGTGCGATTTCCGATGAATCAGCCGCACTTAGCCCTGGTTCACATTGAATTTGACATGTCAAATTGCATGCCAAGTGAGCAGCTATTGCCAGCAATGGCACCATCTGAATCGGTGCAACGTCAACTTCGTGGGGCCGCGCCGATTCCCAAAAGTAGTTTCTGTACTATTTTTGGCGACTTCGGGGTGCGATTTGTATAGACATCTGTGCAGGAACCCAAACAGATGTCTCTGAAATTGCCCCCAAAGTCGGACTTAGGCTGGATTCACACCTATGCATTTTTTGTGATTTTTGCAGTTTGCAGATTTGTACTGTCTATTTAACACGGTTTCCTATGAAACACGTTCTGTAGTACAAATCTGTAATATGCAAAAAGCACTAAAATGCAAGGTGTGAATGCAGCCTTACATGCAGGTATGAAATCGTGCATTCAGCTCAGCTGAACTCGCACAATTTCTATCCCATTTCAGTGTGAACCTGGGCTAAATGCTGAGTCACACCTATGCATTTTTAGTGCTTTTTGCATTTTGCAGATTTGCACTACAGAACGTGTTCCATAGAAAACCATGATAAATGGACTGTATCTGCAAAATGCAAAAAGAACTAAAATTGCATAGGTGTGAATCCAGGTCTAAATGTAAATGAGGGCTAAATCGGCAAATAATCAAATTGCCATAACTTCCCTGTCAATCGGTGCAACGTCAACTTCGTGGGGCCGCGCCGATTCCCAAAAGTAGTTTCTGTACTATTTTTGGCGACTTCGGGGTGCGATTTGTATAGACATCTGTGCAGGAACCCAAACAGATGTCTCTGAAATTGCCCCCAAAGTCGGACTTAGGCTGGATTCACACCTATGCATTTTTTGTGATTTTTGCAGTTTGCAGATTTGTACTGTCTATTTAACACGGTTTCCTATGAAACACGTTCTGTAGTACAAATCTGTAATGTGCAAAAAGCACTAAAATGCAAGGTGTGAATGCAGCCTTACATGCAGGTATGAAATCGTGCATTCAGCTCAGCTGAACTCGCACAATTTCTATCCCATTTCAGTGTGAACCTGGGCTAAATGCTGAGTCACACCTATGCATTTTTAGTGCTTTTTGCATTTTGCAGATTTGCACTACAGAACGTGTTCCATAGAAAACCATGATAAATGGACTGTATCTGCAAAATGCAAAAAGAACTAAAATTGCATAGGTGTGAATCCAGGTCTAAATGTAAATGAGGGCTAAATCGGCAAATAATCAAATTGCCATAACTTCCCTGTCAATCAATTTAGACTATTTAGATTGGATTCAATCAAACAGAGTCAATAGGCCAGGGCAAAAAATTATCGATCACATTTCATCAGTTGGCAGCACTGAGATGCATTTGTTCATTAACTTATGATAGTATTTTCCAACTATCGACTCTACTCCCTTTGTGTAGCATATCAATCTATTGGGTCGTTGACTGTGGATAGAGTATTCCTATCTGGAGAATTTGATCAGAAAATCAATCAATTGAAGGGTGAATGATCGCCATTAAAGTGACACTAAACTCAGTGTTTTATAAATATATAGATAGATAGATAGATAGATAGATAGATAGATAGATAGATATACACTCACTGGCCACTTTGCTATTACCAGGTTGGACCCCATTTTGCCTTCAGAAATGCTTTAATTCTTTGTGGCATAGATTCAACAAGGTGTTGAAAACATTCCTCTGAGATTTTGGTCCATAGTGACATGATAGCATCACACATTGATGGGCACAGTAGCGGCAGTTGATGGGCACTAGTGTTGAGCAGAATATGCCATATTCGATTTCGCGATATATCTCGAATATATAGTCGAATATTCAAGATATATTCGCTAAATACGAATATTCGTGATATTTTTTGGAAATGAAATGATTGCGAAATTTCGCTATTGCGAATGTGAATGCGAAATTTCGAGAAATGCGGAATGGAGCACTCTGATTGGCTCAGAATATTCGTGATATATTACAATACAAAATAATTGCGAATATTCGAGAAATGCGGAAGGAGCACTCTGATTGGCTCAGAATATTCGTGATATATTACAATACAAAATAATTGCGAATATTCGAGAAATGCGGAATGGAGCACTCTGATTGGCTCAGAATATTCATGATATTTCACAATACAAAATAATTGCGAAATTTCGAGAAATGCGGAATGGAGCACTCTGATTGGCTCAGAATATTCGTGATATATTACAATACAAAATAATCGCGCGATATCGCTATTGCCGAATAATCGCATTGCGATTTTTCGGCAATATAAAATGATCACTGCAGCTACTCGGCCCAAGGTCTCTAATCATACCAGCAATGCTTTTAGACGTCGATGGGGATCTCTAGGATGTGATCTGTTCTAAAAAAAAAATTGAAAAAATAAGAATATTCGAAATAGCGAATATTCGCCGCGATATTCGAGTTATTCGCGAATACTCGAATATGCAATATTCGTAGCGAATATTCGTGAGCAACACTAATGGGCACACTGGCAGCAGTTGGTGGGAACAGTAGCGGCAGTTGATGGGCACAATGAAAGCTATTGATGGGCACAGTGTCAGCAATTGATGGGCACACTGGCAGCGATTGATGGGCACAGTAGCAGCAATTGATGAGCACACTGGCAGCAATTGATGGGCACAGTAGCAACAATTGATGGGCACACTGGCAGCAATTGATAGTCACAGTGTAAGCAATTGATGGATACAGTAGCTGCGTTTGATGGCACAGTGGTGGCAATTTATGGGTACAGTGGCTGCGTTTGATGGGCACAGTTGCTGCCTTTGATAGCACAGTGGCGGCAATTGATGGCACAGTTGCAGCAATTGATGACACAGTGGCAGCAATTGATGGCACAGTGGCTGTGTTTGATGGGCACAGTGGCTGCGTATGATGGGCACAGTGGCTCCGTTTGATGGGCACACTGGCTGTGTTTGACTATTGGGGGATGTAGTCCCCAGAGAGGTTGAACTCAGTGTTGTAGGTCTATGTGGGACTACAAAACCCAGAAGCTGGGGCTTAAGGCGATCTCAGGAGGAAAATGAGAAGTGCCCATCAGAGTGGGCTGCTGTATTGGAGAGCTGCCTGCTGGAGTGTTCAACACAGTGTTAGAGAAAGAGAGAGACTCTGCTGCCATGTTTTTATGGAGTTCACAGTTGTGAGAAGTCCCCACTGCCAGGTCCTGAGCCACTGCTGACATCACCAGTTCTATGAGAGATCGTCATTTACAGGTCCTGAGTCAATGCTGATATCATTGGTTCTGTTGGAGTTTGCTATTGCCAGGTCCTGAGTCAATGCTGACATCATCGATTCTGCCACTCCAGACACTAGAAAGTGGAGTTAATAGGCCACTAGCTACAATCTTCTTGCCCACTTCTTAATGGGACAATGTCACCTTACCTACAATACAGTTTGGGTACTTACACCCTGTACTGCAGGATCCACTTTAAACCTGCACACTCCAACACAGGAACATTGGGCCCCAGCGATCCCTAGTTATAGAGACACTGGGTGCTCCTGTTATTTGTGGTGTTTTCTAAACTTATTATCTGCTGTTGTTTATTTCATTCCTGTTGTGTAGCCTTGTTGGGAGTATTTCTCAAATAAATCCTCCTTATTTAACCTTGGTGTGGTAATGAGTGTGGCATTGCCAGAAAGGTCTGTATCAGCGATGGCGAACCTTGGCACCCCAGATGTTTTGGAACTACATTTCCCATGATGCTCAGCTACACTGCAGAGTGCATGAGCATCATGGAAAATGTAGTTCCAAAACATCTGGGGTGCCAAGTGGAACAAAATAAATATTCCCCCTTGAATGGGACTTTAACCCCCCTGGCGGTATTCCCGAGTCTGACTCGGGGTTAGATTTTTATGCTGCGATCGGTAACCCCGAATCTGACTGGGGCTCGCCTCGCAGCTTTCAAAGGCAAGGTTTACTTACCTTGCCTGTGGATCCAGCGATGCATCCGCGCTGTGTGAGTGAGCGGGTGCTCGCTCGATTCACACAGTGTCCCCGTGTGCCACCGAGCTCCGTTCCCTGCGACGTTACGACGCACGGGGCGCCATATTCAAAAAAGTATACAAACAGATTACATACAGTATACTGTAATCTTATAGATTACAGTACTGTATGTAAAAAATACACCCCCCCCTTGTCCCTAGTGGTCTGCCCAGTGTCCTACATGTTCTTTTATATAATAAAAACGGTTCTTTCTCCCTGCAAACTGTAGATTGTCCATAGCAACCAAAAGTGTCCCTTTATGTCAAAAATGGTTTTAGACCAGCTAGAAAACAGTGATAATAAATTTAGAATCACTTGCAGAATTGAGCGATAGCGATTTGTGGGGGAATTCGTCATAAAAAAATAATAATGACAGCGACAATTCTGAAACTGAGCAAATTTCAGTGATTTTGATTTGATTACATTATTGAATAATTTTATTATAATTACATTATTATTTGTTATAATTATTTATAATTATTTATTATATTATAATTTTGTTTTAAAAAAAATGTCATACCCGGGATGCCTATTAGACTCTTGTTTGGTCAGATTTAAGTGAGTTATTCCTAAGAATTACAGGCCTACAGTATAAAACGCCAAATTTTCATGCAAATAATGGTACCGCTTTCAACACCTAAAATCTGAAAGAATCATACCGCCAGGGCGGTTAAAAGGCACAGACACTGATTTCTATAAAATAGTAATTTTATTACATAAAAAGGCAGATCAAACAGAGTGATCGGTGTGTTTGATCTGCCTTTTTATGTAATAAAATTACTATTTGATACAAATCAGTGTCTGTGGCTTTTAACGTCCCATTCAAGGGAGAATATTTATTTTGTTCCACATTTTCAGGGATGTGGCCACTACACTGTTTCTCTCACATGGTGAACCTCCTCTTTTTCTGGGGTGCGAAGGTTCACCATCAGTGGTTCCTTTCAGGGCCGTCTTTAATATGGTTTGGGCCCTGGGCAAACATTTTTTTTGGGTCCCCCCTCCAGCTTATTTTGGGCCTGGCTGGTTCACATGTATGTGTTTTGGCGGCCCTCATTTGTGCAGGCACAGCAGCCCATTGATTTGAATGGGCTGCCATGCCTTTGTTTCCTGCAGAAAAAAGGTTCATTCAGCATTTTAAAAATCAGCTACCTTGAAATCCATTCTACTTTTGCACCATGCTACTTACCTGCAGTTCTTGCACACACAAACGCACTGTGTTTTTAAAAGCGAGTTTGACAGTGCGGGAACTGCAGATAAGTCACAGCAGACAGCAGAATGGACAGACAGTGCTGTATTTCAGTGCTTGATGGGCATAGGTGTGCCGTGTGTGCAGCCTATTACATGAGGCATGCACTTTTCTTTGCAGGAAATGCAGGCATGGCGGCCCATTCAAATGTGGGCCACCAAAACACATACATGTGAACCAGTCAGGCCCAAAATAAGCCCATCAAGCAGTTAAATACAGACAGTAATGCCATGTGCTCTGAGGCCTCACTCAGCCTGGACAGCAGGTCTGGTCTGTGACTTAAAGAGTTCCTCTATTTTACACATGGCATGGCCTGGGGTCCCATGGTGCTAAAGCAGAATGGACAGACGGTGCTGTGACCCCATGCCATGTGTAAAATACAGGAACTTTTTAAAACACTGACCAGACCTGCAGTGAATCATCAAATATTATCAAGACTTTGGGCACACTCTACAGAAAACTTGTATTTACAATATAGCAAACAGTGACATACCTTGAGGAGCAGGACATGAAGAAGTCAGCCTCGGGAAGAGCAAACTGGGGATGTTATAAAATCACATTCTAATTCACTTTTATATACAAGCAGCACCCAGTGGCAGGAAGGGAGAAGTGCACGTCTAAAGGGAAACCAGGGGTGCTGTACATTTTAAAACACTGGGAAGGGAAGCAGTACTGTCACCTGGCTGCGTGCCGCTGATGATTTTCAGCCTGATTTGTGGGCAGCACAGGGGCTTAACGGGTGGCAGGGCCACCATCAGGAATCATGGGGCCCCTTACACAGCTTCAGGCATGGGCCCCCTGGAGCAGAGAACGGGGGGTGCTGCCCCCTTAAATTGAGAAGCGGGGGGGCGGGGCTGCCACGAATTTAGAAGCGGGAGGCCTTTTACAAAAAAAAGATTTAATAAAGAAAAATATTAATAAAAAAAGGGCTGTAGCCATCCGGGGGCCCTGGGGACCTCTGGGCCCTTTAATAAAAAGAAAAAAATAAATAAAAAATATATTATTTTTTTTTTAAAAAGGGGTTGCCATCTGGGGACCTCTGGGCCCTTTAATATTTTTTTTTTATAAAAATAAATTACAAAAAAAGGGGGGTTGCCATCCGGGACCTTTGGACCCTTTAATAAAAAATAAAATAAAAAAAATATATTAAAAATAAACATTTATAAAAAAAAAGTGGGGTTGCCATCCAGGGGACCTCTGAGCCCTTTAATTATATATATATATATATAAAAAATAAAAAAAATAAAAAAAATAAAATATAAAACAAAATTATAAAAAAAAGGGGGGTTGCCATCCAGGGCCCTGGGGAACTCTGGGTCCTTTAATAATAATAATAACATTATTAGTTTTTTTTTTATAAAACAAGTTTTTTTTATAAAAAAAGGGGGGTTGTCATCCGGGGCCCTGGGGAACTACAGGCCCCTGGGGACCTCCGGACCCCTAAAAAAACAAAAACTAAAAAAAAAGGGGGTTGCTTTGGGCCCCCCACAGTGACAGGGCCATGGGCAGCTGCCCCTGTTCGCCCTATGGTAGAGACGGCCCTGGTTCCTTTGGAGGTAAGCCATACAGAAGCATGTATGCCCATCATTAGGGGAACTAAACCCATCAATTTAACTGTTTCTCAAAATGGTTACATTCAAGGCATGCCATGAATTATAACTGTCACAGTTGCTTGTGCTCTCAACAGAACTGTAAAGCAATTAAATGGCTGATTTTATAACTGATCACATGTGCAGCACTATGGCAATTGCAGATCAAACCGAGGCTAAGATGGCACCTTCCGTGGCAGTAGGATTGAAAGGCTTAGTTCCACTTTAGAGTCTTGTGCTGCGATGTTCACATAACTCAAACAGTCATTCTGAATATGTATGTAATAGATGGTGTATTAAAACCTAGTGTAAATGGCAGATGTGTGTATGTACATGACACATTATTACTCCTAGGAGAGGAAACCTACATTTGTAAAAAGACAGGAGGCACAAGCTATGAATGATGGAGGCGAGAGAGAATTAAGAAAGTGGTAAACCACAAGAGGAAATGAGTACTTAAGGAAAACTCTGTGATAAGAGAGGATGCAAGAAAATGACTTCACGGAGGCTGAATAAGAACACTGATCTCCGAAGGAAGGAGCTGATAATCTAACAGGGGAGACATCTGATCACACATATGGAACTAGGTAACCGAATAAGAAAAGAGGAAATTAACCTTCCACTCCGTCTTCTGTTCTCTACAAGCAGCATCTAGATTTAGCCTCAGGTTTAGTAAAGGGAACAAAAAAAAAAAAAACGAAATGGATGACAGTCAGGGCCAGTCCACATTAGACGCACACTAAAACTCTCTGTAGGTGACTATTTTGCTGGGCACTGAGATGTGCAGCTTTAGCATATATATATATTTTTTTTTACATGCAATGCCAAACTGCTGCTAACAAAGCAGACAGAATATTGGCATGCATTAAAAAGGAGATTAACTCCAGGGATAAAGCTATAATTCTCCCGCTCTACAAGACTCTGGTCCGGCCGCACCTGGAATATGCCATCCAGTTCTGGGCACCAGTCCTCAGGAAGGATGTACTGGAAATGGAGAGAGTACAAAGAAGGGCAACAAATCTAATAAAGGGACTGGAGGATATTAGTTATAAGGAAAGGTTGCGAGCACTGAACTTATTCTCTCTGGAGAAGTGAAGAGGAGATATGATTTCAATTTACAAATACTGTACTGGTGACCCCAAAATAGGGATACAACTTTTTCGTGGGAGTTTAACAAGACACGTGGCCATTCACTAAAATTAAAAAGAAAAGAGGTTACACGTTAAAAAAACAGGGTTCTTTACTGTAATAGTGGCAAGGATGTGGAATTCCCTTCCACAGGCGGTGGTCTTAGCCGGGAGCATCAATAGTTTAAAAAAACTATTAGATAAGCATCTGAACGACCACAACATACAGGAATATACAATATAATACTAACATATAAACACACAAAGTTTGGACTTGATGGCCTTGTGTCTTTTTTCGACCTCACCTACTATGTAACTTTATTCAGAATGTACAAAGTTGCACTCCATTCCAGTCTCCACACTGCAGTGCATTGTCCTGTGAGTCATAGTGCCATCCAATGATATGCGGCAAAATGCAGCATGATTGGATTTTTCCAAAACGCACAACACCAGTGTTGTGGTGTGACCAAGGGACATAGAAAACAGTTGTATTCCATGTGCCTTTGCAGCAACTATCATGTGCCTCAACTAGCATTGATCAGTTTTACAGCACAAAAACGCCAGACACCGCACATAATGTGAATGACCCTTAGTTTGTCAACCCTTTCCCTCCTAGCCCCGATGTCTTTATACCTGGAGGGGGATGGACTTCACAATCATGTCACCACTGTGATTAGCTGTCACATGTGGGCAGGTCCAATTCTAGTCTCCACCATGTGACAGGGTGACAACGCTGAAGAGCAATTGGGAGATAGTGACAGAGGGTTGTCATCCCATAACAGAAAGCGCCTTAACAAGGACTTTAATGGTAGGATCATCAGCTATTATTTTGCTTGTTTTCGTCCCTGTTTCATCCTCTGTTGCTGTTGATTACCTGTGCCCTTACACTTAACCAGCCATTTTTGACCTACCTGCACTCCAGCGATGGCTTTCTTAGTGTAGGTTTTCAGATGGTGAAAAGGAGCAGCTTTCTCCACTCTTCATACTGAAACATGCCGTGTACAGCCAACGGGACAGGAAAGCTGGCATCACCATGGGAAGGGACAGGGGGTGGTATGGTAGTGACAGGGGGCACACAGGGGAAAGCAGAAGCAGGTTGAACAGGAAGGGGGATCAGTGTGGGGGAAGCAATTACAGGAATTATGCCTTGTCTCTTCCTGCAGCAGCTGGAAGCCGGCAGGAGGAAGAAATCTTGGCTTTCAGCTGCTACAGAGAGCTGTACAGGGCATAATTTAGTACTGATGCCCCCCATTGGTCGCCCTGAGCTCATGTGACAGATTCACAATGCAGAAGCACAATTGGGAGATTGAAACATAGAGTGTCACCTTATAGCAGAAAGAGCCTGAACAAAAACCTTAATAGTAGGATCCCCAGCTATTAAGCTATCATTTTAATGAAGATCTAGATCAGGGGTTTCCAAACTTTCTAAACAAAGGGCCAGTTTACTGTCCTTATAATTTAAGGGGGCCGGACTGTGGCCAGCGATAATTTTCCTTGTATCAGTTGAAGTAAACATCACCACATTTGGTATCAGTAGGAGGAATAGTGCCCCATCATTGGTGTTGATGAGAGGAATAGTGCCCCCATCATTGGTGTCAGTGGGAGAAATAGTGTCCCATCATTGATATCAGTGGGAGGAATAGTTCCCCATCATTGGTGTCAATGGGAGAAATAGTGCACCTTCAATGGTGTCAGTGGGAGGAATAGTCTCTCATCATTGGTATCAGTTGGAGGAATAATGCCTTATCATTGGTATCAGTTGGAGGAATAATGCCTTATCATTGGTATCAGTGGTAGGAATAGTACTCCATCATTGGTGTTGGTGAGAGGAATAGTGCCCCATCATTGGTATCAGTGGGATGACTAGTGCCCCATCATTGGTGTCAATGGGATGAACAGTGCCCCATCATTTTTGTCAATGGGAAGAATAGTGCACCTTCATTGGTGTCAGTGGGAGGAATAGTCTCTCATTATTTGTATCAGTTGGAGGAATAATGTCTTATCATTGGTATCAGTGGGAGGAATAGTACCCCATCATTAGTGTTGGTGAGAGGAATAGTGCCCCATCATTGGTGTCAGTGGGAGGAATAGTGCACCATCATTGATATCAGTGGGAGAAATTGTGCCTTATCATTGGTGTCAATGGGAAGAATAGTGCCCCATCATTGTATTATTTATGTATTTATTTATTTATAAAAATGCTTTTTGGGAGCGCAGTCATTACCCGAAGGCCTCGATGCGCTCATAGAACCACAGATACATGTAAAAACACATCATACAATATAATAATCACTTAAAAATCACATGATAACATCAACAGCTAAAACTGATAAAACTGCTAATATCTAGCCCTAATTAAGACCATACGCCTGAAAAAATAAAAACGTTTTTAAAAACTTCCTGAACTTTAACAAATCCTTCTCCCGTCTTAAATGTAAAGGTAGAGAGTTCCAGAATAATGATCCTCGTACATCCAGAGTCCTCCCTCCACATTTAGTTTTCCTAAATTTAGGGACCGTCAAATTACCCTGATCAGCAGATCTTAACGATCTGCTGGGCACGTAAAGGGTACATTTTTTTTGCAGATACCCTGGGCCTATCTTATGGATGGCTTTGTGGATCATACAGCCCACTTTGAACGAGACCCGTTCAGCAACAGGTAACCAATGCAAGGCTTTTAGGCGGCGTACACACGATCGGATATATCCGATGAAAACGGTCCGCGGACCATTTCCATCGGATATGTCCGATCGGGAGTTTGATCCGATGGCGTGTACACACCATCGGATCAAATTCCCCGCCGCCGGAAGGCGCGGTGACGTGGCGGTGACGCGGCGGTGACGTTGACGCCGCCGCGTCACCGCAACGTCACCGCACCAGGAAGTAAAACACTTCCGCGCTTGCGCCAAATCCATTCGGCAGCGGCGCGGCGGCGGTGGGGGCCGACATGTCTGCTGGTAAGTGTACTAACCAGCAGACATGTCGGGCGGACAGATCCCCACCGGATAGATTTCAAAGCATGCTTTGAAATCTGTCGGGTGGAGAAATCTGTCCGCTAGCCCATACACACGAGCGGAGATGTCTGCTGAAACGGTCCATCGGACCGTTTTCAGCGGACATATCCCCTCGTGTGTACGCGGCCTTAGAGATGGTGTGATATGGTCCCGACGGCCCACTCCCATTGCTAACCTAGCTGCCGCATTTTGGATCAACTGAAGCTTATGCAGAAGGGCTTTTGAGCACCCCATATATAACGCATTACAGTAGTCCAACCGACTGCCAATGAAAGCATTAATCACGTGGACTCTGTCTACCTCATCAATGAAATCCAATGTAGAACGCAGGAGTTTCAGATGGTAATAGCACCCGCTTACCACCTGGTTTACCTGCGCCTCCAAAGACAGTTTGGAATCTAAAATGAATCCCAAATCCCGGACCTTAGTGCCCGGGACCGGGTAAGGCTTAAAGGAAACCGGCCAAGATGGAAAATCCGTCGAACTGGCTTTACTCTGAGTACTAATGATGATAGTATTAGTGGGAGGAATAGTGTCCCATCATTGGTATTTGGAGAGGAATAGTCACCCATTATTGGTCTCAGTTGGAGGAAGAGTGCCTCATCATTGGTGTCTGTTGGAGGAATAGGGCCCCATCATTGGTATCAGTGGGAGGAATAGTGCCTCATAATTGGTGTTAGTGGGAGGAATAGTACTCTGTCATTGATGTCAGTGGGGGAAATAGTCCCCCATTGTTGATGTCAGTTGGCAGAATAGTTCCTAGGATTAGTGGGAGGAATAGTGACCCAAGGGCTGGATAAAGGCAATCAAAGGGCCACATTTGGCCCCCCGGCCGCAGTTTGATGACATATAAGATTTTTTTTTTATAAATTCTTTAGAACATGTTTTTTAGGATGACATTACCATGATAAAGATTATGTTAGATTTAATTAATTGGGTTCATTAATTTATATGTGCTGTAAATTTGTACTTTCCAAATGATCTGACTTCTTTCAAATAGCTGTCTGCATGATTACAGCCCCTGTATATAATCCTAACTTTTCCTGCTAGTCTAGGGAATGGATGCAAAGTTTTCCAGTTCCAGGAGGTCATTTTATTAATCATAGAATTCCATGGTGGTGGCAGAGTGTGACGTTGGATGTGCATATGCTGGATCTAGTCCTAATTACACATACTACTCACTCCTCCTCTGCCAAGGCTGAAGATCATGCACTTATTTCATCACCTGTGACCCACTCAAATCAGGAGCACTTTATTGTATTAGTGGAAGCGTCACATTTGTACAAGAATGGTTAGTAGAAGATTTGGGGAAGTTCTTGGCTGTGCTTGGAAAGTGAGACAGCCCAATAGAACAAAAGAAGTTCCTTGATTTGAAAGATCACCAATTGACTGTAATGTAGTGGTCATGGTATTTGTCACATAATCACTGAGAATGGTGATTGACCTCCAACTGTGCTTCCACCCTTGTGATCCTGTCCAATAGTGCCTGCAGTACTAGGTGTACTGAAATCTCTGACTGTGCTCATTCAACACCTACTAATCTAATGTGTACATGCTTTAATTATGCATGGATTATCAGCAGACACAGCTTCCAGTACACATAGTACTAATGGTGAAATGAACATGCAGGCTTGTAGCATTCTGTTCCTTAGACAGTCCCCTCTGCCAACACTGTCACAGGCTGGAAGGTGGCAAATTGTATTTGCTCTGTGTTCTGTACCAGCAAACAGGGGCGGACTGGGCCAGGTGGATAAATGGAAATTGCCCCCCGGGCCCCTCAATAACGTCAGAACTGTGTATAAGAGCATTTAAAGCTGAGCTCCAGGCAGGGCCGTCTTAATAGCATCATGGGCCCCTGGGAAAAGTAATTCTCTGGGGCCCTACAATGATGACAGTGCAGGTAAACAGACATCAATAGGTAGGAGGGACTGTCTCCCCTGTGTATCTATCACTGTCAGTGCCATCATGGGGGCCCCCAATTTCGGGGCAGCGTGGGCTCAAGGACCAGCTGCTTTGGGGAAAGTGAAGGAGCCCCAAATACATACATTTATTATTTATTAATACACAACTATATATATATATATATATATATATATATATATATATATATATATATATATATATATTATATACTCGAGTATAAGCAGATCCGAATATAAGCCGAGGCACCTAATTTTACCACAAAAAAATGGGAAAACGTATTGACTCAAGTATGATGCCTCGTACACACGACCGTTTTCCCCGGCAAAAACCATCAAGAAAATTGGTGGCAGAGCTTTTTTGCAGAGAAAAACGGTCGTGTGTATGTTTTTCGTCGAGAAAACTGTTGTGGGTCTCGACAAGAAAAAAAGAGAACATGCTCTCTTTTTTCTAGTTTGGAGTCTCAATTTTTTTCGTTTCTCGTCGGGATGGTTTACGACGAGAAACACGTTCGTGTGTATGCTTAGAAACCTGCGCATGCTCAGAATAAAGTATGAGACGGGAGCGCACCTTCGGTAAAAGTAGCGTTCATAATGGAGATTCGCACATTTGTCACGCTGTAACAGACTGAAAAGCTTGAATCAACTCTTACCAAACTTTTACTTTCACGCGGTAACATGAGATTAGCAAAAGCAGCCCCAAGGGTGGTGCCAGTGGAATCGAACTTCCCCTTTATAGTGCCGTCATACGTGTTGTACGTCACCGCGTTTGAGAAAGATCAGATTTTGTCTCGACAGTGTGTACGCAAAGAAAGCTTAAAACAATGTTTCTTTTACGACGAGGTTCTCGGTCATGTGTACGAGGCATCAGACTAGGGTGTCCATGTGCATGCTTCACTGTGCCCATGTCTCACTGTGTCCATGCCTCACTGTGCCCATGCCTCACTGTGCCCATGCCTCACTGTGCCCATGCCTCACTGTGTCCATGCCTCACTGTGTCCATGCCTCACTCTTCCCATGCCTTACTATGCCCATGCCTCACTGTGCCCATGCCTCACTGTGTCCATGCCTCACTGTGTCCATGCCTCACTGAGCCCATACCTTACTGTGTCCATGCCTCACTTTGCCCATGCCTCACTGTGTCCATGCCTTACTGTGCCCATGCCTCACTGTGTCCATGCCTTACTGTGCCCATGCCTCACTGTGTCCATGCCTTACTGTGCCGATGCCTCACTGTGTCCATGCCTCACTGTGTCCATGCCTCACTGTGCCCATGCCTCACTGTGTCCATGCCTCCAGTGCCCATGCCTCACTGTGCCCATACCTCACTGTGCCGATGCCTCTCTGTGTCCATACCTCACTGTGCCCATGCCTCACTGTGTCCATGCCTCCAGTGCCCATGCCTCACTGTGCCCATATCTCACTGTGCCGATGCCTCTCTGTGTCCATGCCTCACTGTGTCCATGCCTTACTGTGCCGATGCCTCACTGTGTTCATGTCTCACTGTGCCCATGCCTCACTGTGCCCATAACTCACTGTGTCCATGCCTTACTGTGCCTCAATGTGCCCATGCCTCACTTTGTCCATGACTAGACTTACGTTTAACATGGGAGTATATAGAAGGGGTGCCCGGCTTTAAAAAAACGGTGCTCCCCGGCCGTAGGTCCCCCAGACAGCAAACTTTGCACACTTGTAGAGGAGAACTGGGGCCAGTACCGGGTCCCCAAAGTTGCCGGAGAAAATACCGTTTAACATGGGAGTCTATGGAAGGGGTGCCCGACTTTTAAAAATCGGTGTCCTACACTTGTACATAGGGACACAGCATCGGTCACCTCCCCCAGTCAGCCCCCCTCCACTCCCTGTCAGTCACATTTATACAGTAATCAATGCATTTTTATAGCACTGATCGCTGTATAAATGTGAATGGTCCCAAAATTGTGTCAAAAGTGTCTGATATGTCCGCCGCAATATCGCATGCCTGACAAAAATAAATAAAAAATCACAGATCGTTTTAACAAAAATATGTAGAAGAATACGTATCAGCCTAATCTGAGGAAAAACATATATATATATTATATATTATAACATAAAGTAAAAAATATTGTGGGGTTTTTTTTTCAAAAAAAAAATTCAAAATTTTCTGTCTTTTTTTGTTATAGCGGAAAAAAATAAAAATTGCAGAGATGATCAAATACCACCAAAAGAAAGCTCTATTTGTGGGGAAAAAAAGATAAAAATATAATTTGGGTACAACAATGCGCAATTGTCAATCAAAATGCGTCAGCGCTGAAAGCTGAAAATTGGTCTGGGCAGGAAGGGGGTTTAAGTGCCCAGTAATGAAGTGGTTAAGGGAAATAACAAAAGTTACATCTAATAAATAAATAAATTGTATGAGTCCACCCTCATTTAAATGTAAAATGTTAAATACTGTAACTATGAAAAAGCTGCGATGTGAGTCGGTGAGTCTGTTTGAGGCTGAGTTATTTCATGATTCACGGACGAAGTCATAGTGAAAAAACCTGTCAAAATAAAAAGGTTAATGATGGTGCAAGGCATTAAGGAAGGTGACATCATTTTGAGTCATCAGGACTAGGAGAAGCCCCCATCTTTCTAATCTAATGAAGACCCGGTTAAAACACAGGATTAAAACCAACGTTCAATTTGCTGAAAGGTATTCAATTTGATGTACTTATTATCTCTACCTTATGTTGGTATAACCAGATAGATTATTACTTTGTCTACAAAGAGCCAACATCCTATCTAGAAGAGGTGTTCTCCTAAAACACATGACATCATCCGCAGGTCAGCGGAGCAGCTATTGTTATCTATTTATAGGGAATATATCATATAAACAATGATTAATGCATATTAAATGAATATTGGTTATATAATGCAAGCACAGAAAACAAGCTCTGAAACTTTCATTCCTCTTATATCTTTAATTTTCTGGTTAAACCAACAACAACGGAGTACATTAGTCCTTGTATGAGAGAGTGTTCTATTTAAAACACAGCTTACTGTATGAGATGATTTTAATATCTACAGTAAATGTGTTTACCTGTGCTGGCTGCCCTGAATTCCATCACACATCACTTTCCGAAAGGAGTTCTAAGCAGAAAGAAGAGGCGGTAATAAGAAGATAAAAAGAAGGAAAATATTTCATTCTTGTAACCATGTGCAATTAAAAATTATAATGATAGTATAAAGTCCATGAATTATTTTGTTATTAAATGATGATCCTGATTTTTCCCGCTTCAATTAACATGCTGGCAATCATGTTCTGCGCACAGGGTATGCCAGGTGTGCCTGGGCACACCCTAATCACCCTGTGTGTTACCGATTCACCCTGTTTCCTGTCTCCCCCCCCTGTAGTGCTGCCAGCTTCCCTCCACTCCTCTGAGGAGCAAGGAAGGGGTTGGTAAATATTTCATTAACTGGCTCCTTCCTATGAACACATAGAGTGATCTGTACCGATCACTCCTGTCTTCATTCTTAACCACTTAAGACCCGGACCAAAATGCTGCTAAAGGACCTTGCCCCTTTTTGCGATTCGGCACTGCGTCGATTTAACTGACAATTGCGCAGTCATGCGAAGTGGTTCCCAAACAAAATTTGGCGTCCTTTTTTCCCCACAAATAGAGCTTCCTTTTGGTGGTATTTGATCACCTCTGCGGTTTTTATTTTTTGCGCTATAAACAAAAATAGAGTGACAATTTTGAAAAAAATGCAATATTTTTTACTTTTTGCTATAATAAATATTCCCCCAAAAAATATATAATTTTTTTCCTCAGTTTAGGCCGATACGTATTCTTCTACCTTTTTTTGGTAAAAAAAATCGCAATAAGCGTTTATCGGTTGGTTTTCGCAAAATGTATAGCGTTTACAAAATAAGGGATAGTTTTATTGCATTTTTATTAATTTTTTTTTTTTTACTACTAATAGCGGCGATCAGCGATTTTTTTTGTGACTGCGACATTATGGCGGACACTTCGGACAATTTTGACACATTTTTGGGACAATTGTCATTTTCACAGCAAAAAATGCATTTAAATTGCATTGTTTACTGTGAAAATGACAGTTGAAGTTTGGGAGTTAACCACAAGGGGGCGCTGTAGGATTTGTGTGTTCCCTGTGTGTGATTACAACTGTAGGGGGGTGTGGCTGTAGGTGTGACGTCATCGATCACGTCCCCCTATAACAGGGATGACGTGATCGATGCTGCGGCCACAGTGAAGCACGGGGAAGCCGTGTGTACACACGGCTCTCCCCGTTCTTCAGCTCCGGGGATCGATCGCCGCACTCCAGCGGCGATCGGGTCCGCGAGTCCCGCGAATCCCGGTCCCGAAGCTTGGTACTAGAAACCAACGTATATATACATTGATGTGCCCAGCCGTGCCATTTTGCTGATGTAAATGTACAGTAGGCGGTCCTTAAGTGGTTAACCGAAGCATCATAAACTTCAGAGAATGTTAGTTTCTTTCTCTGTCTCAAAAGAGAGTCATCAGCAGTCTGTTTAGACAGTTGCTATTTCACCAAAGCTCCATAATGAGACTCCTAAAAAATAAAAAGTAATAAAATAATATAATATAATAATATATAATATTATAATATTATTATACAATATAATAATATTGTAAAAAATAGTCTAAAAAAATGTGTCTAAAAAAATAATTAGAAAAACTACTGATGCTGTCACTTGCCCTACTGACACCAATCTTTGCTCTACTGACACCGTCCACTGTTCTGCTGATTACACATGCATGCGTGTTTGTGCTCTGGGGTGCACACCCTAATGCAATGGGCTGCGCACACCAATGCTGACAATGCTGTCCTTTCTACAAAAGAAGAGTGTCGTCATCCTAGGCTGTGCTCCTTATTTGAATTGCAAACACCTACCTCTCTGTTTATTTCCATAACATATAAGGTGGTGTTTAGTAGTTCGATGAAGATAGCTGGGGAAGCTAATAACATTGGAGTTCTGGCCAGATCAACAAGTATTTTTCTGTACTTGCAGAAAATATACCTATTCTGAAAAAGAAAGCTAACGCAACCATCACTTTTAAGGACAGGGGGAAAGATGCAACGATCTTTGTCCTTGGGTTTAGATATCAATTAGAGAAGCGTTTCATGAGTGCCGCTTGGCACAGGATACTGATCAGAGTAGTTGCAACTTACACAGTGATTGTCTGCTTCCCAGAGGTCCCTTAGTTATGAAATATGCACACCGTATATACTCAAGTATAAGCCGAGTTTCTCAGCAATTTTTTTGTGTGCTGAAAATGCCCCCCTCGGCTTATACTCGAGTCACCTTTTTGCACCTGGTCTTCCAGACTTTGGGGACCCAGTCCTGGCCGGCCATAGGTCCCCTGGACCCAAAACTTGGCACACATGTAGCCCCACTCTTACAAGTGTGCAAAGTTTGTCGTATGGGGGACCTATGGCCAGGGAGCACCGATTTTTTAAAGCCGGACACCCCTTCTATAGACTCCCATGTTAAACGTCAGTCTAGTCATGGACACAGTGAGGCTTGGGCACAGTGAGGCATGGGCACAGTGAGGCATGGCACAGTGAGGCATGGGCACATTAAGGCATGCACATGGACACAGTGAGGCATGCAGATGGACACCTTAGGATTCAATATGTTTTCCTTTTTTTTCGTTGTAAAATTAGGTGCCTCAGCTTATATTCTGGTCGAGTATATACGGTACTTACATTGGTCCGAGTGTGCAATACATGCATGGTCATCTTTAACATGGGGAAAAAAGGACAGCTGCCCTGGGCCCAGTCATTGTTGTGGGGCCCAAAGCAGCTGCCCCTTGAGCCCATGCCAGAGGCAGGACTACCAACAGGGTATTCAGAGGGGCAAAGCCGATGGAGGGTGTCAATTCATGCACAGCGCAATGCCGAATCCCCGTACAGGGAATAGAGCGCCGAGGAGAGGACAGGAACCACAGTCCACTGCATCACTCCCTCTGTCCTTCTAACCAAGCCCACCCCATGCCATCACTGCATACAATGGCCGTTCCCACTGTGGGCACCCCGCCAATACTCTAGATACTCTTTCTCCGGAAACGCTGCACAACATGGTGAGGTGATATCACGGATAGGCTGTCACTGGTCTCCAGTCAGTGGAGGCTGTGGGGACAATAGTGCTGCACCTGTCGCCCGGCGAGTGGGATGGGTCAGGGGAAAAGAAAGGAAGAAGATTTACTCCAGGCAATCCCCAGGTGAATTGCATTCCTTATGTGTTAGCATGGTACAATGGCTGTGTGTTCTGTCAGGCCAGGTCTCCTCATCTCACCCTGAAAGCTCCAGGACTAGTGGGGGTGGGGTGTGCTCTTTCTAAAGGGGTCAGTACAAAAAATTATCAGGGGGCGCGACAGGAGTCAGCGGCAGATCCCTGACAAATGCTGAACAATACAGAGAGAGAAGAGTTATGAAGTGTATTGAAGAACTGTTATCTGTAGTGCATACATTGTAGTGAGGAACTGATGTTGTAGTGAACAATGTAAAGAGTACAGAAGTTGTGCCACAGATTACAAGAAGTTAATTACTGTATGTTCTGTTGGAGTAGGATCACATTTAAAATGGAGTGCTGCCTTAACACCAAGCCTTAGCCTGCTTTTGAGGGCACTAGCGAGTGCTTTCACTAGGTCACCACATGGGCGCAGTAACCCCCATCACATGTAGGCTGCCATTATTAACTTCTTCTGAAAATGGTAGTTCTCTGGACTGGCTGTCCTGTTGATCAGGGTTCGGTACTCTCTGTGTTTTTGATTAAGAGCAAGCATGCAGATTAGGAAGGAGCTCTGACTTCATTGATTGCTGCATGCTGGTTTCAGGTCGGTGGCCCAGAAATGATTGAAGACATAAACAGTCAGGAATTGGGCATTTTTAAAAACAGATTAGTACCAACAGCCTTCATATTTCTCTTTTAAATTTTGATGCTGTGAACTGTAAACACCGAACAGCTGTGACACATATGATGTCTCTGAATGGTAGACGTAAGATCTCTAAGGATATTAATGAGTCTGGAAGAAGAGCATCCAAGAAGCATTTACCGTAATTGATGAGGATTGATGTTTTAGTCCCATTATGTAATGTTCAGAGATTGAGATCACCCCACTGATACTTTGTATCTGGGTGTAATAGGCCTAGAGAGAATCCAAAGCTGGCCACACTTGGAGGGATATAATTATTTGATCATACATTTGGGACACCCAATTTCCATTCTCCACTATCTAGAAAATGTGGTAATTCGCTGTGTCTTTCCTCATAGTCAGTACAGTGCTGTATTTATATTTCCTGACTCAAAAGAGCCCAATGACATGTCATACAAACATTCCAACTACAGGTTTTCTCCAATAGTGACCTTCCAAGATCCTTTAATATGGTAATTATTGTACCAATGGTAGATTATTGTACAAAGGCGCTGGAAATTAGGTCCGGATACAGAGTCTGGTCTCGGGAGGGGCACTGCCACCAAATAAGGCGTTGCTTACAGAATTGTATTTAATGTATGATACAGGCCTAACCGTGTTTAGTGACACGTTTATCCTGTCCCCCTATTGTGTCACTTATCCTTCATTACTGTCCTCCACTTTGTCACCTTTTTCTTCATTACTATACCCCTATTTGTGTCACCTTCTTCTTCAATAATGTCTCCCGCTTATGTCACTTTCTTCTATATAACTGTCTCCCTCCCCCGCTTGTGTCACCTTCTTCTTTATTACTGTCCTCCTCCCCCACTTGTGTCACCTTCTTCTTCATTACTGTCCCCCACTTGTGTCACCTTCTCTTTCTTTACTGTCCCCCTCTCCCACTTGTGTCACTCACCTTCTCCTTCATTACTGTAAACTACTATTCAATCCAGTCCTCACCTTATCCCCTCTCTGGGGCTAAGCTCTGGTGAGAGGCCCACTCTGGTCCCTCATGCAGTCGCTCAGGCGGGCTGTGGGTGGTAGGAGAACTTGAGCATCCATGGATCTGAGCCAGCCCAGCCAGCAGTTTAGCAGCAGCAAAAGGTTATGTCAGCTGCTGAAAGTCACTAGACATGTGCACAGAAAATGTTTTCGTTTTTTTTTGTTCCGTTTCGTATGGTCCCGTCTGTTCGTTTCTGTTCGTTTTTCGTAAGACGCCCGTTTTCCCGTTCGTTCCCATTCGTTTGTCGTACGACGTGATTTTATCGTATTCCGATCGTTTCGTATTTCCGTTACCGTTATATTTTCGTACATGCGGGATGATTCGTTATTCTGTTTAATTCATGTTCGTTACTTGTTAGACAATAATTATCGTGAATTTTCGTCAATTTGCATTCTGTGTATCTTGAATGCTTTTCTTTTGTTAGTGTCAGTTGTATGTTCATTGTTCAATGACATCTATAACAAAAGATTTTCATTATGTATATTGAATGAATTCCTTTTTCTGTTTTCTGTGTATTCAAAATACTGAAGGCAAATCTTTTGTTATAGGTGTCATATCAACATACGAAAATAACAAAAGAAACAGGTTCAAATGCAAATCTTTTGTTTATGGTTTTTTTGAATGGCCAGAGAGTTAGGCTGGCCATACATGATACAATTTTCTGTGCAATTTTCTTTAGATTTACCTTCAACTATGTAGTGCAAGGGCCTGCCTGATTGCATACAATTGAAAGTGTTGTTTATTTTGACCTCATATATGGTTTTTGGTAAATCTAAAAGAAAATTGTACAAGAAAATTGAACATGTATGGTCAGCCTCAGTGACTGAAAGCAGCTTCTCTTTTGTGCTGAGTAGTGAGTACACTTGTACAGTAAAGCCTAATAAACTTTTCTGTGGATTTTCATCTGAAGGGAGATCAGTTGGCCAGACTTTTGAACCCAAAAATGGTTTTCTGATGCAGTTTAAAAACGAACGAACTTTCAATAGTATTGTTAAGCCCCATACACTTGGTCAGACTGTTTTAACAACAAACATAAAAACGATCGTTTTCCGATCGTTTGTTGTTAAACAGTCTGACCAAGTGTATGGGGCTTAACAATACTATTGAAAATTCGTTCGTTTTTAAACTGCATCAGAAAACCATTTTTGGGTTCAAAAGTCTGGCCAACTGATCTCCCTTCAGATGAAAATCCACAGAAAAGTTTATTAGGCTTTACTGTACAAGTGTACTCACTACTCAGCACAAAAGAGAAGCTGATTTCAGTCACTGAGGCTGGCCATACATGTTCAATTTTCTTGTACAATTTTCTTTTAGATTTACCAAAAACCATATATGAGGTCAAACTAAACAACACTTTCAATTGTATGCAATCAGGCAGGCCCTTGCACTACATAGTTGAAGGTAAATCTAAAGAAAATTGCACAGAAAATTGTATCATGTATGGCCAGCCTAACTCTCTGGCCATTCAAAAAAAACATAAACAAAAGATTTGCATTTGAACCTGTTTCTTTTGTTATTTTCGTATGTTGATATGACACCTATAACAAAAGATTTGCCTTCAGTATTTTGAATACACAGAAAACAGAAAAAGGAATTCATTCAATATACATAATGAAATTCTTTTGTTATAGATGTCATTGAACAATGAACATACAACTGAAAACGAACACAAAACGGATTCAAACAAAATACACAATGCAAACCTCTTGATACAGATTTCATTTTCGTTATTTTGCTGTTTTCGTTTTGTCGTTTTTTCTCGTTGGATCGTTCGTTCGTATTTGCGGTCGTTCGTTATGCGGCTCATCCGTTATCCCGTCGTTTTCCTATGTACACATTATCCCGCGGGTACGAAAATGAACATTTTCGTACGAAAATAACATTCGTACGAACGGGAATGCACATATCTAAAAGTCACTCTTTCTGCATGCAATGGTGCCGGGGGGGCAGGCAGTGGTGGGCCGGGGGTGCCAGAGATGGAGCAGAGCAGTGGAGACACAGGCACGAAGAAGATCACACACACACCGACCAGTCCCTCCCTACTGCCAAGTCACTCCCTCTCATGCCGGAGGAGGTGGGTGGAGGCAGCTGTGCAGTGCAGCACTAGGAACAGGCCTCTCTCTGCTCGGCCCCACTCTGAGTGAGACTGTGACATCACTGGTTGCTAGACCAAGCAACCAGTTCTGGCAATCTAGTTTAGAAGGATGGCTGTGTCCAAGTGTCTGCAATATTTTTTTGGGGGTAGGGACTATTGCCCTCTGGACCTGCCCCTACTGTAAATGTCAGGTTTAATGTGACCAACTTAAAGTAAACCTGTCGCACAACTGGGCTATTCAAAGATCTCATGTGCATAACAGGAAATAGTTTGTTAAAGCAATCAGCTGGTCCAAAGATAAAGACATTAGATGATGAAACTCACTGAATAACGGGGAGACTATGGAAATGGGGAAGAGGCTAAGTTTGACTTGTACACTAAAAGACAAGATTTGCATAAAACTTCAGTCGCTCTATCTGTACATCAACTGATTGTTTTAATATGTAGTATAGAAAACAATATCTGTTTATACATTTTTTAATCTTATTAGAAATTTTAATTGCCCAAGTGAGTGACAAAATGTGTTAAAGAGCCTACGACAGCGTTAGTTCTAATGTGTTTCTAATGGATTGTAAATTAATTTTGTTTGGCAAAATATAGACATTTCTAGGAGAAATGTCCTTGGTGGCTAACCAGTTTTCCCGATCATGTCTCCAGGTGTCACCAACGGTGCATGTTTTGTAGATAATCCCAGTAATAGCTAATTCATCTTGCTCCACTGCTGCATATATGCAGGCCTGTCTTAATGAAAGGGCACACCTGGGCACTGCCCAGGGGCCCCAGCTGCATGTGGGCCCTGCACTTTCCCCAAAGCAGCTGGTCCTTGAGCCTACACTGCCCTGAGATTGAGGGCCCAGTGATGGCACTGAGAGTGAGAGTCTGCCTCCTACCTACTTAATGTCTGTTTACCTGCACTGTTATCATTGTAGGGGCCCCAGAGCATTACTTTGCCCAAGGGCCCATGATGCTATTAAGATGGCCCTGCATATATGAGGCCCCCTGAAAAAACACACATTGTTGGTGGGACTTGAGAATAGTTTGGAATACGAAGACCTATGCAATGGAGAATCTGAGCCCTTACAAACCTAGATTTGAGATGGGCACTCGTTACAGTCTGATAATGCAACCTCCTTTAGAGTTACCAACCATCAGTGAGATAACCTACCTAAACAATCCATTCCAACTATAAAGTATACCACTGTATTACCAAATACTGTAGGTCTTTACATGCATAGTTGGTAATTCTAAAAGTGATTATACAACCGGATTGTCTAAGTGATTGTAGTGCTGGTTAAATCTTGGAAGAATTGGGTTGACTCCTGAAAGCTTGTCCTGAAAATGTAACTGTTAATGAAAGTACTGTAAATAAAGTTTAACAAACAGTATCCAACAGTGTTGGTACAATCAGATTGTAGTATTTTTGGCCAGTTTTAAACAGAATGTCAGATTAAATTAGTCAACTGTTTCTTCTAAAACTACTGTTTGCTTCCAAATGGTTTTGTTTTACAAATCACAATTCAGACAAAGTTTACGTGATTCAGAGATTTGGATTTATCTGAATCTCTGATTCACAATAGTAACACATTTCAATAACTCCGCAATAAGTTATAACAAAAACAGCAAATTAATTTGTTTCATTTGGATGACGTGGTGCAACAGTTTGGGCCTTTTATTAATCGGCCCAACCCCCCTGACCACTTTGGTGGTCAATGACCGGGCCACTTTTTGCAATTCGTTACTGCGTCACTTTAACTGACAATTGCGCGGCCATGCAACGTGGCCCCCAACCAAAATGTATGTCCTTTTTTTCCCACAAATAGAGCTTTCTTTTTGTGGTATTTGATCACCTCTGCAATTTTAATTTTTTGCACTATAAACAAAAAAAGAGCGTACATTTTGAGAACATTTTTATATTTTTTGCTATAATAAATATCCCCAAAAAAGACATAAAAAGTTTTTTTCCTCAGTTTAGGCCAATACATATTCTTCTACTAATTTTTGGTAAAAAAAATCACATTAAGCGTTTATTGATTGGTTTGCGCAAAAGGTATAGGGCCAGATTTACGTACATCGGCGCATTTTCGGACCGGCGTAGTGCAACTCCTTTAAGTTAGACCGGCTTAATTTCGAGGCGCAAGTACCGTATCCTCGTAGTATTTTTGGCCAAATTTTCACCGGTGCAATGTAAATTCCGAGGCGTAAGGCGGTGTAATTCAAAGTGGAAAGGACGTGGGCGTGTTCCATTGAAATGAGCCGTGACCCCATGCAAATAAAGGGCCGGCCAGACTGGGCATGTGCACATGAAGCAGACTATAGTCAGCACCTCTCTGAGCATGCTCAGAACTCGGCACAGCGCAATCAGTTAGATAGGAACTAGGCCCGTCAGACTTAGTGAGCTATGCACAGTGCTTAAATAGACCGAGAGAAATGCTCCTTCCATTGGAAATGTACATCCAATTTTTTTCCCTTCCTGAAGCAAGGTGCTTTTATTCCGTTGCCTGTTGCTGTTTGGAGGTTTGTGTCGTGTCGGTGTATATATATATATATATATATATATATATATATAACATTAAATAAGATAATTCTAATAATATTAAAATTAGTAAATTTATATTAGTTAAAAAAAATAAAAATATATATTTATTATATTAATTATTATAAAATATATACTAAACAGGAAAAAATGTATATAAAATATATATTTAGCCATTAGGGTGAAAAGAGCCACTGGCAAGGAAATGGAGTGTTGCCAGTACCTTGCCCAGTGGCGGTCGGCAGATCCTCTCCCGTGTAAGAACAGGGGAGTCCGCGCTATGGTGAATAAAGTAGCTGTTGCCTCCCAGTAGGATCCCTATGTGGGGACCTAATATAAATATGGATAGTAGAAAGGGAAATGGCGCTGCTAAATTAATGCCTTTGTCAGGTATATCCGTGGGGTGAGCCCAATGGTAATAGGCCACCCTTTTGGCTGGAATTAGGGTGCAATTGGAGAGATATCCTGTGTTAATAGGAGGGTAGATGTTGGTTCCTCAGCTTCCACTAATTTCAGTGAAATTGAGTAAAGGTGGATTAATTAGGTCAGAAGCCTGTGCAGGCCAGCAGGCCCAAAGATTGCTAAAGTAAAATGATCCTATGCTGCTATAAGGATGCCAGTTGTGACCGATGCACCCTAAACCATATAAAACAAAGAAAAAAATGTGTCTCTAGAGTCTAATAGGTAGGAATCCCTACTAGTGTGGTTACTAGTATAATCAACCACACTAGTAGGGATTCCTACCTATTAGACTCTAGAGACACATTTTTTTCTTTGTTTTATATGGTTTAGGGTGCATCGGTCACAACTGGCATCCTTATAGCAGCATAGGATCATTTTACTTTAGCAATATTTGGGCCTGCTTGCCTGCACAGGCTCCTGACCTAATTAATTCACCTTTACTCAATTTCACTGAAATTAGTGGAAGCTGAGGAACCAGCATCTACCCTCCTATTAACACAGGGTATCTCTCCAATTGCACCCTAATTCCAGCCAAAAGGGGGGCCTATTACCATTGGGCTCACCCCACGGATATACCTGACAAAGATCCTCTCCTGTGCCCTCCTCCTTCTGCGCTCATCTAAAACCAGTAGTATAGCTATGAGCAAGGATGCCCCTGGCATGTTGGCATACAGATTAATGTCCTGCAAGTGTGGCTGCTCAGCTCGGCCCTAATGCTGTTGCTTTCTATGACATGTAGACGGATTGTCTAATTTTAAGCAAGCTTTTATATGGTCTAATTTTAGACAGGACATGCAGCTGATAAGCACATCGTGTAGACTGCACCGCACAAACTTACTTTTGTGGATCGGCGTATCTCCCTTATTTGCATATTTGCATAGAAAATCAATGGTGTGTCTAGTGCAGTTTTGCACGCACGTTGCGCCAGTCTATCCAAATTACATCGGTCTAAAAAATGTGGATTTCAGGCGTATATCGTTTTGGGGATACGGTGCATAGATAAGCGTGTGCATTTTTAGACTTACGCGTGCCTAACTCATGATACTCCGGAGTAAGTGCTTCGTGAATCTGGCCCATAGCGTCTACCAAATAGGGGATAGTTTTATTGCATTTTTATTAATATTTATTTTTAGTAATGGCGGCGATAAACGATTTTTATCGTGACTGCGACATTATGGTGGACACATCGGACACTTTTGACACCATTTTGGGACCATTGTAATTTTTTCAGCGATCAGTGCTCTAAAAATGCACTGATTACTGTAAAAATGACACGGGCAGTGAATGGGGTTAACCACTACGTGGCGCTGCAGGTGTTAAGTGTTCCCTAGGGAGTGAGTCTTACTGTTAGGGGGCATGGCTACACATGACACATCACTGATGACCGTTACCGATCACGGGGAACGGTCATCAGTGACAGTGTCACTAAGCAGAATAGGTGAATGCCTTGTTTACAAAGGCATTCCCCTGTTCTGCCCTTGCCAACCGCAATCGTGGGCCTCCCAGGAACATCGAGATCCCGCTGCCGCACTCGCGAGGCACGTGGCGGGCGTGCGCGCCCCTGCTGGGAGGCAGATTTAAAAGGACATACCTGTACGCCAATCTGCCTGCCCATGCTATTCTGTTGACGCACATACTGTAGTTGTGCAGCAGTCAGCAAGTGGTTAAAGTTTGACGCATCCGAAGTAGCGTAATGATATAACGAATGATGCGAATTGATTCAGATCCATTTGTTTTTATTCTAGTGAACGTAGCATGAATATTCTAATAGGATTCTTTTTGTATTCGAGTTGAACTTGAGAGACCATTAGTTTTATTTTGTTTGGGCATGGCCCAACAAAAAGTCAATTGGGAATAAGGAAATTAATTAAACGTAATAACTTAACGAATGAATACTTATTAATTTAGATTCATTTGTTTTATTTGGATGAGGATGGCGCAGTCTTTGATTCTTAAATAATTAGCCATTTCTTTTTGCATTAACTTTTTTTATTACAGTAAGATATAAAAGTGAAATAAGATGATTCCTACTTATCGGGTTTGGGTTGGATGGAGGATCCATGGATCCATCAGAATCTCCGAATCCTAACATGACAAATGGATCCAAAATTATTTCTGTTTCATTTGATACTTTCAGATGCAGGCAACGTCAGTAGATCTTGTCCAGTCAGCTCATTCCATTTCTCTTTGTGGGTTGGACTAGCAGGGATAAAGCCAATCTTTTCCAAATAACAAAAGCATAACAGATCTTCCGAAAATACTCATTTATTACTAACAATGAATATGCAAAATTAATTTGAATATAAGAAATTAATTCAAAAATTGATCATTCTAACTTGATTATAACAACATTTTGAGTATGGCCTCAATTAAAGCTAATCAATAAATAATATAAATAAAATAAGTGCCATCATCCATAATAAATGATGCAAAAATGAGGACCAGGTGAGCACAGGGTGAGGGTTGCTAGTACCGTCTAACCCGTAAATGATCACCAGTCATGGGAGTGTTGACTTTTCTAGGTGCTGATAACACAAGAATTTAACATAAAAACTATTTATTAACATAAAAAACTATACAATATTAAAAACATTTGAGCCAAACCCCACAATGGAAAAACAGCGTTGTAGATAGCAGAGAGCCGTCACATGTCTGTTAAAGTGGAGAAGGCCAAGACCTCAACCGGTTTCGCGGTTAATACCATTTCTTCAGGAGGATCTGTGTGATATACAATACAGTTTACACAAACTAGCAACAGTATAAACAAACAAATGTAGCGCTATCCCAGAAGGAGCCGCTGGATTGTTTTGGGATCTACTCTCTTTTGACTTAGCACACCCCTTTATTAACTTGCTCGAAACCTCCTGTGACACATCAGAAGCCCAGTGAGTGTATTGTGACCTCTGTTGGATGGGATCACAAAAGCAGGAGTATAGCATGAAATAACAGTTGAATGACAATGTTACCTGCTCCTGGGCGGTCCCTCAGATGAGAAAAACACACTTCACACAAGTAGTATATTAAAACCAAAAATAATAAGTTTACTTGAGGTAGACTAAAGAGAGTAGATATGGATTTAAATGGTGAGTCAATAACTTGTTATACAATAACATACAATAATACTGCAAGAGCCCTTGCTGAAACCAGTAAATAGCATTAACACAGGAATCTAATACTAAAGAATGGTACCATTCAGTTAAACTAAACAGGCAGTCTATGCTCGCGATCGCCCTCTAGCGGGCAGTTCTGCAGAACAGCTAAAATCACGTTGCGGCCGGATGGTGCACTTTATAATTGTAATCCACAAGTAATAGGAGATAAGGTGAAGTTAATTCCAACAAAGTATGGTCAACCTCAAACGTTGGTGAGCTGATCGCTAGCCAGCGTCAGTCACTTCTGTACAACCACTATAGATAGTGAAAGGGGTATAAGTTCAGGCTGAAGGCCAAACAGGGGGGGCAGGAGGCCTGTGAGATGGCACTAAAGTGTCTGTCTAAATAGAGAACTAAGGCTGAGCATGTGCCCTCTCACCCGATAGGCCGATCTGCCTGAATTCCTCTCAGAAAGCGCGTCAGTGAGTCACTGCTCCATGGTACGAAGATTCCGGACGGGGGTATTCCACTGTTTCAACTGTCAGCTGGGCTTCCTCTCCAAACTCCGGACACACAGGCTGGATGCAGGAGTCTTGCTTCCTTCTGGATGGCTGGCCTCTCAGGAAATTTTGGCCCAGGCTTCTGGGCCTAGCAGCACGGCTGTCCCTGTCAGCAGCTCCGCAGAGGAGAAGGGCTGGTCCCCCAGAGAGAGAAAAAGCGCCCCTCCCTCTTCTTAAGTAGCCTCTCCCACAAGTCTGTGCGGAGGCATCACATGTTCCATCAGGGCAGTGTGTTGTGGGAAATGTAGTCTGTTCTCTCATGAGAGTCTATGGAGTCCATATCTCCTAGCACTCGCAATCCCACAATGCATAACTTCTTAAAGGTGTTTCAACATATGTACAAACGTGAATATAGTTCCAGCGTGGGTTCAGGCCTGTCATTAACTCCTGACAAGATGACCCCGCTACACAAAGGTAAATATAAAATTACAGCATTTTAACGTCATGAATACAGTCAATTGTCAGAAGGAAGATATGTCTATCTGCGCACCATAAATGGCTCATGGACCAGGCGTCGGCATCGTAGTGAACGAGGGGGAATTTTTGTGATACTCTCTAATGAAATAAATAAATTTGTTTAGTAAAACTAAACAATGTGAGTAGCATGGTTAGGACCACCACATGAGGAAATGGGAGTGAAGGAAACAGGAGGAGGAACTTGATTATGATGAAACAAAATGATTTACATAACGAATGAAACAATGGCCCAGATTCATAAAGCAATTACGCCTGTCTAACTGGTGTTAGACAGGAGTCATTTCAAATTTCGCGCGCCGTATCACTAGTTTGAATCCTCAAACCATGATACAGCGGCTTCGGGCTTCGATCCGAGAGGCTTACGTCTTCGTAAGCCTTCGGATCTACGCTGCGATATTTTTGCGTCCGCTGGGAGGAGTTCGTGTCGTTTTCATGCGTCGGGATATGCAAATTAGTTTTTACGGCGATCCACGAAGATACGAGCGGTCTTCGCAATCGCTTACGTCTGTTTTTTTTTTACGTACTGTTAGACCAGCTTTTTGCTGGTCTAACGGTGCGTAGCCCATGTTAAGTATGGCCGTCGTTCCCGCGTCGAATTTAAATTATTATTTTTTTTTTTGCGTAACTCGTTCGGGAATAGAAATGTCCGTAAACGACGCTACTCAAACAACGAATGACGTAACGACGTGATTTCGCGCAATGCACGGCGGGAAATTTTGCGAACGGAGCATGCGCAGTTCGATCGCCGCGGGAACGCGCCTATTTTAAATCCTTCACGCCCCCTACTCGTCTAGATGGATTGCGACGGGAGAAATACACTACGCCGCCGTCGTTTACTTAACAAAGTCTACCTGGATTCCACGTAGAGCCAGGTAAAAAATGGCGGCGTAGTGTATTTCTGATACGCTACGAGAATCCAATTCTCTCTGAATCTGGGCCAATGTTTCCGTCATGCACATCTCTGTTTACTGGTACCATAGGAATTTTTCTTCCCATCTTCCAATTGGACCTATTTTTCTTCCAATTGTTTTTTAGAGGAATAGAATTTCTCTACATAGGAATGCATATAAATGGGAAAAAGACAGGTTTAAGTTAATAAAGGAAACATAACATTCAGAGAAAAAAAAAACTTATTTGCAGAATAAGGGCATTAATGTGAAATGCCAAGGATTACATAGAACTTCAGCCTTTCCTTTTTGCCCCATTCCAGACTTAGCGTTAAATTCTCTACACGCTCTGATTTACTTCTCCTCCCTCCCACCTCGTGTGAAGAGGATCAATAAAGATTATGGCACTGGAAGACCTGCACTTATTTCCAGAGACACACAGACTGAGATGATGGTTGAATTTATTAGCTGGTTCTTTTAGACTTTCCCTTTAGTCACTTCTTCTCTACTTGGCTTGCTGATCTCCATCTAACCTACAGACAGACAAGCCAATGCTTTGTCCAATGTAAATCTATAGCCCAAACTGTTTTGTAGCTTTATATACCGTGGAATGGGGAAGGATTAGAACACCTGTCTGGTTTTTAATTAGAGAGATTCCTTCTTGCAGCAACAACGGTTTCCCCAGACACGAACTAAGGGGAAATCTCCACCAGCAACACAGACAGAAAAATAGCATTTCAAACCTAACAGGGACATTAACTAAAAGAAAAAAAAAATTGTCTGGACATACACTTTAACCACTTCAGCCCCGAAAAAATGGACCCCCTTCCTGACTAGAGCACTTTCTTCGATTCGACACTGCGTCGCTTTACCTGACAATTGCGCGGTTGTGCGACATTGCACCCCAATAAAATTGACGTCCCCTTTTCTCCACAAATAGAGCTTTCTTTCGGTGGTTTTTGATCACCTCTGCGGTTTTTATTTATTGTGCTATAAACAAAAGAGCGAGCAATATTTTTTTTACTGTTTGCTATAATAAATATCCCCCAAAAATATCTATAAAAAAAAAAATTGGGGTAAAAAAAAAAAAATAATCGCAATAAGCGTATATTGATTGGTTTGCGCAAAAGTTATAGCGGCTACAAAATAGGGGATAGTTTTATGGCATTTTTATTATAATTCTTTTTATTAGTAATGGCGACAATCAGAGATTTAACCACTTCAGCCACGGAAGAATTTACCCTCTTCCTGACCAGAGCACTTTGTCGATTTGGCACTGTGTCGCTTTAACTGACAATTGCGCTGTCGTGCGACATTGCACCCAAACAAAATTGACGTCCCCTTTTCTCCACAAATAGAGCTTTCTTTCGGTGGTTTTTGATCACCTCTGCGGTTTTTATTTATTGTGTTATAAACAAAAGAGCGAGCAATATTTTTTTTTACTGTTTGCTATAATAAATACCCCCCAAAAATATCTATAAAACATTTTTTTTTGGTAAAAAAATAAAATAAATCGCAATAAGCGTATATTGATTGGTTTGCGCAAAAGTTATAGCGGCTACAGAATAGGGGATCGTTTTATGGCATTTTTATTATAATTCTTTTTTATTAGTAATGGCGACAATCAGAGATTTAACCACTTCAGCCAAGGAAGAATTTACCCTCTTTCTGACCAGAGCACTTTGTCAATTTGGCACTGTGTCGCTTTAACTGACAATTGCGCGGTCGTGCGACATTGCACTCAAACAAAATTGACATCCTTTTTTGCTGTGTCAGGCAGCCCATTTTCACTGAGCCTGCACTCTATATATATATATATATATATATATATGTACACACACACAGAGACACACTTATAAATAAATGTTAACAAACATTTTCATTTTTTTTTATTTTTATAAATGTATTAAAACATGGACGGTATCAGTAGAGCAGTGGATGGTGTCAGCAGAGCAGTGGATGGTGTCAGCAGAGCAGTGGATGGTGTCAGCAGAGCAGTGGATGGTGTCAGCAGAGCAGTGGATGGTGTCGGAAGGGCAGAGGTTGGTGTCAGGAGAGCAGTGGATGGTGTCGGAATAGCTGAGGTTGGTGTCAGCAGAGCAGTGGATGGTGTCAGTAGAGCAGTGGACGGTGTAAGCAGAGCAGTGGATGGTGTCGGAAGGGCAGAGGTTGGTGTCAGCAGAGCAGTGGATGGTGTCGGAATGGCTGAGGTCGGTGTCAGCAGAGCAGTGGATGGTGTCAGTAGAGCAGTGGACGGTGTAAGCAGAGCAGTGGATGGTGTCGGAAGGGCAGAGGTTGGTGTCAGGAGAGCAGTGGACAGTGTCAGCAGAGCAGTGGATGGTGTCGGAATGGCTGAGGTCGGTGTCAGCAGAGCAGTGGATGGTGTCAGCAGAGCAGTGGACGGTGTCAGCAGAGTAGTGGATGGTGTCGGAAGGGCTGAGGTTGGTGTCAGCAGAGCAGTGGATGGTGTCGGTAGGGCAGAGGTTGGTGCCAGTAGGACAGTAAATGGTGTCAGTCAGTAGAACAGTGGACGGTGTCAGCAGAGTTGTGGACTTTGTGGAAGGGCAGAGGATAGTGGTGTCAGTAGGGCAGTGTCCGTTACTATGCTTGAGTTATGAATGAACACAGGGAGCGATTGTCACCGATCACTCCCTGTGTTCATTTAGAAAAGGAAGTGTCTGGTCAATGACTCCTGAAACATCCCCTGCAGCAGCCAGTAAGGGAGGAGAGGATGGAAGCTGGCACTTCTGTGGGGGAGACACGGGAAGACACAGACAGCATGGGAAATCTGAGCTACAGGGGGTGATTAGGGTGTGCCCAGGCACACCCCATGTACTTAATTAGGTGGTGCCCAGGCACACCTGACACACTACATGTGCACGCCTATGTTCCTTGTGAATATACCAGAATACATCTATCTGCTACTGTAAGTCTCAACACCATTACAATTAGAAACCTATTGAATGTTTCCTGATTTTTTAAGGATGCTAAATCTAACAGTTATGCCCTGTACACACGATCGGTCAATCCGATGAGAATGGTGTGATGTTAACCGATGAAGCTGTCTGATGGTCAGTCGTGCCTACACACCATCGGTTAAAAAAACGATCGCGTCAGAACGCGGTGACGTAGAACACAACGACGTGCTGGAAAAAATGAAGTTCAATGCTTCCAAGCATGCGTCGACTTGATTCTGAGCATGCGTGGATTTTTAACAAGTTTCAAATGGATAAATAACTGATGGGGCCCACACACGATCGGTTTGGTCCGATGAAAACAGTCCATCAGGCCGTTCTCATCGGATTGACCGATCGTGTGTATGCGGCATTATAGTTACACTGAATGTAATATTTATGTTTCATAATATTTTAGTTTGTTTATTACAATTTCTTTAAGCTACCAAGCTGTTGACTTTATTACTGAATCCCTGTATAACTACTTCTCCATAAAATGACTAATTTATGAGCCACCACAGTGCATTCAAATTTGCTTATTTTTATTTTTTTTAACTGTGAAATGAATGGCAATTTTTTTAAAATAAAGCACAGTGTGCACTGTAAACCACCATATCATTTCAGGACTGGACAGCTCATTATACGGTTACTATTTTAGATATTTTAATATGAGCTTAGAGGATACTATTACAGTACTGCTCTGAAGCAATGTTCAGTATTCTGGAAATTATATACAAAATCACGCATATAATCTGCTAGAAACGTTAATTAGAACTATGGATAAACAATTCTCACTATACAGATCTAGAAGACTTCAGTCTTCCACCCATTATATTACATTGTATTAAAAGCAGTTGTCTTCTATTAAATGTATTAGATCCAGAGAGACAACAATGAACTTAAAGGATAAATAAACCCAAGAAACGCATGTAATAAATTGGAGCTTTTGGCCCTTAGATGTGGTGGGAGCATTTGTTTTCTTTTTATTTCCCCCCCTCTCCAATTACCAGCTTCAAAAAACTGTTTATTTTCTTGCACGTGACAGAAATGTAACACTCCCATTGGTTGTGCTCTCAACCAAACTGTCAAACCATCCAATGGCTGGTGTCATAACTGATCACATGTGCAGCATCATGGTAGTTGTAGATTAAAGTGGATGTAAACCCAAATTTTTTTTTTTATGTCACAATGTACAGTATACGATTTCCTATAATCTGTGCCCAGTCTTGCCACACAGAGTTAATCCAGCTCTGATCAATTTTCTTTTATTGTTCAGTGAAATAAAACGGACTTACAGAGAAAAACCTTAGTCCGTTCCGCCCCCTTACTGTGAGTGACAGGTTATTTACATATCTTATGCACTAGCCTGGAGACATTATTTTTTAATTCCCACCCCCATTCCTTTTCTGAAGTCATGTGGTTACTTTTCTGGATTTTGACTGGATGTTAGTGATCATAGCAGAATTTAGTGTAAGGAATTCTCAGGAGAAAATGCATGTTGACAAGGGGAGTGTAGAGGTGGGCGGGGAGTCTACTGACATCACGACTCCACCCACAGAGCTCCAGACAACAGATCCAACCACAGAATCTGCAGTTTTTCAGTTATTATAACAGAAAGAGGGGAGTCATTTGACAGGTAAGGATACATGCAAGAGGCATCTATATCCTTATAGATCAGCACTATGGCAGTAGTTTAGAAAGGATGAGAGTGGGTTTACATCCACTTTAAACAGAGGCAAAGATGGCAGCTTCCTTGGCTTAAACCGAAAGGGGGGGGGGGGTACTTACACTTTAGTATTACAATTTAAAACATATATTGTTTTTTCTTTTCATGATATTGTCTTGCAACAATTTTTTTTATTTTTTTTAAATCCTTAGACAATAAAATGCAACAAAATGTAAAAAAAATACTTTTTTAAGAGCACTGTTATTTTAAAAATAAATAGTTATACTGCACATAAAAAGTACACATTATATACTGTAATTTGTTTTCTTTTTAAAATGACACTAAAATTTCGTTTTTGGTACAGAGTATTACAAAGTTATTTAAAAACTAAATTTTAAATTTAAATACGTTTATTTTCAATTGTGCGCTTTTTCAAAATGGGAAATGTGTCAATTTATGTTAAAAGTGTAAAAATATTAACAAACAAAACAAAAACAAAAAAGTTTAAATATTAAACTTTTTTTAACTTGTCAGCTGACTTTAACCAACATCATTTTCAGATCTATCCTGAATGACCAGAAAGATACAAAAGTAACATTATGTTACATTGTATCTTTCTATATTTGCATCTGAGCAAGTGTTATTTATAAAAGTCAGACTTTTTGAAGCTGCTGACACCTTTTTTCAGTATACAGTAATGCAGGCTTTGCTTAATAAAAGCTGATAATTACTGTATACTGGGTGGGGGTCCCAACAGCAGGGTAGAGAAACTGGACGTGCTACCCATGTTCTATGCACAATTATTATTTTTTGGGGGTGTATGTAGCACACCCAAAGTCTGCAACTAGTAAGCCAGTGTTAGTGAATGAAGCAAGGACCCTAACATTGGCTTAAAGTGGATGTAAACCCACTCTCATCATTTCTAAACTACTGCTATAGTGCTGATTAGTGTTGAGCGGAATACACCATATTCGATTTCGCAATATTTCACGAATATATAGAAGAATATTCGTGAAATATTCTTTAACCACTTAAGACCCGGACCAATATGCTGGCAAATGACCCAAGGGGTTTTTGCGATTCGGCACTGCGTCGCTTTAACAGACAATTGCGCGGTCGTGCGACGTGGCTCCCAAACAAAATTTGCGTCCTTTTTTTCCCACAAGCTTTCTTTTGGTGGTATTTGATCACCTCTGCGGTTTTTATTTTTTGCGCTATAAACAAAAATAGAGCGACAATTTAAAAAAAAATGCAATATTTTTTACTTTTTGCTATAATAAATATCCCCCAAAAATATATAAAAAAACATTTTTTTTCCTCAGTTTAGGCCGATACGTATTCTTCTACATATTTTTGGTAAAAAAAATCGCAATAAGCGTTTATCGGTTGGTTTTCGCAAAATTTATAGCGTTTACAAAATAAGGGATATTTTTATTGCATTTTTATTAATTTTTTTTTTTTACTACTAATAGCGGCGATCAGCGATTTTTTTCGTGACTGCGACAATATGGCGGACACTTCGGACAATTTTGACACATTTTTGGGATAATTGTCATTTTCACAGCAAAAAATGCATTTAAATTGCATTGTTTACTGTGGAAATGACAGTTGCAGTTGCAGTTTGGGAGTTAACCACAGGTGGCGCTGTAGGGAATGTGTGCCCTAATGTGTGTGTTTACAACTGTAGGGGGGTGTGGCTGTAGGTGTGACGTCATCGATCGTGTCCCCCTATTACAGGGATGACGCGATCGATGCTCCGGCCACAGAGAAGCACGGGGAAGCCGTGTGTACACACGGCTCTCCCCGTTCTTCCGCTCCAGGGACGGATCGCCGCAGTGCAGCGGCGATCGGGTCCGCGAATCCCGCGGACCCGGTCCTGGTACTAAAACCAACGTATATATACGTTGATGTGCCCAGCCGTGCCATTCTGCCGACGTAAATGTGCAGTAGGCGGTCCTTAAGTGGTTAATATCGAATATTCGTGATATTTTATCGAAAAAAAAAATTCATGAAATTTTGCTAATGCGAATGCGAAATTGATTGCGAAATTCTCGTCCGCGTGTGCGCGCGAACAACACGCGAAAACGGAGATCATTTCCTGGATTACTAAACTAATATGCACTAAACACTAACTCTACTTACACAAACTTATATGACTAAACTAAAGCTAATTTTTTTTTGTTTTTGTTTTTTTTTATACACAAAACACAGAGACTAAACACACACTAAACTAAGCTACCTTAAAGAAATGTACACTTACAATAACTACACAGAAATCTATCTAACACTAAGCTACACTAACCTGGACAAAACAACACAAATCTGAGCTTTTAGAAAAGCTGTTGGGTCTTTTGCTTTGAAAAAAGCATTTGGTTTTAGAAGCAGGAAACTCAGAACTGAAAGCACTATAGGAAGCACAATGCTAAGCTCTAAGATCGCAATACACAGGAAAAACGCACAGAAACACTCCACTCTCTCTAGCCACCTTGTGAATCTGCACTGAAATACTGCTGGGAGTGATCTTATATAATGGTCGTGCAGGCAGGTTCCTATTGGTTGCTATGGAGGTTGCTAACCTCTGACAACTGTGGTAGGAGAACTCTGATTGGCTCTGATGCAAAAGAAGGGCAGAGAAAGTATTCGCGAATATTCGTAATACGAATATTCGCATTGCAAATATTCGGCAACATAAAAGGATTGCCTCAGCTATTCGGCCCAGGGTCTCTAATCATACCAGCAATGCTTTTAGACATTGATGGAGATCACTAGGATGTGATCTGTTTTAAAAATAAATTTGAAAAAATACGAATATTTGCAATAGCGAATATTCACCGCGATATTCGAGTTATTCGCGAATACTCGAATATGCAATATTCGTAACGAATATTCGCAATGCGAATATTCTTGAGCAACACTAGTGCTGATCTACAAGGATATACATGCCTCCTGCATGTATCCTTTTTTTATTTTTATTTTACTTTATTTTTTATTTATTATTGCAAGTCAAACAGACAGGTTACATTAAGCCACCCAACGTGGACAGCAAGGGGTGCCGGCATATACAACTAGGACAGAGAAGATTTTTTTTTTAGGGAAAACAGAAAATACACACCCCCACACCGGATACTAAGTATAAAGAATACTCCCCCAGGACACCCCCCCCCCCCCCCCACCACCAGACAATAGTTCAATAAACCGGATAGCTTACAAACCCTCAGAATTTTAACAAAAAGACTCCATCATCACTCCCTCATTCTGATGCTGTATGTATGGAAGCCAACCACCCCCCCCAAACCTTATCGAATTTAGTCAGTGCCCCCCTATTCAAGTACGTAGCCTTATAGAAGGGAACAGCCTTATTAACCAAAACTTTCCAGGACTCCAGAGTAGGCGCTACGTTGCTCTTCCAGGATAAAATAATGTGTTTTTTAGCATAAAATAGTAACATGAGGGTCCGCACAGCTCTGGTCGTGGCCAAGGGCTCCACTATATGCAAAAGGACTTCTATGGACATGGGGATAGAGATGGAAGTGACCTCCCTGATACAGGAGGCAATTGCTTGCCAGTAGGATTGTATCAATGGGCATTCCCCAAAAATATGTAAAAAGCCAGCCATGGGCGCCGCACACCTCCAACACTGCGAGTTGCCAGTCCCAAACATTCGAGCCAATCTGGCAGGGGTAAAATAAATTCTGTGTAAGAATTTATACTGTATTAGTCTGTCCCTGCTAGAGACCAGATGTTGAAACGCAGTCCCCCACAGGTCGTCCCAGTCATTCCTTGTCCAACTCTGGGGCCACCGCCTCCCACGCTCTCCTGCAAGGTCCCAACAAGACGTTTGAGTCACAAGATAAGTCCTTATATAGGCAGGAAACAGGTTTCGATAGTGTATCATTGCGAGTCAGCAATTCCAAGTCACTGGACTCAATGTTCAGGGGTTCCCTCCCAAATTGTGTGTAAAAAGCATGCCTTAATTGGATGTATCTAAAGAAATGTGAATTAGGCAGATTAAACTTTACCTTGAGGTCATCAAACGACATCAAAGCACCGTTTAAGACAATGTGGAACAAAGTTTTAATGCCATATTTAGTCCATACTATCGGGTCAGGGTAGTCAAAAAAATGTAATAGATTGGGATTCCTCCATAAGGGGATGTTAGGCGAAAGTCTAGCCACACCAGACAAGCTCAATTCCCGGGCCACAACAGATGCCCTCATCACTGAGCGCATGGAGGATGTCAGAGGGTATGGAGCTCTCTGACCTCTATACACCAGATGGGTCAGTGCTTCGTAGGACCCAACACAGGCCTCCTCCAGGGAAACGGAAGCATCATTCTGGGGGATAGTCAGCCAGCGATGGGCCACCGTCAACTGCCCAGCCAAAAAAAAACTTATAAAAATTCGGAACCGCCAGTCCCCCCTCCCCCCATGGCTGCTGCAGAATGACCAGTTTAAGTCGGGGAACGCCTCCCTGCCACAAAAACTGCATGTATCCTTACCTGTCAAATGACTCCCCTCTTTCTGTTATAATAACTGAAAAACTGCAGATTCTGTGGGTGGATATGTTGTCTGGAGTTAGGTGGGTGGAGTCGTGATGTCAGTAGACTCCCCACCCACCTCTACACTCCCCTTATACTAAATTCTGCTATGATCACTAACATCCAGTCAAAATCCAATCCAAGTAACCACATCACTTCAGAAAGGCGTGGGGGTTGGAATCTAAAAATAATGCCTGTCTCCAGGCTAGTGCATGAGATATGTAAATAACCTGTCATTCACAGCAAGGGGGCGGAACGGACTAAGGTTTTTGTCTGTAAGTCTGTTTTATTTCACTGAACAATAAAAGAGGATTGCTCAGAGCTGGATTAACTCTGTGTGGCAAGACTGGGCACAGATGATAGGAAATCTTATACTGTACATTGTGACATAAAAAAAATAATTTGGGTTTACATCCACTTTAATCTACAACTACCATGATGCTGCACATGTGATCAGTTATGACACCAGCCATTGGATGGTTTGACAGTTTGGTTGAGAGCACAACCAATGGGAGTGTTTACATCCACTTTAACTAGTCAAGGGGCCATATATCTGTTAGGCCGCGTACAGACGATGTGACATGTCTGCTTAAACATGTCCGACGGACCGTTTCCAGCGGACATGTCTCATTGGATTTTGGTCCGATGGCCTGTACACACCATCAGACGAAAATCTCCTCGGGCTAAGGACGCGTTGACGTGGCGGTGACGTTGACTCCGCCACGTCACCACTCCAGAAAGTAAAATACTTCCACGCATGCGTCAAATCCATTCGACGCATGCGGGAGATTTTTGTCCGCTGGTTAGGCGTACTAACCAGCGGACATTTTGGACGGACGGGTTTCCAGCAGACAAGTTTTAAAGTATGCTTTAAAACTTGTCTGCTGGAAAAACCTGTCTGCTAGCCCGTACACACGATCGGATATGTTCGCTGAAACTGGTCTGCGGACCAGTTTCAGCAGACAAGTTTGATCGTGTGTACGCGGCCTAACTCATAGCACTTAACGCTAATCCCTGGATTCCACCGTAGACTTTAAAAGCACATTCAAGATCTGGGACACCATCAAGCTCTCTAATTTACCCTTACATACCTCTTTTCAAACATGTGGGCACCCCCATTGTTATACCTGCTATAGAATGCCCTACAGCATTTACTGTAGATGATAAGTCCCATAATTTCTTCAGATACTGCCCCCTTCATTGCTCAGACAAACATGTCAAATAGGAAACCAATACCAATCTGGTACATCCGTTACCTAGAGAGTTCTTTTGATACCGGCACATTTGGCACTGGCTCTCCTCCTTAGAGGAACACAGGAACTCTTTTACCCCTTTACCTTATTTGAATGTACGTACGTGCCTAGAAGATCCCTATCCCCTTGTGCAATATGCCTTCTTTATTCACAATTGAACTCCACATCCTTTATACTAATTACTCTTATGAAACCATCTAAAGTTCAGTTTCCAAATGCACTTCCAACATCCCTAAAAGCAGAACATCATATAATGTATGTGCCTAGAAGATCCCTATTTTTGTTTTTCCATCATCCCTAAAACAGAATCAGCATATAAGGTCATGACCAAATGGTACCTAGCCCTAAGCAATACCTTTGTTGCTGTGATTCTGATAGTGACATGAATCATAACTGGTGGTTTTATCTATTAGCAATTACATTTTGGGCTCTCTCCTTGCTCATCTGAGTCCCTATCAGAAGAAATCCAGGTCAGCTCTGCTACACACCAAAATCTATATCCTCTCCAACTATCAGAATAAAATAGCAAATGTTGTGCTCTTGGCATTCAAACAATCTGTAGCTGCAATTTTCAAAAAGCAAACCCTGTCTTTCCTAGAAGTTAAAAACTGCACATAAGGCTTTAAGATCAATTAAAATGTACCTCCCATGCCAAGTTTCTTAAAATGTTTTTTTTTTTTTTTGCTGAATTAGAAACTGGTTATAAAGTGATTGTAAAGGTTTTATTTTCTATAAAAAATAATAAACATGTTATACTTACCTGCTTTGTTGTTGTGGATTTGCACAGAGCACCGCCGATCCTTCTCTTCTCGGTCCCTCTTCTGTGCATCTAGCCCCTCCCTCCTGTTCAGTGCCCCCACAGCAACTAGCTGTGACCAGGCTCGGGTTCCCCTATAGCAGGGCTCTCAAACTGGCAGCCCTTCAGCTGTTGCAAAACTACAGGTCCCATGAGGCATTGCAAGGCTGACAGTTACAAGCATGACTCCAGCAGGCAGAGGCATGATGGGACTTTTAGTTCCACAACAGCTGGAAGGCCACCAGTTTGAGACCCCTGCTATAGGGGAACCCGAGCCGAGTCACAGCTCCCTATGTCCATTCAGACATGGAGCCCTGAGCCGGCCCTGCCCCCTCTCTCCCCTGATTGGCTAGCTGACTTTGAACGACAGCAGCGGCAGCCAATAGTGCCATTGCTGTGTCTCAGCCAATCAGAAGGGAGAATCTTGGACGACTGAGACACTTGTGGACATCGTAGGACAATGAGGGGCCTCAGGTAAGTGTTATGGGGGCTGAGGGGGGCTGCTGCACACAAAAGGCTTTTTATCTTAATGCATAGAACATGAAGTGTTGGGGTAGTGAATACTTTAAAATAATCCATCAGATTTAATACCAGGACCATTATCCGCAATGCCTCCCTTCTCATCCGATTCTCCTCTCTCACCCTATTTTCTCCCACTCATAAATAACCCCCTCCCCAGATTTGCTAAGTCTACTACTATTTTCGTCTCCGCTAAGCCTAAAATGAATGAATGAATGAAAAACTTATATAGCGCGGCACATGCAAACTAAATCGCCTCTGGGGGAAATACTTTCACATTCCGACCTAATATAACACATTCAACTACACACGCACCTCATTTGGACTTGTTTCACAATGGATAGGGATACTTCCTGAGACATTATTGGCATGCTCATCTTTCGTCTTCTCCTCTAATACTGTATGAAATATTTCTATTTTAGATACCGAATTTAACATAGTAATTTAGAGCCGGTTCACACAGGGGCAGCACGACTCGGCAAGGCGATCTGCCCACGACTTCAGAGGTGACGTGCAAAATTACTTCTGTATTGAAGTCAAGGCAAGTCGCCCTGAAGTCATCCCAAAGTAGTACAGGAACCTTTTTCTAAGTCGGAGCGACTTGAGTGGCTCCTATTAGAACGGTTCCATTGTACAGAGCCGAGCACGACTTGTCAGGCAGCTAAGTCGCCTGACAAGTCGGGCCTGTGTGAACCGGCTCTAAATGTAATTAAGCTGTAAATATTTTGGTACAAACATTGGTATTTTGCAGGTTTCATGATAATAATACTTGGGCGGATTTCCATGAAGATCTTTGCTCAGGCACTTCAAGGTGACAACGCTCTGTCCCAGTCTCCCAGTTATGCTTCTGCATTGTCACCCTGTCACACAGGCTTCCAGGAAAGACATAACACACATCGGGGGTTGTAACGGAATGTCCCACACTCAGATTGAGTGCTTCCGTCATATACCCCTTCCTATCAGTCTGGATATAGATATCAGATATTCCAGCTGCTCTCAACACACAACGAGACGAGACTTGTTTGTGTGCTGAACATTGAGTGTTTAAAAGAACCAAGAATACAGCCTTATATATAGTTTAAAGAGGTAACCAGAACATAGCATGAACATGAAAAATAAATAATAATAATAATATAAATGATAATAAAATTAACATGAGCTAATTAACTAATCATTTACCCAGACGAGGTGACTCCAAAATATGACCTTTCAAGGTAGACATCCCGTCTCCTCTCACCTGCTATACAATACACATTATCATAAGTGTAAACACAGAACATCTTCACACAATAGCATGGTCAATTAGCACAGAGAACAGAGATGGCTGGAGGCGAGGACATTAGCATCTATGAATGAGTCACTCTTACAACCAACCCTTTGAGTTCAGAATCAACAACCAGCAAATAGTTCTCACAGATATCCTGGAATATATTGTGGATAATAATTACATAATAATCCCCTCTTAGGTAGTCCAAGATATAATTTCTCAGTCATCCTATGCCCCTAGTGAACATAGGATGATTTTAGACATAAGAGGGTCCGAGTTTGTCACAGGGGTTATTTACAAAAAGCAAATCCACTTTGCATTACAAGTGGAAATTACAAGTGCAAAATGCACTTGAAATTGCATTGAAAGGGGGAGGCGGGGAAGATCTGAAATTAGGGGAAGCTCTGCTGATTTTATCATCCAATTATGTGCAAGCTAAAATGCTGTTTTTTATTTTCCTTGCATGTCCCCCTTGAATTTACAGCAACTGCACTTCCAAGTGCACTTTCAGTGCAATTTCAAGTGCACTTTGCACTTGTAGTTTGAACTTGTAGTGCAAAGTGAATTTGCCTTCAGTAATAACCCACATTATATTAGTATAGTCCACTGTTATCACCATCTGGAAACCTGCACTAAGAAATGACTTGCAGCTATTGCTGCCCATCATACAGTCATCTCTGGAGTGCGGATGGACCAGAAGTGGCTGCAAGGAGCCTGTAGGTCAGGGATCCTCAAACTACGGCCCTCCAGCTGTGTCGGAACTACAAGTCCCATGAGGCATTGTAAAACACTGACATTCACAGACATGACTAGGGCATGATGGGAATTGTAGTTCCTGAACAGCTGGAGGGCCGTAGTTTGAGAACCCATGCTGTAGGTAAACAACAGCACTGAGATGGAACAAAGGATAAAACAAGGAAGGAAACAAACATTTAACAAAAGAAAAATGGCAATTGTTTATGATTCACAATCCATTAGAAAGCCAAATGCATCTAAGCACATCTACTAGAGAACTCAGGAAAATAAAAGTCAGTAGTAAAAATGCCACAGCAATCAATATTTATGTATGTCTTATCTTCTTTCAAGATGAACCATTTGGAAGAAAAAGAAATGTTCTGAAAGAATTTTTCCTATAATTGTAATTTCGCCTTGTCTGTGATTATCTTCTACATCTGCATGCAGTGGGCAGCCAACTAGTTTTTACACACATAGGGCCAGATTCAGGTAGAGTTAGGCTGGAGTATCAGTGATACTCCAGCCTAACTCTCACTTTGAGCCGGCGTTTCTGTAGTCAGAAAACAAGAAACGCCGGGTTGGAGTTCCTATACGAGCGGCGTAATTGTATTTTGCCGTCGTATCGGAACTGCAATTTTAAAAATGGCGCTGGGGGCGTTCTCGCTGATTAACGCCGAGAATATGTTAATCAGCGAGAATCGGCAATTCACGATCGTATTCGGGCACGACGGAGTGACTTTCCGAAGTTTCCGTAAGAGATACGCGGCGTAAAGATAAAGCAGCCCCCTAGTGGAGTATCCTACGTTAAGTATGGCCGTCGTCATCGCGTCGAAAAAAGAAAAATTAGAGTCGTTTGCGTAAAACGTCCGTGAATGGGGATTGACGTCATTGACGTTCCCTGAAAGAATTTGGAGCATGCGCACTGACAGTCGACGCATGCTCAGTACGTTCGCCGCGGGATCGCGCCTAGTTATAATAATACATGCCCCCTACCCGCCCAATTTGAATTCCGCCGGCTCATTTTCGCTACGCCGCCGCAACTTTAGGAGCAAGTGCTATGTGAATAACAGTACTTGCTCCTAAAGTTTCGCCGGAGTAACGTAAATGAGAAACGTTACTCCAACTTAAAGATTCGCCCATCTACCTGAATCTGGCCCAAAATAGTTTGATCCAAAAAGTTTTGATTCCATCCACACAAGGAGCCTGCATACACTCGGTAACACATAAATAATAGTTTTATGCACCAATAAATAAATGTCACATGACCCTTGGTTAGGTTGTTGTACGATAGTGCTGTGCTGTCCATCCATACACATCTACCTTTCCCTCCTGCAGTGCTGCCCCTCACTGTCCACCCCCCCATTACAGTATTTAACCAACTATGGTAATGGCACAAGCGATGGCTCATTTTGACGCACACTATCTGGCATTAATAGTAAGTTTGCATGCCAATTTTAACATGATTTGGTGTGGCTGGCACAACAACACATATCATTTGCGCAATGGTATTGTGGATGTGGTGTATAACGTATTTCCCCAATGGCTCTTTCACTACCTTGTTAAGCCTACAGTAAGGAGACCATTGTAAGTACTATATAGGAAAACTACCCTGTCCCCTCCAAAATAAGCCCTACCCCGAAAATAAGACCTAGCGTTATTTTTGGGGATGGCTGCAATATAAGCCCTACCCCGAAAATAGACCCTCGTTAAAGTCATCGTAAAAACATGTAATCCGTTTTGTAAAAAGATTATATAATGTGCAGCGTGTCTCCTTTTGTAAACTTTATTTTAAAAAATACCTTGGGCCAGATTCACGTACATCGGCGCATTTTTGGACCGGCGTAGTGCAACTCCTTTAAGTTAGACCGGCTTAATTTCGAGGCGCAAGTGCCGTATCCTCGTAGTATTTTCGTCCAAATTTGCACCGGTGCAATGTAAATTCCGAGGCGTAAGGCGGTGTAATTCAAAGTGGGAAGGACGTGGGCGTGTTCCATTGAAATGAGCCATGACCCCATGCAAATGAAGGGCTGGCCAGACTGGGCATGTGCACATGAAGCAGACTATGGTCAGCACCTCTCTGAGCATGCTCAGAACATGGCACGGCGCAATCAGTGAGATAGGAACTAGGCCCGTCAGACTTAGTGAGCTATGCACAGTGCTTAAATAGACCGAGAGAAATGCCCTTCCATTGCAAAAGTACATCCAATTTTTTTCCCTTCCTACAGCAAGGTGCTTTTGTTCTGTTGTTTGTTAGTGTTTGTTGGTTTGTGACGTGTCTTTGAGATTTTTGGAGAGTGATTTGGAGAGTGTTTTTTGCTGAGTTTTTTTTTTTTTCTGTGTTTTTTTTTTTTTTGCTGGGCATTTTTTTTTTGATTTTTTTTCTGTTTGTGAATGATTTTTGAATGTGGGGGTGACATTCCTGCCACCACTCCACTTGTACGCTGAAAAGAGCCACTGGCAAGGAAATGGAGTGTTGCCAGGACCTTACCCAGTGGCTGCACTGCATGTGAGCGGTGTGTGGGGCTGGTGATGTCTTCCTGCAGGGTTGTGGTTAATTCCAGGATGGCATGAGGGGTGAATCTGAAGATGCGATACACCTCAGAATCACTCATGCCAAAGATGTCTATGCGTGTGCGGTATATCCTCTCCCGTGCCCTCCTCCTTCTGTGCTCATCTAAAGTCAGTAGTATAGCTATGAGCAAGGATGCCCCTGGCATGTTGGAGCAGAGAACTGGGGGGGGGGGGGTGCTGCCGCCTATAATTAAGAAGCAGGGGAGGCTGCTGCGAATTGAGAAGCGGGGGGGGGCCTTTACAAAAAAAAGAAGAAATAAAGAAAAATAGATATAAAAAAAGGGGGGTAGCCATCCAGGGACCTTGGGGCCCTTTAATAAAAAATAAAATAAAAATATCTAAAAAAATGTTTTTTTTATATAAAAAAAATAAAAAAAGAGGGGATTCCCATCCCCGCCCCTGGGGACCCCCGGGCCCCTTACAGGTGTAATGCCTGTACCCCCCTGATGGCAGCTCTGCATGTTGGCATATAGATTGTTGTCCTGCAAGTGTGGGTGCTCAGCTCGTCCCTAACGGTGTTGCTTTAGCTGACATGTAGATGGATTGTCTAATTTTAAACCTGCTTTTATATGGTCAAATTTTAGACTTTCCGTGCAGCTGATAAGCACATCGTGTAGACTGCACCGCACAAACTTACTTTTGTGGATCTGCGTATCTCCCTCATTTGCATATTTGCATAGGAAATCAATGGTGTGGACGGAGTAAATGTGCACCTAGGATGTGCAAGAGTAGGCAAGTTAGGCCGGTCGGCAGTAGCCTATTTTGGTGCGTATCTAGTGTGAACTTTGGGGGTTCTTTAGCTCCACGAGACAAGTGCGTAAACCGTGTCAGTAAAGCAAAGGGTCTTTATTGGCGATCAAAACAAAACAAAATAATGCTTTCTTCAGCACCAGAAAAACATCACAACAAAAGTCCTGCTTGTTTCCAGCATCAATTAGAAAAGTCTTTCTTCAGCACAGCAAAAACAACCAAAAGAAAGGCACATACGTTTTAGTAAGAAGTCCTCCAGTCCTTCCCTGCAGACACAGCTTCACTTCCAAACTACTCCACCCTCTGTCAGCACTTCCTTTCCTTTTAACTCACTTCCTGGAAATGGTTAACCCCTTGTGTGCCTGAAGCCAGGGGTCAGAAGGGGAGGCTCTCTTCCCTCCCAATTGTCGCTCCAGAGCCTCCGAAATCCCGGACCCCCAAATATCATTAAAAGAAGACAGAGAGGACTGTAAGCCTGTCCTCTCTGGATCCATTTTATCTATCCGGAACTTCTCACCCCCTTCAGGGTGACCTCCTGAACCTGTGTTTCAAATGGCCCAAACTCCAAAAATCGGCGCTATGTAGCGTCCATCCAGGACCCAACCCTGGCGTCCTGTACATATCCCCCCCCTCTGCCTCAACGCGGAGGTGTTAGAGGCACCACTTGCCATCATACAGTGGACTCGGGAGAGGGCATCAGCATTCTGATGCTGTCTCCCGGGTCTGTGTTCTACCATAAAGTTGAACTCCTGCAAAGACAGAAACCACCTTGTTACCCTGGCATTGGTGTGCTTGTTCTGTCTCATCCACGTAAGAGGAGCATGGTCTGATATGAGGCGAAACTTCCTACCTAGGAGAAAATACTGTAAGGAGTCCAAAGCCCACTTGATGGCAAGACATTCGCGTTCCACCACCGCATAGTTTTTCTCAGCTGGCGTCAGTTTCCTACTAAGGAAAACTATTGGATGCTCCTCTCCGTTGATTTCTTGAGACAGAACTGCTCCTAGCCCTTCACTTGAGGCATCTGTCTGCACTATAAAGTCCTTAGAAAAGTCCGGCGCTACAAGCACCGGGTCCTGGCACAGTGCCGTCTTAAGCATTTGAAATGCCTTTTCAGCCTCGGCATTCCATTTGATCATGACGGACTTTCGGCCTTTGGTGAGGTCAGTCAGCGGTGCCGCAATGGTGGCAAAGTTGGGGACAAACCTCCTGTAGTACCCAACTAGGCCTAAAAACGCTCTGACCTGTTTTTTTGTTAGGGGGCGGGGCCAGCCCTGTATGGCCTCTACTTTGCTCATTTGGGGCTTCACTAACCCTCTACCTACAATGTATCCAAGATACTTGGCTTCCTCCACCCCAACCGCACACTTCTTCGGATTGATGGTGAACCCTGCCCTTCTCAAGGAGTCTACCACTGCCTGTACGCGGGGAAGGTGGGAATCCCAATCTGTGCTGAAAATGACAATGTCATCCAGGTAAACGGAGGCATATCGTTGGTGTGGACGCAAAGTTTTGTCCATGGCCTTTTGGAATGTGGCGGGGGCGGAGTGTAACCCAAACGGCATTCTCTTGTACTGGAAATGACCCTCCAGGGTAGAGAAAGCTTTTTCTCTCTGGCCTCTTTGGTTAGGGGAATCTGCCAGTAACCTTTTGTGAGGTCCAGTGTGGTGATGTACCTGGCAGGACCCAACCTCTCAATCAGCTCATCTACCCGTGGCATGGGGTATGCATCGAACTTGGAGACCTCGTTGAGTTTTCTAAAGTCGTTGCAGAAGCGGAGAGTACAATTGTGTTTGGGCACTAATACGATCGGACTGGACCACTCGCTCTGCGACTCTTCCATGACCCCAAGTTCAAGCATCCTTTTCACCTCTCCAGACACTGCCACCCTGTGAGCTTCTGGGATACGGTAGGGTTTAAGCCGGACTGTCACCTTGGGCTCGGTCACAATGTCATGCTCGATGACGTTGGTGAGTCCTGGCAACCCAATTTCTTTGCAGAAACTCTTTTACTTGCTAGGTTTGGGGCCTAGTTAGGGTAGCTGCAACCTGCACCAGGTCGATCCCTACCTGGTCCCCTGACTGTACCGCCACCACTGCGGACACCGGTTCTCTGTCTTTCCAGAGCTTTAACAAATTTATGTGATAAATTTGGTAGGGTTTTCTTTTCCCTGGTTGGTGTACCTTATAGTTTACCTCACCCACTTTCTCCACTATTTCAAACGGACCTTGCCACTTGGCCAAGAACTTGCTTTCTACCGTTGGTATTAGGACAGCTACCCTGTCACCTACTTGGAGCTGTCTCACTTTAGCCGACCGGTTATATACCCTTCTTTGGGCATCCTAAGCCTTCAGCATGTGCTCTCTTACCAGCGGCATCACTTTAGCCACCCTTTCTCGCATTTGAGAAATATGTTCCACCACGGTTTTGTGCGCGGAGGACTCACTTACCCATGTTTCCTTTACCAGATCAAACAACCCCCGGGGCCTCCGTCCGTACACTAGCTCAAATGGTGAGAAACCCGTGGATGCCTGTGGCACCTCCCGGATAGCGAACAATAGGGCAGGGAGCAACATATCCCAATCTTTCCCGTCTTTCTGGACGACTTTTTAACATAGACTTCAGAGTTTTGTTAAACCTCTCAACTAGGCCATCGGTCTGCGGGTGATAGACAGACGTCCGCAACTGCTTAATCTGAAACAGATAACAACAAGAACCTGGGGAATGCCTGCACAAGTCCGCCATCACCTTTGACATAAAAGGGGTGCCCTGATCCGTTAATATTTCCTTGGGGAACCCAGTTCGTGAGAACATTTGAAATAACTCCCGGGCAATGGCCTTAGAGGACATTTTTCTCAACGGGACTGCTTCTGGTGGCGTAGTCCAGGATGACCAATATGTATTGGTGCCCCCTTGCCGACTTTACCAGGGGTCCTACAAGATCCATAGCGATCCGCTCAAACGGGACCTCAATAATTGGCAAGGGTACTAGGGGGTTTCTATAGCGAGGCACCGGGGCAGTTAACTGGCAAACAGGACAAGACTCAGGCCTCGTACACACGATCGGACATATCCGATGAAAACGGTCCGCGGACCATTTCCATCGGATATGTCCGATCGGGAGTTTGATCCGATGGCGTGTACACACCATCGGATCAAATTCCCCGCCGCCGGACGGCGCGGTGACGTGGCGGTGACGCGGCGGTGACGTTGACGCCGCCACGTCACCGCACCAGGAAGTTAAACACTTCCGCGCATGCGCCGAATCCATTCGGCGGCGGCGCGGCGGTGGTGGGGGACGACATGTCTGCTGGTAAGTGTACTAACCAGCAGACATGTCGGGCGGACAGATTCCCACCGGATAGATTTCAAAGCATGCTTTGAAATCTGTCGGGTGGAGAAATCTGTCCGCTAGCCCATACACACGAGCGGAGATGTCTGCTGAAACGGTCCATCGTGTGTACGAGGCCTTACAATATCTTTTAACCTCAGCCTTCACCCCTGGCCAGTAAAACCGGTCGATTATCCTGGCCTCAGTTTTCTCCGCCCCCCAGGTGTCCTCCCAGTGCGTCGTTGTGGGCTAGGTCAAGGAGCATCCGCCTATACAGTTGAGGGACCAGCAACTGCTCTATGGGTTCCTCTCGGCTCTCAACCACACGATAGACTAGGTCCCCCTTCAATGCAAAATGAGGAAACCTCTGATCTGCATCGGGTATTTGTGAAACCCCATCAATGACAGAAACCTGCTCTTGAGCGTTGACTAAGGTAGGGTCCTGTAACTGGGCGGTGCCAAACGCACCCCTGGGTACGTCCAGGTCTAGATATACTGGCCTCTGGGATGTTTCCCCCTCACCCTCCTCAACCGGGGCAAGCTCCTCGTCATCCTCCCCCAGCATGACTTGTAACAGGGAGACTTCCCCCCCTCAGAGGTCAACTCGGTTTTGGGACCGGACACAGGACTATTATCATTAGAACTAAGATTTTCTGCAACGTCATCATTACTAACAAGTCTCTCCACATTAGAGGGGTGTGTTGTGGAGGTTTCAGGCCTGGATCCCCCAGACTCTGTCCTTTCCAAACTCAGTGTCCTTAGTTCTCCTTGCAGACCCGTCTGTACCTGGTTCCATAGTTCCAAAAATATTGGACAGTCCCGCCCCACTATGATATCATGTATCAGGCTTTTTACCACCCCAACCTCCTGGGTAACCAAGGTTTGGCCATAGGACACAGTTACTGGGACCAAGGGGTACTCCTGGGTGTCCCCATGGATACACACTACCCGTAGGGTCTTAGTTACTGGACCAATCCTGTACCAGCGTGACCATGCTACCAGAGTCCAGTAGAGCCCTGGCAGGAAGGTTATTTACCCACACTTCACACTCGAACTGTCCGGAAGCCAGGTCAAGATGCGTGGCACACGCTCGTTGCGCATAGAAAGAGATTTTTCGGGCCGCCCCGCAATCCATAGGCTCCTCCTGGAGTGGGCACTGTGCCCGGGTATGCCCCCAGGACCGACATCGCCAACACTGAATGTCTCCCATCTTTGGCACAGGAACCGACCTCCGTGGTTCTATGGCAGACGGTGTAGATCTGCGGACGCCAACATCTGGCAAGGCTTCTCTCCTTGGGGTAGTGGCTGGTCTGGGTGTCCTTGGCATGAGTTCCCGACGTTTGGCAGGCCCAAGCAGGTCCTCCACCACGGTGTACCGTTCAACCAGCTCGACCAGCTGGTCAGCGTTAGTAGGGTTTCCATGGCTTACCCAGCGTTGTAGGTCATCTGGTAGGGACCGTAGGTACCAGTCCATCACCACCCATTCCACCATTTGTGGGCCTGACAACTTTTCCGGCTGCAGCCATTTTTTAACTAACTGAACTAGTTCATGCATTTGGGACCTGGGTGGTTGGTCCGATTTGTACCGCCAGCGATGCACCCTCTGAGCCCGGACAGCTGTGGTCACCCCCAGGCAGGCCAGGATCTCGGTTTTTAGACGTTCATGGTCTTTGATGTGCTCAGCTGGGAGGTAAAAATAGGCCTTTTGTGGGTCACCAGCCTGTGCCAGGGCCTGCTGCTGCTGAGCCATCGCTTCCTCATGGCGACGGTTGGCGTCTGCTGACGCTTGCTGCTGGATCACGGTGGCTTGCTGCTGGGTCATGGTGGCTTGTGCCAAAGCCCTAATGACCTCTTCCATGTCGTTGCGTGCTGTTTGTAATGTCTGGGCTGACTTCACCCAAGACATGCCATAAGTACACTGTCTCTTTAAATGTCAGTTTTTAAACGTTTTTTGCGCCTGCAAATGCACTTTGCCCGCATTCTCCACCAGTTTTGAACTTTGGGGGTTCTTTAGCTCCGCGAGACAAGTGCGTAAACCGTCTCAGTAAAGCAAAGGGTCTTTATTGGCGATCAAAACAAAACAAAATAATGCTTTCTTCAGCACCAGAAAAACGTCACAACAAAAGTCCTGCTTGTTTCCAGCATAAATTAGAAAAGTCTTTCTTCAGCACAGCAAAAACAACCAAAAGAAAGGCACATACGTTTTAGTAAGAAGTCCTCCAGTCCTTTCCTGCAGACACAGCTTCACTTCCAAACTACTCCACCCTCTGTCAGCACTTCCTTTCCTTTTAACTCACTTCCTGGAAATGGTTAACCCCTTGTGTGCCTGAAGCCAGGGGTCAGAAGGGGAGGCTCTCTTCCCTCCCAATTGTCGCTCCAGAGCCTCCGAAATCCCGGACCCCCAAATATCATTAAAAGAAGACAGAGAGGACTGTAAGCCCATCCTCTCTGGATCCATTTTATCTATCCAGAACTTCTCACCCCCTTTAGGGTGACCTCCTGAACCTGTGTTTCAAATGGCCCAAACTCCAAAAATCGGCGCTATGTAGCGTCCATCCAGGACCCAACCCTGGCGTCCTGTACACTAGTTACATAGTAGTTAGTCAGGTTGAAAAAAGACACAAGTCCATCCAGTTCAACCATAAAAAATAAATAAAAAATAAAACACAGTACATCCCATACACCCAACTCCATACCCACAGTTGATCCAGAGGAAGGCAAAAAAAACAGCAGAGCATGATCCAATTTGCTACCGGAGGGCAAAAAATTCCTTCCTGATCCCCCGAGAGGCAATCGGATTTACCCCGGATCAATTTTACCTACAAAACTTAGTACTCAGTTATATTATGTGCATTTAGGAAAGAATCCAGGTCCTTCTTAAAGCAATCTACTGAGCTTGCCAGAACCACCTCTGGAGGGAGTCTGTTCCACATTTTCACAGCTCTTACTGTGAAGAAACCTTTCCGTATTTGGAGGTGAAATCTCTTTTCCTCCAGACGTAAAGAGTGCCCCCTTGTCCTCAGCGTTGACCTTAAAGTGAATAACTCAACACCAAGTTCACTATATGGACCTCTTATATATTTGTACATGTTGATCATATCCCCCCTTATTCTCCTCTTCTCAAGAGTGAATAAATTCAGTTTTTCTAATCTTTCCTCATAGCTGAGCTCCTCCATGCCTCTTATCAGTTTAGTTGCCCTTCTCTGCACTTTCTCCAGTTCTCCGATATCCTTTTTGAGAACTGGTGCCCAAAACTGGACTGCATATTCCAGATGAGGTCTTACTAATGATTTCTACAGGGGCAAAATTATATCTCTATCTCTGGAGTCCATACCTGTCTTAATACAAGAAAGACTTTGCTCGCTTTGGAAACCGCAGCTTGGCATTGCATGCCATTATTGACTTATGATCAACTAAAACTCCCAGATCCTTCTCCACTACAGATCCCCCCAGTTGTACTCCCCCTAGCATGTATGATGCATGCATATTCTTAGCCCCCAAGTGCATAACTTTACATTTATCAACATTAAACCTCATCTGCCACATAGTCGCCCAATTAGACAGAGCATTGAGGTCGGCTTGTAAATTGGAGACATCCTGCAAGGACGTTGTTCCACTGCATAGCTTGGTGTCATCTGCAAAAACCGAAATGTTACTTTGGATCTCAGACCCAATATCATTTATAAATATATTGAAAAGTAAGGGACCCAACACTGAACCTTGGGGTACACCGCTGATAACCTTGGACCATTCAGAGTAAGAATCATTAACCACAACTCTCTGAATCCTGTCTTTCAGCCAGTTTTCTATCCATTTGCAAACTGATATTTCCAATCCTGTAGACCTTACCTTACACATGAGCCGTGTGTGGGGAACTGTATCGAACGCTTTTGCAAAATCCAAGTATACCACGTCCACTGCCACGCCTCTGTCCAAGGTTTTACTTACCTCTTCATAAAAGGAAATCAGGTTTGTCTGACAACTTCTGTCTTTCATGAATCCATGCTGTCTGCTGCTTAACCACTTCGGGTCCTTGCTATTGACAGAATACGTCAGCAGCGCGGACCTGAGGCGCCGGGGTCACGTCTTTGGACGTGATTTACTTGTAATTCCCCGCGCGCGCCACAGGGTGGCGCAAGGCGGGGAAAAACAGTCCCGACGCATCACCGAGGATTCGATGCGTGTACCCGGCGGCCGCGATGTCCGTCAGGTACACGCGATCGTCGGTGACAGAGCAGGGACGTGGAGCTCTGTGTGTAAACACAGAGCTCCACGTCCTGTCAGGGAGAGGTGACAGATGCCGTTTCTCTTGTACATAGGGAGACAGCATCGATCACCTCCCCCAGTCACCCCCCTCCCCCCACACAGTTAGAACACACCCAGGCAATACATTTAACCCCTTCCTCACCCCCTAGTGTTAACCCCTTCAATGCCAGTCACATTTATTAAGTAATTAGTGCATATTTATAGCACTGGTCACTGTATAAATGTGAATGGCGCCAAAAATGTGTCAAAAGTGTCCGATGTGTCTGCCGCAATATCGCAGTCAAAATAAAAATCGCAGATCGCCGCCATTACTAGTAAAAAAAAAAATATAAAAAAAAAAATCATAATTCTGTCCCCTATTTTGTAGGTGCTATAACTTTTGCGCAAAGCAGTCACCTATTGTGATTTTTTTTTTTTTTTTTTACAAAAATACGTAGAAGAATACGTATCGGCCTTAACTGAGAAAAAAAAATATTTTTTTAAAAAAAAAATTGGGATATTTATTATAGCAACAAGTAAAAAATATATATATATTTTTAAATTGTCGCTCTTATTTTGTTTATAACGCAAAAAATAAAAACCGCACGGGCGATCACCAAAAGAAAGCTCTATTTGTGGGAAAAAAAAGGACGCCAATTTTGTTTGGGTGCCACGTCGCACGACCGCGCAATTGTCAGTTAAAGCGACGCAGTGCCGCAAGCTGAAATTTCGCCTGGGCACGAAGGGGGTTTATGTGCCCAGTAAGCAAGTGGTTAAATAGTTTGTTTCAAGCAAAAACTCATCCATGTGGTCTTTTATTAAACGTTCCAGTATCTTCCCAACTATAGAAGTTAAACTAACAGGTCTATAGTTACTTGGTAAAGACTTTGATCCCTTTTTAAATATAGGCACCACATTGGCTCTACGCCAATCCAGTGGTACTATTCCTGTCATTAATGAGTCCCTAAATATTAGATACAATGGCTTTGAAATTTCAGAGCTCAATTCTTTTAGGATCCGTGGGTGGATGCCATCTGGTCCAGGTGCTTTATCCACCTTTATTCTGTCTATATATTTCTGGACCATATCACTTTTGAGCCATTGTGGATTTGGGGCTGTGTCACTCCCACCCCCATTATGGACATGAGCTCCCCCATGCTCCTTTGTATACACAGAGCTGAAGAAAGCATTCAATAAATTTGCCTTCTCTATGTCCTCTGTCACCCACTCTAGATTATTTTGTAAAGGGCCTACATGCTCAGACTTGACCTTTTTACTATTAATATATTTAAATAATTTTTTGGTAGTTCTGTGAGTACGGTGCAAAAAATATTCCGGAGCAAATTTAGACTTAGACGGCACATCTCGAGATACTCCGGCGTAAATGCTTTGTGAATCTAGCCCCTTATTTATAGTGCCGCTGGAGATCTTCTCCTCTCCCACGTCAGCGGTCCCTTCCTCTGCAGTGCTCAGAGTGGAGAAGAAGAGCTATGGTGGGTCACTGTGCTGGCTATCATTTTTTAAAGGATCAGGATATATTTTTTCTTTTTGGGGTTACAACCACTCTAAGGCCTCGTACACACGAGCGGATATGTCCTCTGAAAACGGTCCGATGGACCGTTTCAGCAGACATCTCCGATCGTGTGTATGGGCTAGCGGACAGATTTGTCCACCCGACAGATTTCAAAGCATGCTTTGAAATCTATCGGGTGGGAATGTGTCCGCCCGACATGTCTGCTGGTTAGTACACTTACCAGCAGACATGTCGTCCCGCACCGCCGCCGAATGAATTCGGCGCATGCGCGGAAGTGTTTTACTTCCTGGTGCGGTGACGTGGCGGCGTCAACGTCACCGCCACGTCACCGCGCCGTCCGCCGGCAGGGAATTTGATCCGATGGTGTGTACACGCCATCGGACCAAACTCCAGATCGGACATATCCGATGGAAACGGTCCGCGGACCGTTTTCATCGGATATGTCCGATCGTGTGTACAAGGCCTAAGATCGTTATGATGACATGACTGTATTTAAATAAATGTAGATTATTGTACATACCGTAAATAAATAAGACATCCCCTGAAAATAAGCCCTAGTGTGATTTTTGTAGCCAAAATTAATATAAGACCCGGTCTTATTTTCGGGGAAACACGGTAAGTAGAGTGAGATGATAATGAATACTTCTATGCAGTGGATTAGAGACGTGACTGTTTGATAAAAAAAAATACATTGTCCTGCATAGGCACTAAATTTGTATGCTGGCATAATCATAATCATTATATCATTTTGATTAGAGTGGTTGATCTCTTACTATTTGAGGCCACTGTACGCCTTAGGCATTCATTGTCATGAGACAGGGATCAGTAGATCCAATTGCATCCAGAGCACCATCATTTATAATTTTGAATGAAATCATGAAAATCATGTATGCTTTTACAATGTATACAGTGTATGCTATACAATCAGGTATAGCAGTAAAACATTTGCATACTGATCTCAATCAAAGTAATGGACGATAGTCATACAAATGATCAAATAGTTAATTTGTATGACTAGCGTCCATTACTTTGATTGAGATTAGTATGCAAATGTTTTACTGCTATACCTGATTGTTTTATACCAGAACCAGCTGCATTACATTTTTCTGTTATTTGTATGAAAATTTCAATAAAAAATCTTTAATGATAAAAAATAAATAAAAATAAATCATGAAAATCAGATCTAGATGACCAATTCTTCCCTAGAGACGAGTCATCCATATCAGCGGTTGCCAACCAGTGGTCTGTGGACCATGAGAACAATTTGGTGATACCCAGAGGTTCCGCCGCAAATCAACATTGTGATGAATGTATACCACCCAATGTTGTTTCCAGTGTTGTTCTCACTGCGCTGACATTCAATACTGCGTCCTCTGTAGTTCATGGCTCCTGTGAACTCAGAGGGAGGTGCCTGAGAGTAGTGCATAAAGTGTGAGGTAAATAAGAAGTGGAATTCCAATAGCAGCATTAATCACAGACTGTGGGAGGGGAGCACGGAGCTCAAGCACATGGCTGAATAAAGAGGTGAGATCATCCAATGATAAGTCAGTGTAGGGCAGAAGTGTGATGCAATGTGTGTGTGGAGTGGGGGGGGGGTCGCAGAGAGCAGGAGTATTGTATGTATAAGGCAGCAGCGGTATCCAGGGGGAGGGGTGCATAGAGCTGGAGCATTGTGTGTATAAGGCATGTAAAAGTCATGTTAGTGGTCCACGAGATTAAAAATTGTGAGTTTAGTGGTCCATGAGGTCCAAAAGGTTGGCGAGCACTGATACATATGCTGCTTACAAAGGCTGCAAGGTACCCACAGATGTATAATTACCAACAGGTCTGACCTTAATTGGATGAATTGGCTGACAACCATTCAACATCTAAATTTACCTTAACCACTTAAGACCCGAAACCAAAATGCAGGTAAAGGACCTGGCCAGTTTTTTTGATTCGGCACTGTTTCGCTTTAACTGACAATTGCGCGGTCGTGCGATGTGGCTCTCAAACAAAAATGGCGTCTTTTTTCCCAAAAATAGAGCTTTCTTTTGGAGGTATTTGATCACCTCTGCAGTTTTTATTTTTTGCGCTATAAACAAAAATAGAGCAACAATTTTGAAAAAAATGCGAGATTTTTTACTTTTTGCCATAATAAATATCCCCCAAAAATATATAAAAAAAGTTTTTTCCCCTCAGTTTAGGCAGGTACTTATTCTTCTACCTATTTTCGGTAAACAAAAATGCAATAAGCATTTATCGACTGGTTTGCGCAAATTATATAGCGTTTACAAAATAGGGGATCGTTTTATTACATTTGTATTATTATTTTTTTTACTACTTTTTTTGTGACTGCGACATTATGGTGGACATATCGGACAGTTTTGACACATTTTTGGGACCATTGTCATTTTCACAGCAAAAAATGCTATACAAATACATTGTTTACTGTGAAAATTACAATTGCAGTTTGGGAGTTAACCACTAGGGGACGCTGAAGGGGTTAAGTGTGACCTCATATGTGTTTCTAACTGTAGTATCGCTGGACGTGTGACGTCATTGATCGGCTTTCCCTATATCAGGGAACAGACAATCAATAACAGCGCCACCGTGAAGAACGGGGAAGCTGTGTTTACACACAGCTCTCCCCGTTCTTCAGATTTGGGGACCGATCGCGGGACACCGGCGGCGATTGGGTCCGCGGGTCCTGCGGCCGCGGTCACTAGGGATGAGCTTCGAGTTCGAGTAAAACTCATGTTCGACAGTTCAACAGCTAACTATTTGGGGTGTTCGCAGCAAGTTCGTGTGAAGTTTAGAACCATGTTAAAGTCTATGGGACTCGAACGTTTGAAATCTAAAGTGCTAATTTTAAAGGCTAATATGCAAGTTATTGTAATAAAAAGTGTTTGGGGACCTGGATCCTGCCCCAGGGGACATGTATCAATGCAAAAAAAAGGTTTAAAGACTGCAGTTTTTTTGGCAGCAGTGATTTTAATAATTCCTTTAAGTGAAACAATAAAAGTGAAATATTACATTTCATACCTAGGGGGGTGTATAGTATGCCTGTAAAGTAGCACTTGTTTCCCATGCTTAGAACTGTCCCTGTACAAAGTGTAATTTCTGAAGGAAAAAAGTTATTTAAAATCACTGGCGGCTATAATGAATTGTCGGCTCCTGGCAGTACAGAGAAAAGTAATTCGTAAAAAAAAAAATGTGTTTTTTTCTTAATTTGGGGTGGAGTTCCCCTTAAAATCCATACCATACCTGAAGGGTCTGGAATGGATATTGGGGGGAACCCCCACATAATTTTTTTTTAATTGACGCAGGGTTCCCCTTAATATCCATACCAGATCCGAAGGGCCTGGTAATTGAATTTGGGGGGACCCCCACGCATTCTTTTTTTATGAATGACTTTTCTCTGTATTGCTGGTATCCGACAATTCATTATAGCCACGAGTGATTTTAAATGACTTTTTTTCCTTCAGAAATTACATTTTGTGCAGGGACAGTTCTAAGCACAGGAAACAAGAGCTACTTTACAGGCATACTATACACCCCCCTAGGAAAGAAACTTAAAGGAATATTTCAATTTTATTGTTTCACTTTAAGCATTATTAAAATCACTGCTCCTGAAAAAACGGCCATTTTTTAAAACTTTTTTTGCATTGATATATGTCCACTGGGGCAGGACCCAGGTCGCCAAACACTCCCCTGGGGCAGGACCCGGGTCCCCAAACACTTTTCAGGACAATAACTTGCATATTAGCCTTTAAAATTAGTACTTTAGATTTTAAACGTTCGAGTCCCATAGACTTTAACAGGGTTCTAAAGTTCACACAAACTTTTGGTCTGTTCGCAGGTTCTGGTGCGAACCGAACCCAGGGGTGTTCGGCTCATCCCTAGCGGTCACTAGGCTGGAGACTTAAAGAGGACATACAGGTACGTGCTTGTGCCCAGCCGTGCCATTCTGCGCAGGAGGCGGTCCTTAAGTGGTTAAAGTGGCAGGGAAAAGCAACAGGTTCACTTTAATGGCAGCCTCAGCACTTGCTTAGCTTCCTTTACCTCCACATTTGGCCACCAGGAATGAAGAGGAGAATCCTGTAGCATGTAGCTCCCCTTCTTCCCATGTGACAGTGCTGGTGCCTGATGATTGGCTGCTCAGGCACCCAATGCTGTCTCTCTGGTGACTTGGATTCTACACATGGCTTCTTCTCTAGGCCTGTCATTAATGTGAATCTGTTGCTTTGCTCTACATGGGCAATTCACATGTTCACTTTAATCTCAGAGGGGCAGATTCACAAAACAATTACGCCTGTCTAACTGGGGTTAGACAGGAGTAATTTCAAATTTCCCGCGGCGTATCACTAGTTTGAATTCTCAAACCATGATACGGCGGCTTCGGGCTTCGATCCGAGAGGCTTACGTCTTCGTAAGCCTTCGGATCTACGCTGCCATCTATTTGCGGCCGCTGGGAGGAGTTCGCGTCGTTTTAATGCGTCGGGATATGCAAATGTGTTTTTACGGGGATTCACGAACAAACGAGCGAGCGTCGCAATCGTTTTCGTCTATTTTTTTATACGTAATGTTAGAGCAGCTTTTTGCTGCTCTAACTTTACGTAGCCCATGTTAAGTATGGCCGTCGTTCCCGCTTCGAATTTATTTAATTTTTTTTTTTGTTTACGTAACTCGTCGGGACGTGGATCGCCCGTAAAGTACGCTACATAAACAACGAATGACGTCACGACGTGATTTCGCGCAATGCACGGCGGTAAATTTGCGAACGGAGCATGCGCAGATCGATCGCCGCGGGAACGCGCCTAATTTAAATGTTTCACGCCCCCTACTCGCGCGGATGGATTGCGACGGGAGAAATACACTACGCCGCCGTCGTTTACCGTAGAAAATCTACCTGAATTCCACGTAGAGCAAGGTAAAAAACGGCGGCGTAGTGTATTTCTGATACGCTACGATAATCCATTTCTCTGTGAATCTGCCCCAGAGAGTTTAAACCAAGTATGATCTGTTAAATAGGACAGCTGTTTGACTTTCATGATTGTCTACATAATACTCCTGTTATCTGAGCAATCACTGCCTCTAAGCTCCCATAGATATGATACTCAGGACAGCGCCTGCACATCAAGTCATGTGTTAAGATTTATTTGCCATCTTTAATTAAAATGAACAGAGATTGCAGGAAAAGGCAGAAATGAACACCACCCAGCACCAGGCTTGTCATAATGAAGAAGGGAAGTGCAAGGAATCTACACGTCCCAAGCAGCCATAAATCACACACTGTTTTGTGTATTAATTGGCAAGCTTTGTGATGCTCATTCAGTGGTGGTACAGAAGAATCAGTCTCTGTGATTCTGCCCTGGAGGACAAATAGGAATCTAGTTAACCGATTTGTTGCCAGTCCTGTTTTTTTTTTATTTTTCCTTGTGTATTTCACAAAGGGCATTGTTCATACTTGTATGGTTTCCAGGGCTTTAATACAACTTTACACTTTTTTCACTTAGGAAACTTTGTTCTGGTAGTGATAGTTCACATCAGTAGAGTTATTTTTTTAAGGTTCTGCTGTGTTTTGATAACATCAGGGCTTGTTAAAACCGTGGTTGCATTTAGCATTTTGCAGATGCTGTGCACGCGGTTCTGATTCCTGCAAAGTACTCTGCAAACACCCCATCTAAATGTGGCTATTAATCCAAATGGCCCACTTAACTTATTGTGTTTGGAATTGGGGGTGCCGTACGTTGAGGAATTGCCATAAAATCGCTATCTGCAGTTTTTGAAATACATCAGCCTAGTGATCATTGAGGCGTCTCCCTGTGGGCCCCCATCCGAGAACAGCAGTTGAGCCATTGACTGAACGCTGCGCAAAATACAGATACTTTATATATGCCTTAGCAGCCAAGACAGTGAAGCCTAATGCCCAGTACACAGTGGCGGCTGGTGCTCAAAATTTTTGGGGGGCGCAAACGAAAAAAAAATATTGCAGCCCCACTGTGCCCATCACATGCAGCCACTGTGCCATGCCACCAAATGCAGCCACTGTGCCATCAATTGTCATCACTGTGCCATGCAACACAGCAACTGTGCCATCAATTGTCACCACTGTGCCATGCCACCAAATGCAGCCACTGTGCCATCAATTATCACCACTTTGCCATGCCATCAAACACAGAAACTGTGCCATCAATTGTCACCACTGTGCCATGCCACCAAATGCAGCCACTGTGCCATCAATTGTCACCACTGTGCCATGCCATCAAACACATCAACTGTGCCATCAATTGTCACCACTGTGCCATGCCATCAAATGCAGCCACTGTGCCATCAATTGTCACCACTGTGCCATGCAACACAGCAACTGTGCCATCAATTGTCACCACTGTGCCATGCCACCAAATGCAGCCACTGCACCATCAATTGTCACCACTGTGCCATGCAACACAACAACTGTGCCATCAATTGTCACCACTGTGCCATGCCACCAAATGCAGCCACTGCACCATCAATTGTCACCACTGTGCCATGCAACACAGCAACTGTGCCATCAATTGTCACCAATGTGCCATGCCACCAAATGCAGCCACTGTGCCATCAATTGTCACCACTGTGCCATGCAACACAGCAACTGTGCCATCAATTGTCACCACTGTGCCATGCCACCAAATGCAGCCACTGCACCATCAATTGTCACCACTGTGCCATGCAACACAGCAACTGTGCCATCAATTGTCACCACTGTGCCATGCCACCAAATGCAGCCACTGTGCCATCAATTGTCACCACTGTGCCATGCAACACAGCAACTGTGCCATCAATTGTCACCACTGTGCCATGCCACCAAATGCAGCCACTGCGCCATCAATTGTCACCACTGTGCCATGCAACACAGCAACTGTGCCATCAATTGTCACCACTGTGCCATGCCACCAAATGCAGCCACTGTGCCATCAATTGTCACCACTGTGCCATGCAACACAGCAACTGTGCCATCAATTGTCACCACTGTGCCATGCCACCAAATGCAGCCACTGTGCCATCGATTGTCACCACTGTGCCATGCCATCAAACGCCACCACTGTGCCATCAATTGTCACCACTGTGCCATGCCATCAAACGCCACCACTGTGCCATCAATTGTCACCACTGTGCCATGCCATCAAACACAGTTACTGTGCCCATCAATTGTCACCACTGTGCCATGCCATCAAATGCAGTTACTGTGCCATCAATTGTCACCACTGTGCCATGCTACAAATGCAGTCACTGTGCCATCAATTGTCACCACTGTGCCATGCCATCATATGCAGTCACTGTGCCATCAACTGTCACCACTGTGCCCCATGCCACTGTGCTCATTGTCGCCTCTGTGCCCTTTGTCACCACTGTGCCCCATGATGCCCCTTTCCCTGTAAAAAAAACACTTACCTGACGCTTCCATGTCCTCCCTCGATGTCTTCTGCCGCCGTGGAGAAGCTTCAGCCAATCAGGTTCCTGATAACCAGAATCCGGGAACCTGATTGGCTGAAACGGCCGTCAGTCTTATGCAAGGACCGCAGGTTGCCTGCGCTCCGAGTATAGACTTCCTAAAGCTGGAGGGCGGTACTGGAAAAGCCTATCAGAGCCGCTGGCCAGGGCTGTCTTAATGAGAGGGCACACCTGGTCACTGCCCAGGGGCCCCAGCTGCATGGGGGGCCCCTGCAGTTACCCCAAAGCAGCGGGTTCTTGAGCCACGCTGCTCCTAAATTGTGGGCCCCATGATGGTACTGAGAGTGATAGATGCAAAGGGGAGGCAGTCTGTCTCCTACCTACTTAATGTCTATTTGCCTGCAATTCCATCATTATAGGGGCCACAGAGCATTACTGTGCCCGGGGGCTCATGATGCTATTAAGACGGCCCTGCCGCTGGCTTTGATAGGCAGTTCCCCTCAGCCAACCAGCTGCCGCTACCGGCGACCCATGTCAGGTTATATGAATAGACCAGGCAGCTGGCAACAATAACACACGTTCAATGCATTGCATTGAACGTGTGTTATTTGCGAGAGGGGGTGGCGCTGCAGTGCCCTCTATAGACGGCCGCCAGAACTTCGGGTAAAATGTCAAAATGACATTTTAGCCAAATAAAAGTTCTTTAAGGGCCCGTTTTTTTGGGGGGTTTTTTTGTGACTGCGGGAGGGGGGGCAGCGCCCGTGCGTCCCTATGGACGGGCCGCCACTGCCCGTACACACAATTGGATTTTCCATCAGAAAAACCTTGGATGGTTTTTCTGATGGAATTCCGCTCAAGCTTGGCTTGCCTACACACGGTCAAACACAAAAGTTCTCTGAACTTTCGTCCGTCAAGAACGCGGTAACATACAATACTACTAAACTACAACGAGCCTAGAAAATTAAGTTCAATGCTTCCGAGCATGCGTCAAATTGTTTCCGAGCATGTGTCGGAAATTTGCACGTCAGAATTGATACAGACGATCGTAATTTCCGATTGGAATTTTTTTCCATCTGAAAATTTTTGTTGGTGGAAATTCTGACAGGAAAGGTCCGATAGAGCCTAAAAATGGTCGGAATTTCCAACCAAAAGCTCACATCAGACTTTTCTTGTCGGAAAATCCGATCGTGTGTACGGGGCATTAGCGTACATTTTCTGATTAATATGGTAAAATGCTAAGGTGAAGGTCCATGTATCATGGGTTTGGGCACAGTGTTAATGGATCTTCAAAGTTACTTATTTAAAGGAAAAGCAAGAACACAATAAAAGCAGGTGCCCAACATTTTTTAAAACATGTTAATTCTTTAAATGGCAGCAGTTATTAAACACAGATGAAACATGTATCTCAAAAAGCCGTGGCCACCACAGGTGGCTCTAGGGGGTCTCTGTAAAGGGTGGAGGATATTCAAATCATAGATCCTTCTGCTTGAATGTCAGGGATATCCTGAAGACTTATATTGGTCCAAACTCTAAAACAGAGCTGGAAGAGCATTTAAAAAGGAAACACTTGAAGAAGAAGAGGACTCCTGAAAAAATGACCGTTTTTAAAACTTTTTTTTTCCATTGATACATATTCCCCCAAGGCAAGACCCGGGTTCTCAAAGACTTTTTCACAGGCAAACTGTAGACACCCAGCAGGTACAATATTTATAGGAATTTTTCATTTTTTTTTTTAAGTTAAGCATCATTAAAAATACTGCTCCAGGAGCAGTGATTTTATTGATGCTTAAATAAAAAAATTCCTTTAAATATTGTACCTGCTCGGTGTCTATACCTCTAATAAGGTCTTTAAATAGCACAATCACCTGCCTGCCAGTAAATAACTAAGAACTGATCTATCTAAGCTATACAGTGTATAAATATATGTACAACTCCTAGGGATGTATATATATCCTCTACACACAGTAAATTAAGCTAAACTGACTAGCCTGCCTGCCTGCTCTATCTAGCTATCTAAAAAGACTATCTCTCTGTCTCTCTGACTGCTTTCATTAACAAGCCGGAACACACTACATGAGGCCGCCCAGCAGGCAGCCTTATATAGTGTGGGGCGTGTGCTAAAGCCCTGAGCCATAATTGGCCAAAGCCACCCAGGCTTTGGGCAATTATGGCTCTTTGTTTTTTGCGCGCTGTGATTGGCCAAGCATGCGGGACATACAGCATGCTTGGCCAATCATCAGCGCGCAATGCCACAGTGAATTATGGGCCGTTTTGCGTCACTCGAATTTGGCGCGAACGGCCGCTTTTGTTCGAAAATTTAGTTGAACGTACGAACAGACAATGTTCGAGTCGAACATACATTCGTATCGAACGCGAAGCTCATCCCTACTTATAATGCACTGATTGATCATGCAGTACACAATCAATGTATTTTGTCTCCCTTATTGTTTCAGTATGACCTTGTAAGGCAATAAGTTCAATAACTACCGTATATACTCGAGTATAAGCCGAACCAAATATAAGGCGAGGCACCTAATTTTACCACAAAAAAATGGGAAAACGTATTGACTCGAGTTTAAGCCTCACTGTGTCCATGCCTCACTGTGTCCATGCCTCACTGTGCCCATGCCTCAGTGTGCCCATGACTAGACTGACATTTAACATGGGAGTCTATGGAAGGGGTGCCCGGCTTTTAAAAAAATCGGTGCTCCCCAGCCATAGGTCCCCCAGACAACAACCATTGCACACTTGTAGAGAAGAAATGGGGCTAGTGTGTGCCTAGTTTGGGGCCCAGGGGACCTACGACCGGCCAGTATCGTGTCCCCAAAGTCACCGGAGAAATTACCGTTTAACATGGGAGTCTATGGAAGGGGTGACCAGCTGTAAAAAATCATTACTCCCCTGCCATAGGTCCCCGGACAAACTTTGCACACTTGTAGAAGAAGAGTGAGGCTACATGTGTGCCAGGTTTGGGGTCCAGGGGACCTACGACTGGTCGGTACTGGGTCTCCAAAGTCCCGGAGATCAGGCGCAAAATGGTGACGGAGGGGGGGTATTTTTCAGCACAAAAAAAATGTGCTGAAAAACACGGCTTATACTCAAGTATATATGGTAATTGTAATTGGCTAAAAGTACAGTATATTGTTCCCATTTCCTTTTTGAAAAAAAATTATCCTGCATCCTGACTTATCCAGCCTCACTCCAGACTGCTTTGCCTCCTCCACACATCTATGTGTACTTTAAATACTTTAAGGGCAGCTTGATTGGGAAAAGATGTCTGTTAGCAACTAATTTAATATATTGCAATATTCAAAGTATTTTATGGACACTTATTTTGCTATTCAGCGTCTGGGACTTCCAACACAAGGTGCTACCCATCCAATTCTGTCCATTGACTTTATACCATAAACCTAACATAGCTTTCCTATAACATGGACTATACTCAATATGTACACTGTTGATTAAAAGGTTCACATGGGCAGGGCAATATGCAAAACAATACAAAAGGGCTCTAGCATACTTTAAAGCTAGCCGGCAAAAACCTAGCAAAATTAATTCAAATATTCAGGTTAAAACAGAGCGATTTGCTTAATATATTTGCCCCAGCTGCCTTGTAAAGGCTCTGTCTGGGCTTCTAGTGTGTTGCTGTACATTTAAGGTTGAAAGGTCTACGTTCGGGTGAGCCTGCTGTCAGTTTGTGCATTGCTGTATATGACCCATAGCTCAGAACCCAGATAGTTTAGAGTTAGGAAAGTTGTGGCTGCCAACCAAGCTGTTGACAAGGCCTGTGCTTGTAATTCACATTGGAAAACAAAACACCATTGTAGGCCTATTTTACTTGTGGTTTGTTCACATTGTTGTCAATCAAGATCTGATGAATGGGGCGCTCTTGGACCTCCAAAACGCAGTAGATAATTTTGACTGTACCAATGACTTTTAATGAAATAAAGTTGTATCTGGACCTCCTAGCAGTGGTGTGGATCTTTAATTTCAATTTTAGTTTAGAGCTAGGAACCACATATATCAGAGGTACGCTAATGTGGCAAAGTGAATTCCAAGTGTATTTGCAGATTAGGGGCCGGATTCAGAGAGGCTTACGCCGGCGTATCTCGAGATACGCCGACATAAGTACAAATATACGCCATCGCATCTTTGCGCCGATTCTCAAAGCAAGAAAAGCCGAAAAAACATGGCTTCAGTCGTCCGACGTAACTTATATGCCTACGCCGGCGTATCGTGGGCGCATAGTTACGCTGGATGCATTCGGAGTACCCATTAAAAATATGCAAATGAGTAAGATACGCCGATTCACAAACGTAGATGCGTCAGTTACGCGGTTTACGTAAGGGTTACGTCCGGCGTAAGGATAAACCACCAAAAAGATGGCGCAGCCAATGTTAAGTATGGACGTCAGAACAGCCGCCGAATTTCACGTCGTTTACGTTGTTTGCGTTAGCCGATTCAGAATGGGGCTGGGTATAGGTTACGTTCACGTCGAAAGCATTGACTATTTGCGACGTGATTTTGAGCATGTGCACTGGGATACGTCCACGGGCAGCGCATGCGCCGTTCATTCGCAGCATAATTTACATGGGGTCACGGTTAATTTTAATACAACACGCCCCCTACCTGCCTACTTTGAATTACGCGCACTTACGCCGGCACATTTACGCTACGCTGTCGTAACTTAGGACGCAAGTGCTTTGTGAATACAGCACTTGCCTCTCTAAGTTGCGGCGGCGTAGCGTAAAGAAGATACGCTACGCCCGCACAAAGTTACGGCAGGCTTTCTGAATCTAGCCCATTGTTTTCCTAGCTAGCTTGTACGTGTGCCAGAGACCTTTTGTATTGATTTGCATACTGCTGTCAATGCCATTGTTTTTTTCATTACTAATATGTCAAGTGGACCTCAATTTTTACATCTTGTTCTGATGTAATTTCATTGTGTTTCTGAGTTTATTTTCAGGTCCAGACAGATAAAATTGTCATTTACAAGGATACAGCAACCATCCAAGGCATATTATGCTTCTTTTTTTTTTTATACTGCTACTGTGTCATCAGTAAAGAGCTATGTTGGTCAAGTTCTTTTATACAGATTGTGTTCAGAGAACACATTGTTACACTGGAACTTCAGTTGCCAACTTTTTTTTTACAGTAAGATTGAGCTGAGATTTGCAGAAAGGTTTTATAGTTGTGTGCAACCTTTATTAATTCTATTATAAACAATGCATGTTGTCACAGTGTTATTAAAAAACAAAAATGATTGTTACAGAGTTACCAACTAGGTTAGTCCTTTAGATCTTCAAGAAGAATTTCTGTCTGTAGAGGAGGTAAGCTACAAGCACCCAGATGGAAGTTCCCAACAGATCTTGTGCGAGGAGCTCATAATGGGACTTGGAGTCCTTCACCTCCCAGTTAAAAGGGAAATACATAGCTAGAAGTGAATGTCCAACGTAGACAAAGATTGAATTCATTCCTGAATATCAGAGAATAAAGCATAATAAGTATAAGCCAGCATTGTGGGCACATACCATACCAATACTGTCTGAAATTATTTAAGCAAGTAAAAAACAAGCACTATATATTTCAACAAAAAGATTTTACTTTCACTGCAATGAAAGTAGTAATAAGGCTGATAGCATTAGAAAACGGGAAAATGTTAAGTTTGGGAAAATTACATCTAAGGCCTCGTACACACGATCGGACATATCCGATGAAAACGGTCCGCGGACCATTTCCATCGGATATGTCCGATCGGGAGTTTGATCCGATGGCGTGTACACACCATCGGATCAAATTCCCCGCCGCCGGACGGCGCGGTGACGTGGCGGTGACGTTGACGCCGCCGCGTCACCGCCACGTCACCGCACCAGGAAGTAAAACACTTCCGCGCATGCGCCGAATCCATTCGGCAGCGGCGCGGCGGCGGTGGGGGACGACATGTCTGCTGGTAAGTGTACTAACCAGCAGACATGTCGGGCGGACAGATCCCCACCGGATAGATTTCAAAGCTTGCTTTGAAATCTGTCGGGTGGACAAATCTGTCTGCTAGCCCATACACACGAGCGGAGATGTCTGCTGAAACGGTCCATCGGACCGTTTTCAGCGGACATATCCCCTCGTGTGTACGCGGCCTTAGAGAATACAATATTAATTAATAGCTGTTATACTATAGTTTATGGGTAGGCAACTTCTACTATAGTTCATGGGTAGGCAACATGAAAGAGATGGAGATCTACCTGAGCAACACGGGAGAAGTCAAAGATCACAGGGCACAGTGTCACTTTTTCACACCAGTTTGAAACCTGCAAATGCCGTACAACCGTATCGCAATCACAAGTATTGCATGGCAATCATGGGTTTAAATCAAGTGGCGAGGAGGCAAAATATCTCCTCCTCACCACCTGTCAAACATACTCAGATTTCTTTTTAGAGGAGCAATAGTACTTGCACCTGTGAATGAACCCTTAGTTGCATACAGCAGGGGTCGTTCATGCGTAAAACTCTGCGGTTGAGTTGCAGTTTTACCGCCCCAATCCTTATCCCCTTTAGCTACTTAGGGATGAGGAGGCAAAATATCTCCTCCTCACCACCTGTCAAACATACTTAGATTTCTTTTTAGAGGTTCAATAGTACTTACACTTGTGAATGAGCTCTTAGTTGCATACAGCAGGGCTCGTTTACGCGTAAAACTCTGCGGTTGAGTTGCAGTTTCATTCCCCCAATCCTTATCCCCTTTAGCTACTGAGGCAGCAGCCAAAAGGTGTTGCAGCAGAAATTAAGCCCCCTGTTATCTTTGGTGCAGGCTACCATCTGCCAATCATGACCCATTCAAGTAAATGGGGCCACTCTGCATGGGACAGAAGCCAGCACTTCAGAAGAGGCGTCGGCTTATTGCTCTTGCTTCCTACTACAGCTCCAACTTTACAAGTAGTCCCTCTGCATTGCACTCTGTTTGATGCTCTAGAATGGTGGGTCATTAAGCCCAGACCGCGATCTACCAGTCACCTTGCTATAGTTGAACACCTTCCATGACAGAATTTGTACTGAGATGTAAAAAAGTGTCTGCTAGCTGTTCCATACACCACAAAAACCTTAAGATGCTCTCGGTTCATGCTTGTAGTCAGTTAAACATTGTATGCATGATTGTATTAAATGCTGGCTGCAATGGTCATCCTGGTCTTTTGATACACAATAGTTGTTGGTCAGCACCACAGGTCACGTCTCTGCTATGCTACAGTGCACACCTGTCCTAATCAAGAAAGTTTAAAAAGACTGCTGGATATTCGGCCAGTGCCTCAACAAAGGGTTAGTCTGTCTGTGCACGTCTTTCATTCAGGATCGTCTAACTTCTTTCTGTTCATGCCCTTGATTAGCCAGTGTCTGTACATTGGATTTTTGCAGCAAGAATCTGCAGGTTTTGCTGACTGAAATCATAGGTTGCTACTGACAGCTGTGACCTGGGAATTCTGCACAAAGCAATGACAGGCTGACAATAGCTGTGGCCATCTGCTTGCTTTTTGCATGCATCTGTACATCCAGCGATTACCTGCGGCTAGGTATAGGTGACTGGTCCTGCACACAATCTGCCTGCATTCAGGGCCGCTCATCTGTCCCTAACAGATAAATGTGAACAGTGATGGACAGCTGTCATTGCTTTGTATGGGCTTCTCTGCCACAACCACCTGTGATTTCAGCCACCAGAATCTGATGTCCAAAAGATGCTTGAGACAGGAATCCTCTGCTGGACCTTATAGGACAGTGATGGTGAACCTTGGCACCCCAGATGTTTTGGAACTGCATTTCCCATGATGCTCATCTACACTGCAGAGTGCATGAGCATCATGGGAAATGTAGTTCCAAAACATCTGGGGTGCCAAGGTTTGCCATCGCTGTTATAGGACATGTGAATTAGACCTTATTGTTAAATTTAACAATTTCTTACAGTAAAATGCATTTTGTTTGGGAGTACCATCAGCTATAGGCCTGTAACAACTTCAACAGATCTTATCAATAAAACACTGGGTACTTTTTGTTAATCTGTTGCTTGTGAATGACCGCAATGGACGTAAGTAAAAATAATGTTATTTTAACAGCATTTGTAGAAACTGCCATTCATATTTGTGATGTTAGCGTACAATAGATCAGGACTGCGCAGTTCATCAGTCTGAATACATTTTAGTTTGAAGAGTCCTTTCAGGGCTGCCTGTGTTAGGAGTGATATAGCCACTGCTCTATGCCAAAAGCAAAAGACATGAGGCAATGAAATATTGGTTTGTGTGGGTGTGAGCTGGGGCTACATATGGCTCTTCATTTACATTAGAAGAAGCTGAATAAATACACTTCATCTATTTAGTGTGTAACCCTGAGGAGTAAAGTGTTCATCTGATGTCACGCTGTAAGCACCCTGTGTCATCTTATGGTGGGAACCATGGACTTTGGAAAGCATATGTCTCTTTTGTTAATGTGTCAGTGTCACTGTTTGGTGAAAAGGACGAGCTGTGAGGGTCAAAAATCACATCTATCTTTTTGTCCCTCCTTCTGTATGATGCTTGCATTGAAAATGGTCAACTACTTCACAAGGTTCACCATCAAAGCTAAAATAAAAATGATGCTTATTACCTTTTGTATCACTTGTCCTTCACTTTTAGATGTCAAGCTTTCATGAGCAGGGCTCTCCTAACCCCTGATTGTAACTGTACTGTCTCTTTTTTTTTGTAAAGCGATGCGCAATATCCCGGTGCTATATAAAATGTGTAATGGCATAATAATAATAATAATAGAAATTACTTATTTTGTTTTTTTAGAAAACACTTTGTTCTTTTAATCAAGAAAAGGCAAATGTTTCTGTCATGCCTTGTACACATGCTCGGAATTTCTGATGGAAAAAGCCAGACGGACTTTCCGATTGTGTGTAGCCCCATCGGAGTTATTTCATCGGATATTCGGATGAATTACGTTGGAGCTTAGATATAGAACATGTTCTATTTTACTCCGATGGAATTCCGTCGAAATTCCGATGGGATTTGGCCGAGCAAAATCCAGATCGTGTGTGCAAGGCATAAGGGGCCAGATTCAGGATGGCGAGCGGTTCTTTGCGGCGGCATAACTTGTCAGAAGGCTGGCCGGAGGCCGGCCTGTATTTGTGGGAGGAGTCTGAGAGTACTTAAGACTCCCTCCCTCTCTGGGCTGGGTTCGGCGTCGGATTCTGGGTTGGGGGGGCGCAGCCGATGCATGTCACTTCCGGCTTCCTGGAGAGGGCGGTCAGCAGCAGCCGTCTCAGGTGTTTTCCACCCACGTTGCGAGGGTCTGATTCAGCAGTTATTCTGTCCTCACGAGCTGTTCAGGGGGTGGGGGGAGTCGCTCGTGGTCCGGGTCTCACACCGGGTCCATGGGGGGGGTGCTCGCATTCCGGTCCGCACGTGGGGGATTCCCGCATGGCTCCCGTGTTTTCACCTGGTCCGTGCGTCCGCCCCCTCCCAACCCCCTCTCGACTGTCTCCGCCGGGTTCACGCCGGCAGCAGCAGCATGGCCGCCCTTTTGTCTCTCTTCCTCCCGGGGCTCTCACCGGTTTCACGCCGGGGGGAGGGGGGATGCCCGCCCACCCGCTGCAGTTCTCCCTCCTGCATGGAGGGAGCCGCTGCCCGCCCGTTCCCCTTGTTCTCGCTGGGGAATGGGGGCGGGATGCCTGCCCGTCCGCTGTATTTCTCCCTCCAGCGTGGAGGGAGCCGCCCGCCGCTTTCCCCGGTGTACACGCCGGGGGGAGGGGGGGGGATGCCCGCCAGCTGTACTTCTCCCTCCTGCTGGAGGGAGCCGCCTGCTGCTTCCCCCGGTGTTCACGCGGGGGGGGGGGTGACCGCCCACTATGTTTCTTCCTCCAGCAGCGGCATGGGGGGGGGGGCTGTATGAGGAGCGGTTCAGGCATGGGTCTTGCTGGGGGGGTGTCCGCCATTTTTTTCCAGGGGTCGCATGCTGGCTACTTGGGGGGGGGGGGGCTGCCCTCCCGCATCCCTGGGTTCATGCTAGCGGCATTGGGGGGGGCTGCTGTCTACCTTTTTACTGAGGTCAGGGGAGTTCTGCCCCTGCGTTTCTGTCATAGCGTTTTTCTGCCCCTGCGTTATGTCATAGCGTTTTTCTGCCCCATGGTTTCTGTCATAGCGTTTCTGCCCCATGGTTTCTGTCATAGCGTTTCTGCCCCATGGTTTCCGTCATAGCGTTTCTGTCCTCAGGTTTTCTGTCATAGCGTTTCTGCCCCTACTTTTTCTGTCATGGTGTTTCTGCCCCCACGTTTTACTGTCATAGCGTTCTGCCCCCACATTTGCTGTCATAGCGTTCTGCCCCCACGTTTGCTGTCATAGCGGTTCTGCCCCCACGTTTAGTGTCATAGCGTTTCTGCCCCCACGTTTGCTGTCATAGCGTTTCTGCCCCCAGGTTTCTGTCATAGCGTTTCTGCCCCCAGGTTTTCTGTCATAGCGTTGCTGCCCCACGTTTTCTGTCATAGCGTTTCTGCCCCACGTTTTCTGTCATAGCGTTTCTGCCCCAGGTTTTCTGTCATAGCGTTTCTGCCCCAGGTTTTCTGTCATAGCGTTTCTGCCCCAGGTTTTCTGTCATAGCGTTTCTGCCCCAGGTTTTCTGTCATAGCGTTTCTGCCCCACGTTTTCTTTCATAGCGTTTCTGCCCCAGGGTTTCTGTCATAGCGTTTCTGCCCCACGTTTTCTGTCATAGCGTTTCTGCCCCACGTTTTCTGTCATAGCGTTTCTGCCCCAGGGTTTCTGTCATAGCGTTTCTGCCCCACGTTTTCTGGCATAGCGTTTCTGCCCCACGTTTTCTTTCATAGCGTTTCTGCCCCAGGGTTTCTGTCATAGCGTTTCTGCCCCACGTTTTCTGTCATAGCGTTTCTGCCCCACGTTTTCTGTTATAGCGTTTCTGCCCCAGGGTTTCTGTCATAGCGTTTCTGCCCCACGTTTTCTGGCATAGCGTTTCTGCCCCACGTTTCTGTCATAGCGTTTCTGCCCCAGGTTTTCTTTCATAGCGTTTCTGCCCCAGGTTTTCTTTCATAGCGTTTCTGCCCCAGGTTTTCTTTCATAGCGTTTCTGCCCCAGGGTTTCTGTCATAGCGTTGCTGCCCCACGTTTCTGTCATAGCGTTTCTGCCCCACGTTTTCTGTCATAGCGTTTCTGCCCCACGTTTTCTGTCATAGCGTTTCTGCCCCACGTTTTCTGTCATAGCGTTTCTGCCCCGCGTTTTCTGTCATAGCGTTTCTGCCCCAGGTTTTCTGTCGTAGCGTTTCTGCCCCAGGTTTTCTGTCATAGCGTTTCTGCCCCAGGTTTTCTGTCATAGCGTTTCTGCCCCAGGTTTTCTGTCATAGCGTTTCTGCCCCAGGTTTTCTGTCATAGCGTTTCTGCCCCAGGTTTCTGTCATAGCGTTTCTGCCCCAGGTTTTCTGTCATAGCGTTTCTGCCCCAGGTTTTCTGTCATAGCGTTTCTACCCCAGGTTTTCTGTCATAGCGTTTCTGCTCCAGGTTTCCGTCATAGCATTTGTGCTCCAGGTTTCCGTCATAGCATTTCTGCTCCAGGTTTTCTGTCATAGCGTTTCTGCTCCAGGTTTCTGGTCATAGCGTTTCTGCCCCAGGTTTTCTGTCATAGCGTTTCTGCTCCAGGTTTTCCGTCATAGCGTTGTCTTCCATAGCTTTTCGGCCCACGTTTTCTGTCTGGGCACTACGGCCCCCACGTTTTCTGTCTGGGCACTACGGCCCCCCCCCGTTTTCTGTCTGGGCACTACGGCCCCTAATTTTTGTCATTTCTGTCTGTCATTGTATTTCTGCCTCGGCATTTCAGGCTCAGTGTTGCTCTCATACCATTATGCTCCAGGTTTGTTTTATTTGTTATTTTTGCCTCATCGTTGCTCTCATACCATTTCTGCCCCAGGTTTCTGTCCTATATTTTTGCCTTAGCTTTCAGGTTCAGCGGGTCTCCCATACCATTTCTGCCCCAGGTTTTGCCTTAAGTTTTCAGTCTCAGCAGTTCGGCTGCCCCCACGATTTCTGTCCCCCTCAAGTTCTGTCGCAGCATTGCTGCCCCCACGATTTCTGTCATGGCTTGGCTGCCCCCACGAATCCTGTCTGTGTTGGTTTGTCTTGGCGTTGTCTTCGTGGTTACCATGTCTCATTGTACTTTGTCCACGTTGCATCTGGGTTGTTTAGCTAGTGCTCACATCTCAGGATCTGTCACGTCTACAGATTCATACGGGCTGAGGTTTCGTTTTTAATTGATTGTTGTCCACAATCTTCTCGCCTGTTTACATACGTCATACGTTGCACGTGCATTCATTACACCTACACGATTACCCACAGCAGTCCGTGGGTACACCAACCCTGAGTGTTCAGTTTTGCCTGTCACTGCGCGGCAGGTTACTCAGGCTCACGTGCCAGTCACACTGGGTTGGGGTGTCATCGGGTGCTTTCATGCGCAGCGGTCTTAGGTAGGCACAGAGGGCGTTGTTGTTTCAGGTGTGTTTTCTGTCTTGTCTAGGTTGTGTCAGCGCACCCCCAGTTCCTGCTCTTCCATTTCTGCCGGCCACGTCATCATTTTTTCGGGTCCGGTCTCTGACATCCCTACTGTGGGTACTTTCAGACCAGCTTTCGGGGCTCATCGCTGCATCATCAGGTTTCATAGTGTTGTGGCTTTAGCTGGCAGTCATGCTTTCGTTCAAACAAGTTTCTGGAGGCAGCTTTTCCAGGGGTGGTTGGTCTGGTTTCTTTACCTTCATGTTGAAGGTGGGGGGCTGGGCCTCTTAGGTACCTAGTGGCGAGGTTGGTAGCTTTGCTAGTATGGGCTGCTCTCTCCTGCAAACTTGTCATTAGGTACTTGTTGGTAGTCTGGCGTTTCAGCACTGGGGCAGTTGGGGGGGGGGGGTGGGATTTGGGTTAGCTTCCATACCGATATCAACTATCCTCATGCTCAATTTCGTCAGTCCTGCCGGTGGCAAGGTAAGTCTTTGTTTTTGTGCAGCATCTTCAGGTCGTGCTTCTGCCTGTAACCTGCTGACCAAGTCTATCAGGTAAGAACGGGTTCTGTGTGTCGGTATGGTGCCATGTTAAGTTGTTGTTACCTTAGCGCAAGGGCTTCGTCCTTCTGCTCCGTCAACATGTCCATCAGGTATCCAGCACTTTAGGCTCCTGCTAGTTGTCAGGTTTTTTGCTACTCACCCGCTCACTTTCCTCTCAAGTATGGGTAGGCCAGGGGTTGGGGGGTTTCCTCACGGGGCTACGTCTCTGGTGTCCGGTTGTAGCTTTCGTTGTAAGGGATTATTGCGGGGGCTTCTCGGGCCAGCTCTGGTTTCAGTTGCCCACAAGTGTCCACTTATCATAAGCGTGTCAGGCTCTCATATGGATTGTCGCAGGCTCGAACCAATCTTTCTTGGGGCTTTGGTCGTGTTCAGGGCTGCTTCACGCATTTGGCAGGGGCTTCCTTCTATCACAGGTCACGAGCCGGTGGCTTCTCCAGTCATAACGGCTACTTATCAGGTATACATACGATTGCCATCCGGGCGCGGGCTGCTTTGCTTCTTGGTCATTTATCTACCCCTCTTCACCTACATATGTGTCTTTTGCCCTCTTTCAGGCGTACCTACCAGCCGGCCAAAGGCACACTCCAGGCCTTGGTTATTAGGGTCAACGCATTCCTTACTCGAAGACTCTGATTACAAGTCAGAAGGCTGGCCGGAGGCCGGCCTGTATTTGTGGGAGGAGTCTGAGAGTACTTAAGACTCCCTCCCTCTCTGGGCTGGGTTCGGCGTCGGATTCTGGGTTCCCACCCACCCATTCCCCCAGCTTTCATACATTTTCATTGTACTTTTTCTTGTTAAGGGTATGCCCTCTTTCAGGCGTACCTACCAGCCGGCCAAAGGCACACTCCAGGCCTTGGTTATTAGGGTCAACGCATTCCTTACTCGAAGACTCTGATTACAATTCCTATTTATGTTACGCTGCCGCAACTTTACCCGCAAGTGCTGTATTCACAAAGCACTTGCGTGTAAAGTTGCGGCGGCGTGGCGTAAATTGGGTGGCCTAATTCAAATTGGGCGGGTAGGGGGCCTATGCTATTTAAATTAGGCACGTCCCCGCGCCGAACGTACTGCGCATGTGTCGACCATTTAAAAATCCCAGTGCGCATGCTCCGAATTATGATGGTGTTTTCGACGTGAACGTAATCAACATAAATCCCCATTCACGGACGAGTTACGCAAACGACGTAAACATTTTCAAATATCCCGCGGTCACGACGTCCATACTTGACATAGGATGCGCCATCTTTTTGGTGCTTTATCTTTACGCCTGGAAACCCCTTACGGAAACGGTGTAAAGTCATTGCGTCGGGCGGGTGTACGTTCGGGAATTGGCGTATCTCGCTGATTTACATATTCTCTGCGTAAATCAGCGGGAACGCCCCTGGCGGACATTTTAAAAATGCATTAAGGATCTGACGGCGTAATACAATTACGCCTGTCGGATCTTTCCTGCAAACCGGCGTATCTTGTTTTCTGAATACAGAAAACAGATACGCCAGCGCAAAGTCAGAGTTATGCCGGCGTATCACTGATACACCGGCATAACTCTACCTGAATCTGGCCCAAGGTGTTTAAATTGCATGAGGTGGGATGTTGAAAGGGTTCATCCAAAGCTGACAGTTCAGTTTTTTGGTGGATGCTGGAAGAACCCTCTCAGGCTTCAGGCCTTTTTTTTGCGTTTCTGTACACAGTCTTCAATTTCAGAAGCTAGTCAATTTCGCTTGCAACTTTTGCTTTCAGGTGCTTCATCGCTGTTTTGACTTTTGAGTTCCTATAACTTCCTTTGATGTTGCGCAAGAAGTTCCATCAAGTTGCCTTGAGCTGCCTCAGATTGCTTTCACATTCACACTGACTTGTACGGGGAAAAAATTACTTTAGAAATTGGCAAAGTCAATGATTTATCAACAGGTTTATCTGTCTGCACTCCGTTGTCCATAAAAAAACGAAAACAGACATTTTGATTGGACGTAGCGTTTAAGTTCATTTTGCTAGCTGCAGACAACAGTTAGGCTATTTTAGGGTAAACATATATAAGACATCGATGAGAAAAAAAACAAAGTTGGAATTGCTCAACAGAATTCCCACTTTTCTCATATGTCAACGAAAATTTAGTTAGCATCTATTGATATCAGTCCATTGCTTCCTATCAGAACACAAGCATATCATTTTTTCATGCACATTAGGTGAAAAGGGAACTTTTGGCAGCTTAATAATTTTCATATCTCTTGCCTGCTGTTCAAAGTTTATGCATATTTATGGTTTATGTGCTCCTTTTTATAATTAAATATAGGGCTGTGGAAATGAACTATTAATTCCTTGATTAATCGTAATTTTTTTTTTGATTGATCAAAATTTTTTTGATCAATACTCACATCTCCGCCGGCTTCCGGATTTCAGGGAGTTCCGTCGGAGATCCAGTGACGTCACGGACACCGTCTGAAGGGCTCCTTTGCTGTGCCTTCATATCTGAATGCCGGTGGGACCTTACTATCTGCCACATGCAAGGGCTGTTACACTTCCCTTTATCAACTTGGGATTCTACAGCCATCCACTGGGAGTTGTGATAGTTCCCTTCACAGGACATCTACATGCCGATGGACTGATGTTAACCCCTCCTTATCTAGATTCAGCAGTGGTATCGTTGTACACATTTTTATACCAGTAACATACTTGGCTACATGTTTTTATGGCTGCTTTTGCTACCGTTTGGTATTACTCGCACCATTTTTACAGTTTATATAGCTACATTGATTTTATCTCCAGTGCAATATATATTTTGTTACCTACTTGAAGACTATAAGAGTTTTAATGCTCTTCCCATCGAGCGCTGCCTTTGTGTGTTTTTTGTATCCTGCTATCCATTTTTTCAGTGGTTGGTAGCTGCACTGGGAATCAGCCTGCAAGGAGATCAGCTAAAAGTAATTGGATCTGTATGTGCAATATAATTAATCGAAATTAGTCGATTCATCGATTAAAAAATAGATTATTCGAACACGAAAATTGTAATCAGTAACAGCCCTATTTAAATAAATAAATTATATATATATATATATATATATATATATATATATATATATATATAATATCTGTCAACAAGAAAAAAGAGTGGACTGCAAATCTTGTGTATTGGGTGCTAGGAACAGGCAGGCTCCAATTTCCCACTGCTATACCATACCAATGAGTCACTGCACTCCCAAAAATGTCTTGCTCAATAGTTATTTTCTTTGTTTGTAGCAAACATCTTGTATATACTGGATACTGTATATCTCCCTTTTAAATCATATATATATATAAAAATGCATGTTACACTGATATCATGGAATTATGGTCCAGTGGAAGAGCACATGTATATTATACCTGGGTAGATGAATGGCTGTCCTCCCCACCAGTGTCTCACATCAATCACATAAAACATAAGGCTAAGGAGGAGGAAGGAGAAACAGCTGAGAGTGGTGACGAAGGACAGAGACCTGCCAACAACAAAAAGCATAACATTAGGTAACCAAAGTACACTTTGTCAGGAACTCCTACTCATTCTGTTATCTAAAGCAAGGCCAGGTTCAGAAATTGGGATGCACTAATGAGGTAGTGGAAGAAACACAGCAGTGTCAGGGATGCTCACATTGTCTTGTCTGAAGCCAATTTTTATTTATGATGTAATGTAAAATGACTTGTGTTTCAACCCCTTGGAAAATGGCCAGTAATCTGTCTGACTTTTGCTTGTCCTACGATGACACATATATTTTCCAGTAGAGGCAAAAAAGAACAGAAATTTGAAGAGACGTTAGCATGCAAATTTATTCAACATTTTTATTTTCTTGGTGCTTTTAGAACAAAAAGATTAATGTAAATGGAAAACTGAACAAAATAACCCTCATGCTTGTGCAGGCAATACCATTTGTCATCAGATGGAAATCATTAAAGTAGATTATAACTATGCATTCTTCTTCAGAGCAAACAAGATGTGGTGGTTGTGCCTACCGACTGCTCCAGTATTAGTAAACTAAAAGTAGAGAGATTCTATCAATATGGAAAGATATAATGGTTCCAGACTGGGTGATGGGTAATGCTTTTGAATTGATTCTTAGAAATCTCCAGGCCCCAAAACAGACTTTAGAAAACAATGACGAAACTGAAAAGCCAGATTTCTCTGCATTACGCAAACCCAGTGGAGCCCCTCAACCTGCCTGATTTAGAATTATTGGTTATAATATTAATTTAGACCCTGGCAGGGTACCAGGATGACCATGAGTCTACAATGGGCATATGACTAAATTTAAATAGTTTGGTCCCACCAATGGGAAAGCCTGAGTCAGCCAGAAGATCTGTGTGTGAACCTGTGCTTGAGGGTGAGTGTCCAGGGGAGGGCTGCTGTGCCCACCATTCCTGCAGAGACAGATGCTTCAAGTCAAGTCCCGGGAAAAAAGTGTGGGAACTCAGTGACTGCAGACATGATACAAGAGATGGTCAGAGACTGAAGACATAGTACAGGAGATGGTCAGAGAGTGTGCGGACATGATACAAGAGATAGTCAGTGACTGCAGACACGATACAAGAGATGGTCAGAGACTGCAGACAGTACAGGAGATGGTCAGAGAGTGTGCGGACATGATACAAGAGATAGTCAGTGACTGCAGACACGATACAAGAGATGGTCAGAGACTGCAGACATAGTACAGGAGATGGTCAGAGACATACTACAGGAAATGGTCAGAAACTGCTGGCATACTACAGTAGGCGGTCAGAGACTGCAGACATAGTACAGGAGATGGTCAGAGACATACTACAGGAGATGGTTTAGAAACTGCAGACATACTACAGGAGACGGTCAGAAACTGCAGACATATTACAGTAGATGGACAGAGACTGCAAACATGATACAGGAGATAGTCAGACTGCAGACATGATAAAAGAGGTGGTCAGAGACTGCAGACATAATACAGAAGATAGTCAGAGACTGCAAACATGCTAAAAGAGATGGTCAGGGACTGCAGACATAGTACAGCAGATGGTCAGAGACTGCAGATATGATACAAGAGGTAGTCAGTGACTGCGGACATGATACAAGAGGTAGTCAGAGACTGCGGACATGATACAAGAGTTGTTCAGAGACTGCTGACATGATACAAGAGATGGTCAGAGACGGCGGGCATGGTAGAAGAGCACTAAGGGGGCCGGAGAGCACAGAGGAGCAGAGAGCACTGGAGGAGTCAAAGAGCACGGGGGGCAGGAGAGCATGGGGGGGTCTGGAGAGCATTGAATGGGAGCTGGAAAATGCAAGGCACCAGGGGGTTGGAGAGCACGGGGGTGGATAGGAGAAGTGATATTCATACTAGACACAAAGGGCCTGCTAATGGACTGCTGTTTTTTTCAATTAATTTGATCTGTATTTCCGGGACCCGACAATTCATGAATAGCCGCAAGTAGTTTTGAATAACTTTTTTTGCTTTAGAAATAACATTTTGTGCAGGCACAGTTCTAAACACGGGAAACATGCGCTACTTATTTATATTAACCTTTAAAATTAGCCTTTAGAATTCTCCCATAGACTTTTAAAGGGTGTTCTGCGGCTTTTCGAACACCCTGAATTGTTCACTGTACCCCGAACGGGCAAACAGCCAATGTTCGAGTCAAACTCATGCTCGGCACGTACATAAAGCTCATCCCTATTGCAGTGTATGCATGTGCTTTGCCATCCTGAACCTGTTTTGCATTATTGCAACTTAACACCTGCTTAGGTAACTACTAGTGAGTTATTCCCTGTTAACTAGACTTATTACCTATTCTGCTAAATGGTTTTATGTTTGCTGAAGTTAAAAATAATTGTTTACGTTAATCAATAACTGCATTTGTTGATCCTGAATCCTCATTCCCATGTCTGTCTGTCTGTCTGTCTGTCTGTCTGTCTATCTATCTCTGTATTTCAGCTATGTCCCTCCAAATGTAATATCAGTGTTTTCATAGACTGACAAAGAGTTTGACCCAAATAAAACACACACCGGTCATTAAGACATGCATTGTTACATGAAGTGGACCATAAGCATGAATTAGCCAATTAACACAACAAGTAGCTGTCATTAAATCAATGTTTATAGGCCGTGTCATTTAGGATAGAATCTCTGCATTACACAACAAGGATGCAAACTTTAGGGTCACACAATGCAAAGATAAGATCCAAGTGTATTGTTCCAAGTGCTGCACATAGAGAATACATTATATAAATTAAATAAATCACACGAGGGAACCTTTCTAGCATATACTTCTTCCTTGATAGTACTCATCTGGCCTACTTTATTTTAATACTTCCTAAAAGCCATTTATCTGTCAGTTGAAGGGCTGCCTACACCATCTGCATACTGAATGCTTGTAAGTAACTGCATATTGATTTTCACTTCTCTTGTAAAGCTGTCAAATGCTTTCTTGGGTGTAAGAATGGCAAGGATGAAGTGAAGTGATCTGCTGCTTCTCATCTATAGCAACGTTGTCTCTCAATTAACACTGAAAATTAAAGAGTTAAATTAAGCATCTTATGAAAATATCTCCAGTGCTACATTCTTATTCAGCAAAATCCTATAGGATGTAGTTTAAACAAAATTTAGTTTGAGAGGTGGTTAGAATTTAGGACACCAAATTGTGTTATACTTTATTGTTTGCCCAGTCAAGGATAAAGGATCATAACTCAGATCAGAACATTGTCTGTAAGAGATACTTCCATGTAGCAACACTAAGCATGGCCTGCCTCCACCACAAAAACCTAATTTCTCCAGAACAAATGGCCAAAACGTGTGGTACTGTACTTTATTCTCTTAAATATACTGGGGCTGATGGAAACTTCTTACATCTGGTCCAACATCACCTATTCAGCTCAGTGTTCTAGGCAGATACATAGATGATGTGGTGATCATTTGGGATATCCCGGAGTCCCTAGTTCAAGGCTTTTTTCGGCAAACATAGCCACAATGATTTTGGCCTATCCTTTACTTCCGTAGGTAAGGCCCATTCTTTAGCCTTCTTAGATTTAGAATTGGGCCAAAGAGATCACAACATCAAAGCCAAGAATGTGAAGCCCACAGCAGGAAACTCCTTCCTACATTATAACAGCCTACACCACCCTAAGTGGATGAACAACATTCCAAAAAGCCAATTTTGTCCACTGAAGAACAACTGCACCGAGGTAGAAGACTACATTGAACAGAGTCGATTTCTAAAAGCCTAAAAAAGGGTTACCTTCCCACACTGATAGAGGGTGAATATTCTCTTTACTTGACCTATGAAAGGACTTCCATAGCAGCATCTAATAATGATAATACCACCACCAGATTCATCACTCAGCTTCACGGTCCCCTCTGGAAAATGGGAAGTATCATCAGAAAACATTGGTCCATTCTACCTCAGGACCCACAGCTATTCCTCCCAAACCTCTGTTCACCTATAGGAAAGCTTCCAATGGGAAAAGCAACGTTGTTTCCAGTAAGATCAAGCCCAATCATAAGTCATATGTGGAGTCAGTACCTACTCTGTTCCATCTGAAAGGCATGTTTAAATGTAAAAAATCCTAAATGCTTAACATGCAAACGTACACCATGGTCAACGGCAATTCATTGAGAACGGTAAAACTTATGAAATCACATAATTTTACAACTGGTCCACTAAGTATTTGGTTTATTGTCTCGCCTGCCCGTGTGGCCTATTTTATGTGGGTAATACTATTAGGACCCTGAGAAAGAGGCTCGGTGAACACTGCTGTTCTGTGGAGGATGGTAGTGATGAATATAGCGTGTCCAGGCATTTTTTGGAGTTTCATTGAGTTTCATGGGTGCTCAACCTGTGGTCCTCCAGCTATTGCAGGACTACAAGTCTCATGAGGCATTGCAAGGCTGATAGTTAAAAGCATAACTCCCAAAGACAAAGGCATGATGGGACTTGTAGTTCAGCAATAGCTGGAGGGCCAGAGGTTGAGCACCCATGACTTAAAGTGTTACTAATACAAAACAGGTGTGCACTACCCCCACCTAAAGCTGGCCATTGCAGTAAATAGCATAGGAAGGCAACATATGATATAAACAAGGCCATGGATAAATCCAAGGAAATATCCAAGCTTACTTACCGACCAGCCCGCTGACAACCAAATTAACCTAACACTATACATTATACAGGGGTTTAGTCTGCACACATTTGCAAATACATGGTAAGCAGTAACGATGCGCTGCCCCCTCTCTCCTGACATGGCTCATCTATCTATGGTCACTGCTGACACCCCCTAAATAGGTGTCTGGTCCCTTTTGGCACCGGGCACCTGAATTACAGCAGCGGGGGTGTTTTTTGGGAGCACCTGATTAGAACCAAAGGCTCTAATAGGCGCCCAAAAATGTGAACAGTGGGCGCAATGTTGTGCATTCGCTGTTCACTCAGCGTTGTGTTAGCAAAGCAAAGGAATTTGCTTTGCTAACACTGAAGCGCCTCTCAGCCATTCAGGTTGCTGGGTCTGTTACCTGCCACCTGATTGGCTGAAACGTCAGGCACTGTGATTGAACACCTGAGAAAGCAGGGAAGAACACATGGAGGACATGCAGGACACCGTCGCTGCGAGACAGGTAAGTGCTGGGCAGCATTTGACGTTGCACATTAGTGGCAATTGATGGGCACACTGGTAACATTTGATGGGGCAGAGCAGCGGCAATTGATGGGCACACTAGCAACATTCGATGGGGCACAGTATCAGCAATTAAGGGGCACACTGGCAACATTTGATGGGGCACAGTAGCGGCAATTAATGGACACAATGGCAACATTTGATGGGACACAGTAGAGGCAATTGATGGGCACACTGGCAACATTTGATGGGGCACAGTAGCGGCAATTGATGGGCACAATGGCTGCATTTGATGGCACAGTGGCTGCGTTTAAAGGGCACAGTGGCTTCGCTTAAAGGGCACAGTGGCTTCGCTTGATGGGCACAGTGGCTGCGCTTTATGGGCAAAGTAGCTGCGTTTGATGGCACAGTAGCTACGTTTGATGGGCACTGTGGCTGCAAATTATGTGGGTTTTTTTTCAGTTTGTTTGCACAAACAATTTTGAGCACCAGCCGCCAGAATATACGCTGGGGTGTTTGCTTTCCAAAATGGGGTCACTTTGTGAGCCTTTCCATTGTCCTGGCGCTCCTTCAAATGTGTAATAGGTGGTCAGGAAATTAGATGTGTAATTTATGTCCCTAGAACACATAATGGTGCTCCACTGTATGTGGTCAGGCTGTGTAAAAGTCTCACACATGTGGTATCGCCATAATCAGGAGGAGTAGCACAATGTGTTTTGGGGTGTGATTTAAAGTAGAGCCTCTAGGATAGTTGTAGATAGATATAGAAATAAAAAGTACCATCATCCTGAAAATTCGATATAGAAACATTGGGTCTAAGGTCCCCAAACCTAGGACCAAACAAAAAAGGGGGGGGGCACAGTTGGACTATTGCGGTACATGTAGAATTGGATAACAAGATTACTAAATAAGGGTAAAATAGTTTTATTAAATACACAGAAGAAAAAACACAATACAGAGCTTAAAATGGTGACGACCATACATAACGCCAGTATAATAATCCCGGTGGGGAACAAAATAATGCGTTGGGGGTCATGACAATCTTGACCGGTTTCGCGGTATTGACCGCTTCATCAGAAGTATGTCTACAATTAGGTTAAAAAACAATTGGTTATACATAAATTAGGAATACAAGATTTAAATGGGGAGAGGGGGCTCAGCTGCTTACCTAGATGTATCCCGCAGAGGAGAATCACCGAACGAGGTCCCATGTGGAGGCCAGAGGGCAAGAACATGGGGATGGATCTACTAGACAGGTATGTAGAGTGAAAGATATTAATAATTAATATAGGGAGGGCCTGGTCTTTGGAAAAAAAAAAAAAAAACAACAAAGGGGGGGGGAAGGGATTAGTGCAAGACCACGCGTGTTGAATATACGTGATAAAAGGGTAAAAAATAAAGTGAGGATGTGGATGGAGGACAGGGAAGAGGGGGAAAGGGAGAGGGGGGAGAGTAGAGGGAAAGAAAGGAATGGGAAAGGGGTGGGGAGATAAGTAGGGGGGGGTAGAGGGGTGGTGAGAAATGGGGAGAGGGGAGCAGGGGCAAAAGAAGGAAAGGAAAGGAAGAGATAAGGGTGGAGGAAGGAGGGGGGACGGAAGAGGGAGGAGAGAAGAGGGGGGAGGTGGTGGGAGGAATAGGGGGGGGGGGGAAGGGGGTGTATATACCTAATGCAAAGAAGGATGGTGATTCATAGAAGGTGCCCCAAGGATAGGGGCCCAGCTTAAACATGTGCTGAAAACATATGTTGAGTTGGAGAAACATCCTCAACGGTAGTGAAGGAGGGGAGGCGTCACGGTAATGATGCCAGCCACTAATACCTAAAGGAAAAAAGTGTATAATAAAGGATTATGATCCGTGGAAGGGGAAGGGGCGGGGGGGGGGGATGGGAGGGCGACCAGGGCAGGTATGAACAGACAGCTATATGCAAGTAAATGGGTAACTTACTGTGGATTGGGTAGATCACACAGTGATCCCGAGAATCGGCATCCCTTTCGCTGTGAGTAAAAGCATCCACATGGAGTGTGCCCTAAATAGCCCCAGAACAGGAAACCAAGTGAAAGGTTACAGCCCCGGGGGCGGGGCTGTTGACCTCACCAGGGTGATTAACCGTCGGAGGACTTGCCAGGGATGGCAAAACCTCACCTGGAGCTGACGGGGGATAGCAAGCAGCTGAGCCCTAATGAAGGGAATAATTACAATTAAACAACATAAGAAATAAAATAAACAATTTAAAAGAAGAATATAATAGTTAGACGTAGCATATAAATACAGTACACATTGTATGATGGTGCCTCATGGATAATGGACACCAGGGTGGACCAGCAAAACGAATCTTGAGTGCTATAAGCATATGTGGGCAAGAACTTTAAATGGTGGCATACTGTAACCCATAGCGGCAACCGCTAGCCATAAGGGATAGCCCAAATGGGGGCAGAGGATTAGAGTTCGAGGTGGTAGGGAAAAAAGGGAAATGCTCAATGTGTCCTCACAATGATAATTGGTGTTGGGCAAACTGAGCATGGGTCTGAAGGGGTTAACGTTATCTATCGGCGCATTATCGGTCCGGCGTAGCGCACCGCCATTACGTTAGACTTGCGCCATCTAGCCGCGTAATCCCCCGATTCACGTAGCTTTTGCGCAGGAAATTGCGCAAGCGTAAGATTTTTTCCAGAGGCGTAAGGAGGAGTAATACAAATTGGGAGGGACGTGGGCGTGTTACATTGAAATGAGCCGTGACCCCATGCAAATGAAGGGCCGGCCGGCTCGCGCATGCGCGCTTGAAGGAGACCATGGTCAGCTCCGATGTGCGCATGCTCACAACTCGGGAGCGGCGCAATCAGTGAAATTGGAAATGGACTAGGGCAACTTTATGAACTACGCAGACAGCATAAATAGACACACACAAATGCACTTACTTTGCAAAAATACATCCCTTTGTATCCCTCCCTATACAGCAAGGTGCTTTTGTTTGTTTGTGACGTGTCTTTGAGATATTTGAGGACTGTTTTGCAGAGTGATTTTTGTCTTTTCTGTGTTTTCTTTGTTGTTATTTTGTTTAAATTATATTTTTGCTGGGCATTTTTTATTTTTGCTCGTCATTTATTTAATTTTTTTGGTTCTGTTTGTGTATGATTTTGGAATGTGGGGGTGATATTCCTGCGGGAAAAGGGGTATCACCCTCATTTGTGGTGGAGAAGTGATCCCCAGGTCTGTGTGAATGGTGTATGAATGTACAGTGACATAATTGGAGCCGTGGCGTGGCGTTGCAGCTCACAAGTCCTGCATGGTGGACTGGTGCCAATCCAATGTGATGAGGATGTGGGGTGTGTGTGCTAGGGACCACAGTGGTGTGCATGCATGCATTCTCATTGTGCCATGATTAATGTGTGTGTTTAACGTGCAAAGATGCATAATGTGAGCTGGCATGAGATGGGGTCATGAGATGGGGTACCAGTGCATATGCAGAGTCACCTTGAAGGGAAAAGACAGGAGGATGTTAGTCATGCATGTGCCACTTGTGAGGTGTGCATCACGGGAGGGGATAGTCATGCCTGCCACCCATGTCACTCACCAACCAGCCAGCTGTCCCCATACATGTTCTGTTCGAAATCTGTGGGGATGGGTCTCTGATTGTATATGTAGCTGTCATGGGTGTCATGGGTAGTGCCATGTGTTGGGCTGCTGATGTCCTCCTGCAAGGTTGTGGTAATTCCATGATGGCATGAGGGGTGAATCTGAAGATGCGAGACACCTCAGAATCACTCATGCCAAAGATGTCTATGCGTGTGTGATATATCAAGTGAAGAGTGAGGGGCTTGTATCAGATAAGAATATTGTATTAGATTAATTTAAATTGTAAATTTTATATAAGCAAAAAAAAAAAAAAAAAAAAACATCTCCCGTGCCCTCCTTAGTGCCCTCATCCTTCTTTGTTCATCTAAAGTCAGTAGTATAGCTATGCGCGACGATGCCCCTGGCATGTTGGCATACAGATTGTTGGGCAACACGTGTGACTGCTGAACTCCTCACTAACAGTGTTGCTTTATCTGACAAGTAGACTTTTTTTCATTTTTTAGACCAGCTTTTAGGTGCTCTAACTTTAGACAGGACATTTTGCTGTTGCGCACATCGCGTAGCCTGCGCAGCAACTGCGTTTTTTTGTGGATCCCCGCAACTCCCTCATTAGCATATTTGACTAGCAAATCAATGGTGTGTCTAGCGCATTTTTGCGCGGACGGATGCGTCTGTCTAACGAAATTACGCCGGGAAAAAAAAAGTAGATTTCTGGCGTAAATCGTTTTCTGAATCGCGCGCATCTAAACGCACGCGCACATTTAGACTTACGCACGCGCAACACCAGTTGCGCAGGCGTAATCGCTCTGTGAATCTGGGCCAATGTTTCTATATCGAATTTTCAGGATGATGGTACTTTTTATTTCTATATCTATCTACAACTATCCTAGAGGCTCTACTTTAAATCATATTGATTAGGTGGATAACACACCTGGGGCCCCCATGGGGTGGCGTGCGTTTTTCTTGCATCCCACCCACTTAACACTCCCCTGATTTTTTTCTGGGGAGTAGCCTCTATATGCACTTCATATTAACCCAATTATAAGTATGTTATTACGTCTTACGGTGCGACTCAAGCGACTTTAATTGCAAGTTGCTGTGGCAATATCTGTAGTTTAGGTTTCTGTTTGTCCTTTATACCCATTGTTTGACCACCATCAAACTGGATTAGATAACGTTAACCCCTTCAGACCCATGCTCAGTTTGCCCAACACCAATTATCATTGTGAGGACACATTGAGCATTTCCCTTTTTTCCCTACCACCTCGAACTCTAATCCTCTGCCCCCATTTGGGCTATCCCTTATGGCTAGCGGTTGCCGCTATGGGTTATAGTATGCCACCATTTAAAGTTCTTGCCCACATATGCTTATAGCACTCAAGATTCGTTTTGCTGGTCCACCCTGGTGTCCATTATCCATGAGGCACCATCATACAATGTGTACTGTATTTATATGCTACGTCTAACTATTATATTCTTCTTTTAAATTGTTTATTTTATTTCTTATGTTGTTTAATTGTAATTATTCCCTTCATTAGGGCTCAGCTGCTTGCTATCCCCCGTCAGCTCCAGGTGAGGTTTTGCCATCCCTGGCAAGTCCTCCGACGGTTAATCACCCTGGTGAGGTCAACAGCCCCGCCCCCGGGGCTGTAACCTTTCACTTGGTTTCCTGTTCTGGGGCTATTTAGGGCACACTCCATGTGGATGCTTTTACTCACAGCGAAAGGGATGCCGATTCTCGGGATCACTGTGTGATCTACCCAATCCACAGTAAGTTACCCATTTACTTGCATATAGCTGTCTGTTCATACCTGCCCTGGTCGCCCTCCCATCCCCCCCCCCGCCCCTTCCCCTTCCACGGATCATAATCCTTTATTATACACTTTTTTCCTTTAGGTATTAGTGGCTGGCATCATTACCGTGACGCCTCCCCTCCTTCATACGTACTCACTACCGTTGAGGATGTTTCTCCAACTCAACATATGTTTTCAGCACATGTTTAAGCTGGGCCCCTATCCTTGGGGCACCTTCTATGAATCACCATCCTTCTTTGCATTAGGTATATACACCCCCTTCCCCCCCCCCTATTCCTCCCACCACCTCCCCCCTCTTCTCTCCTCCCTCTTCCGTCCCCCCTCCTTCCTCCACCCTTATCTCTTCCTTTCCTTTCCTTCTTTTGCCCCTGCTCCCCTCTCCCCATTTCTCACCACCCCTCTACCCCCCCCTACTTATCTCCCCACCCCTTTCCCATTCCTTTCTTTCCCTCTACTCTCCCCCCTCTCCCTTTCCCCCTCTTCCCTGTCCTCCATACACATCCTCACTTAATTTTTTACCCTTTTATCACGTATATTCAACACGCGTGGTCTTGCACTAATCCCTTCCCCCCCCTTTGTTTTGTTTTTTTTCCAAAGACCAGGCCCTCCCTATATTAATTATTAATATCTTTCACTCTACATACCTGTCTAGTAGATCCATCCCCATGTTCTTGCCCTCTGGCCTCCACATGGGACCTCGTTCGGTGATTCTCCTCTGCGGGATACATCTAGGTAAGCAGCTGAGCCCCCTCTCCCCATTTAAATCTTGTATTCCTAATTTATGTATAACCAATTGTTTTTTAACCTAATTGTAGACATACTTCTGATGAAGCGGTCAATACCGCGAAACCGGTCAAGATTGTCATGACCCCCAACGCATTATTTTGTTCCCCACCGGGATTATTATACTGGCGTTATGTATGGTCGTCACCATTTTAAGCTCTGTATTGTGTTTTTTCTTCTGTGTATTTAATAAAACTATTTTACCCTTATTTAGTAATCTTGTTATCCAATTCTACATGTACCGCAATAGTCCAACTGTGCCCCCCCCCTTTTTTGTTTGGTCCTAGGTTTGGGGACCTTAGACCCAATGTTTCTATATCGTGTTTTGGGGTGTGCATATGACATGTGAGAGAAAAAACCTGTTAACTTGACAATTTTTTGAAAACAAAAAAAAATCTTAATTTTGCAAAGAATTGAGGGAAAAAATTACAACTTCAAAAAACTCACCGTGCCTCTTACTAAATACCTTGAACTGTCTACTTTCCAAAAAGAGGTCATTTGGGGGGTATTTGTACTTTCTTGGTTTGTTAGTGTCTCAAGAAATTAGATCAATGATTGGCACCATAGCTTGTAGACCAGGGGTGCCCAACCTTTTGAAGAGCGAGGGCCACTTAAGCGACTTGGTAAGCAGTCACGGGCCACAATGAGCGGAGCGGGTGGATGGCATATCCGTGTCTGCTCTGCATATGCAGAGCGGACAAGGACACAGCCCACTTTACTTTTTAGCGGATTGGATTGGAGGTAGGACACAAGTCGGTTTATGTCTGCCACTACTTAGAGGTGAATGAAGGGTCCAATTGGTCGGACTGTCGGACTGACCGTTTAAAAGGGGCACCAAGGCTGCTTTCACACTGATGTGCTGCGGTTTATCCGCACCGCGGGTGCAACGCAGTGTACCTTTTGGCTTTCCTGCACTTTCCAATAGACTTCTATTATATATCGGCAGGTTTGGTACACTTTCAGAAGCTCACCAAACTCGCAGGTAATAACAGAAGTCTATGGCTCAGTGCCGGTAACCCGCAGGTGTTTAATCTGCACCTGCACATCAGTTTGAACGCGGCCCAGTAGCCACTGCAGAACAGATATGCCCATATATACACTGTGATTTTAGTAATTAACTGACTGACGGTATTCTATTCCATCCCAGAGCAGGCAGTCGCGGGCCACATCAGAGGGCTCCGCGGGCCACACATGGACCCTGGGCTACTGGTTGGGCACCTCTGCTGTAGACTATATATTTATAAGTAACCTTCACAAAGACCAAATAATATACACTGATTTGGGTTATTTTTAAGAAAATAAATGAAGCAGTATACATTTTGGTCAACATTGAACATGAAGGAAAATTACTAATTTTCTAAATGTTATTACAGAAACAAAGAAAATGCATTTTTTTTAATCTATTTTTATTATGTATTTATAGTGCAAAAAATAAAAGACCCAGCTGTGATTAAAGCAGAGTTCAACCCAAAGGTGGAACTTCACCTTATCTGAATCAAAAGCTTATTCAGACCTTTGAAAGGAAATCTAGTCTCTTCTGGCATATTAAGTTTTTCGAACAATATATAATTGAGGACATTAACCCGAAAGGGCTACGTGTCCAAGTATTTCCTAATATATGGGCCATTGATTTAGACTTCAAGACTCGATGGGAAAGGAATCTTCTTGATTGTTCCCGAAAAATTATGGAACTTATGGTAGAATACTATATGCAGGAACTAAAATTAGTAGACTGCGAAATCAAAAGAATATACGATGAAAATACTGATCTACTGAATAAACCTGAATTTAAAGCTTTTGATGTACGATTAAAAGAACACATTGAAAAATTCACACGTGAGCTACTTATTAAGAAAGATGAAAAAATGTCCAGAGATAAACTAGCATTTGCAGGCAGATATGCCTATAATTGGCCGGTTGGGAATGGGCAACGAGGAGGACGAAAAAACAGAGGGCTACCTATCAATAGAAAAAATGTTAATAATCGTGAAAATAACACTGACTCTGATTCTTCTGCCAACTCTCACAATTCGCAGGGCTCCAGGACGGGCGGTAGAGGACAACAGAGAGGACGTATGCCTAGAAAACGACCACAGCAAGGTGGTGGGGACCACACAGGCGCACAAAACAAGAAACGGGTAACGGACGATAACGAACGACCTACAGTCATTGACTATAAGGAGGCAACCACCCTTGACGGTGCCTCCTCTGCCCTCCGACAAACCTCTATGTTTCCAAACTATACACTGGGTGCCCCCACTGAAACCCCTCCCTCTATCTCTTCCTCTACTACTTCCCGGACTGACCCAACCCTGCGACAAAATATTCTAGACTCGGCACGAGCTATAAGCAGCTCCCAGGGTAACAGTGAAACCACGAATAAAAAATGACGCATTGACCAATATTTCGCACCTGCTGCGAAAAAGTATACAACGATATCAGAATCTATTGAAAATACCCTACCACCTCACAACCCATTACCCACCCAAATCCATACACCCTCTGATATTTGTATATCAGAAGCACAGACAATAAAAAACTCCAGATTGGAAGTGATTAATTTATCCTCCCATACCCTAAGTCAAAGTGAAACGGAGCTTTTAGGCCTAGGCCTGAATTTCTGCCCCACCAATATTTCTAACAAATTTGATGTCATCAAAGACCTCTATCTTTTTGCCAGAAAGCTGACTTTCAGATACATGTATGATAAAGAAAGGAGAGCCAAACAAACAGATGCTAGACCAAGAAATTTGGAAAAACTTCTCAGTGGCGGACTTTCGTGCCCTCAAAACCCTCGTCCTATTACTGGACGAAAGTGAGGGCAATGATAATCCTGACAACATCTCTGAGAGTTACGAAGTCAGAGGTGAGAGAATACAACTGACTCAATATCAACAAGACATTGAAAACTTAGAAAAAGCAGTCAAAAAGAAATCTCTGACCTTTCCCCCATTACAAACCAATTCTAATATTTGGGCCTTCCTAATGCAAACTGTAAAAGATATAGAATCACTTTCTCTATCAAGACCCACCAATCCAAATCTCAATCCATCACATAGACTGGCCCTTAATGAACTAGGCCATAACTCCGGTCTGGTGATCAAGCCCTCGGACAAGGGCGGAAATGTCATTGTAATGAATGACCTAGATTACAGAAATATGTGCTGGGACATTCTAAAAAATCGCAACTGGTACAAACCAGTCTCTAATGAAACAGTTGTTAGATATAATCAACAATTCAACGACATGATACAACATGCCCTCTCCGAGGGCTTGATCACCAAACCGATTTTTGAAGGGATCCAAGTCCCATTTCAAAAATACCTACGTTTTATGCGCTCCCAAAAACGCACAAAAGTATGAGACATCCACCTGGACGTCCAATAATCTCAGGTATGGGTTCCAAAACAGAAAGGGCGAGCAAATTTGTGGACGAATATTTAAGATCTCACGTCACAGCCTTGCCGTCCTACATTCAGGACACCCCTGATCTCCTAAGGGCATTAGACGGCTTACATGTGCCCCCTGAATGCATTCTGGCATCCATCGATGTTGAGGCATTGTATTCATCTATCCCCCACTCTAAGGGTTTAGAAGTAGTGGCCAAATTCCTGGCTGAAAGAGGTCCTAAACTGAACCAGCTCAACACATTTGTATTGGATATACTTGCTCATATCTTAAGTAAGAATGTTTTTTCTTTTGATGGGTCCCACTTCCTCCAGGTACAGGGCGTTGCCATGGGCACCTCGTGTGCGCCCTCATACGCCAACCTGTACCTGGGGGGGTGGGAACGGGATTTATTTTCTGTTGATAATGCCAATGATTTACTTTCATTTGTGTTGGGCTGGTTCAGGTATATAGATGATATACTTTTATTATGGACAGGCAGTTCCGAAGACCTGCAATCCTTTATGCAGCTCTTGGGCCACAATGATTACAACTTAAAATTCACGATGTGCTCGAGTAAGGTGGAGATAGCGTTCCTTGATATCTTAATCTATATAAATGAGATGGGAATGATTAACACCTCTCTGTACCATAAACCTACGGCTGGCAATACGATTCTACACGCCGATAGTGCCCATCCGTTACCCCTAGTTTGGAGCATTCCGTATGGGCAATACCTGCGACTGCGACGAAATTGCTCAGACTACAATAAATTTAAAATGGAAGCAGACCAATTATACACTAGACTCCTCAACAGAGGCTATAGTAGGACGTGCCTCAAAAAGGCCTTTAATCGAGCAACTGGCAAACAAAGAAAAAAGATCCTCTCCAAAACCATCAAAAAACCTATATCTAACAACACTAGGTTGATTACCACCTACTCTGAGCAACACAAACAGATAAGAACAATAATGGACAAACACTGGCACCTTCTGACAGTTGACCACACTCTATCCAAATATATAGGCCAGAAACCAGAAATTACCTATAGACGTGCCACGTCCATACGTGACCGATTGGTCAAAAGCAAATATTGTAGAGCCAATATAGAATCTTCACACGATCCAGGCCTCTTTAGATGTGGACAATGCAACTTTTGCGACAAAATACTGGAAGGGACCACTGTTCAATTACCAAACGGCCATACCCATAAAATACGACAACATATTACCTGCCAAACCAAAGGGGTCATCTATATTATTCTATGCCAATGCGGCAGCTTTTACGTGGGGAAAACCATACGCCCCTTCTGGAAAAGAATTAAGGACCACGTATACTATGCTTCTAGTGGTCTCCTCAACACCACAATGGGCCATCATATTGCATTCAAACACAAATATGAACCCTCCCTTTTCAATTTCTCTGCCCTGGAATGTATTCCAGAGGACTCCAGGGGAGGGAACTATGATCAAAAAGTGCTACAGTGTGAAACTAAATGGATATATCGTCTTAGGGCCAATCACTTTCCAGGCTTAAACGAAGCTGTCAGCTTTAAACCCTTCTTAAATGTTTAACCAATCCAAAACGACCTATAATCCAACCCATGAACGTCACATTTTTGTTGAATTCACGACCGCTGGAGGCATAGTGTACGTGGACTTATGATCTGATCCATGAGTTCCACTCTCAGTGCCCCAAGATCTACCATAACGGTGGAAATCCTTGCCTACTATCTGAAATTGAAACTGAATGCCAACTAGAATAAACACGAGATTGAACAACAAGATATGTCTCTCATGATTGCTAATAGGAAAAATATAAAAATTTGTCCATCATGTGGACAATCAATATAGTCACTCCTTATTTGATAATATTTCACGTCTATGTTTGTATTATACTAACTAGGAAGTATTTTAAATGTATTTTGTATGTAAATATTTTAGAGTGTCATACGAAAGTTGCATGGTCTATGTCTATGTTATGCATGTGTGGCTAATACACTTTTGGATTATCGATTCACATTTTACTTTGTCTACCGTTCCTACTAATAGGGTTGATCAAATATATTCCATCTTCTATTGATCCTCCATCTGTCTCTATGAGTAGTAATTGGCTTGATCTTTTTGGCCCTCGACGCGCATTTCTGGTCGCGCCTTGCGACCAATTGATGCTTAGCAACTGGATGCAGCACTACTATGCATAGCAGGGGCATTGGATGCCCTGCTTTGTGCCTTTGACATGCCCCCGGGGGCAAATTGGAGCCTCTATGGGTTGCGCTGCGGCATCATGGGATTGTTGATGTGCTGTCCCTATTGTTGGTTTTGTTTTTGATTGGTGGAGACGGCCCCTCGGAGTGTCGGAGGGTGCGGCGTTCGGAGTGCTGGGTGTTACCAGCGGTGTGCTTTGATTCCTGCCACTGCGGCAACTACGAGTTTGTGGATCTGCTGGGCATGTGTGGCGTTGTGTGCGGATCGCCCCCACTGCATAGTGTATTGGGCCCCCTTTGACCAGTCCAGAGCAATAGGTGTGGTGATGTTGGGTCGTCTGCCGCGCCTGCCCCCCCTTGTTCGTTGCGCCCGCTTTTGTTTTCCCTTTTGGAAAGTTGTTGCCATTGTTTATGCGCCGCTATTAATGCGACGCAGTGAGATGACATTAAGTTACCTCGGTCCATTAGGCCCTTCTAGCCAATCAGAACGAGTGGGGGTGGCGATATGCAAATCTTCGCCGCTCCCTCCTCTCTCTCTATGAACTGCCCCAATGTTTATGCGCCGCAGATGACGCGACGCACAGAGATGACGTCGCCACGTCCAAACGCTCGGCCTTTAATGTTTATGCGCCGCAGGCAACGTGACGCACAGAGATGACGTCACCACGTCCAGCGCATGGCCTCTATATAAACCCATCAGACAGAATACATGGCGTACACAGCATAGGCTGTGACCCTGGGGCATACACAAACGAGTCGTGCTGGCAGTAAGTACCTTCCTTATATTTTACTGATATATTCAGTGAGCATTCATGCAATGGTCCATATTTGTTCCCTCTTTCCCTTAGTGTTTTGCTGCTGATGCAGATCATACTATTGATTGAGTCATTTCTCAAATTATACTTTTGGGCCTCCTTTCTTTGCCTGATCACTTGACTCTGGCCCCAGCCATAAACGCCACTACAAGACTATCCAGGTACATTTGATTGCTATCTGTTGAGAATATGGACATAACTATATGGGGCCATTTTACATGGGTTGACAGAATCTGTTCTCTCTCTCTCCTCTTTTTTAGTCGCAGAAACAGGAGCTCTGCTCTTGATTTATCTTTTGCTACTCTAGTATTGTGGCTAAGCCCCTGGAATATACCTTGACAACGCGATAGGAGTCATACTTTCCGACACTCTGGAACTATCTTTTTTGACGGTACTAAGAGGATTACTGGTATGACACCTTCTCTTTTACACACTCTTTGGCTCCTTCCCATGTAGAGGACCTACATATAGTTTTGTCAACACCAATTAGGATTTAAAGATCAATTTTTCTTTATACTAGATCTTCCCCTATGCTACATCAAGTGAATACATTCATACCTGAATACAGTGGCAATTTTTGATGTCCGAAATGTGACAGATGAACACACTCATCGTGATGTAATGAGGTGATGTAGCTACACTATGCATTTACATGTATATACATGCAACTTTTCTTTTTTATGACTTTAATATTTGTCAACAATTTTTTTCTTTCCATTATGTCCTTTCATGTTTTCTTCTCAAATACAAAATTTCAACACTGTATTAATGTCGTATATATATTGTTTCAGATTACACAACAATATCTGTACTCTCTCAAAAAATCCTAAACTATTTCGTCCTGAGGAAGCCCAACGGCGAAACGCGTAGGCGACTTCAATAGGATTTGTTTCAACATCTATGAATTTATAATCATTATATATTTCTATGTTATTTTTTCTACATTGTAAAATTGTATGTTATAGTTTTATATTAAAGTATCAATTTTTTAAACGTACTTCCGCACTGCCTCAAAGTCCGCCATTCTTTTTCACCTCGGTGATTAGGTATTTTTTTCTTTTTTCCAATTCACCTTATCTGATTTCTCCCCCCCTCCAATGCCACATTTGGCACCTTTCGGGGGGAGGAAGGAGTGGGAACTTTTTTTACAGGTACCCTGTCCCCACTTCTATGAGACTGAGCCATGGCGAATTACGTCAGCAGCTCGGCCCCCTCCTCCTCTCTCCTCCCTCCCCTTCTGCCGGGCCAGTGAGCGAGTGCAGCGCACTTTACGCATTTACAGTATGGACCCGGCGTGAAGCCGAAAGGCTACGCTGCCAGATTCCCTTACCCGACTAGGTGCTATTTTTGTGCGTTGGAATTGGCTACAGACGATCGGAAGCTCAGACAGCAAATGTCCGATGGAGCCTACAAACGGTCGGAATTGCAGACAAAAAGCTCACGTCGAACATTTGTTGTTGGAATTTCCGATCGTGTGTACGCGGCATAAGATTTGGCTCTTGTTGACTTCAATAGGATCAGATTTGTCTTCTGAATAATGGCTCATTACTACTGTTTAATACCACCTGGGTATTACAAACTGGCAGAACATTTGGGACATCATGAAAATGCCTCTTACTTCCCACCTGTCCTGCAACTGAGCAGCACCTAGGTCAAAGTGAGAGCAAGAAGTCCTAGCACTTGATCAACCAACATCTTATATGTATATGGGGCTATAAACCCTGGACGGCCATTGTAGCTTGACATTCTACACAAACAAACATATCCCTAGCCCCAATTCTTAAAGTGAGGAACACAAAACACTCTTAGATTATTTTTAAGGATAAGTGCACTTTTATATTTATAGTCTTTTTTTTTTTTTTTTGGGACAAAGTGGGGAATAGTTACCGTATAAAGTCTTGTTATTTTTTTAATTATTTGTGTGTGTCTTCCCCACTGGGGACTGGGTCCCCGCCTCTCTGAAAAAAATCTGTAGTTACATCAGGTCTGACATCACTGGCCTTGCAGCATTAAATAAGAGCCTTGGTGTGTCACATTTGCAGAGCCGAGGATGGGGACGAGTCAGACGGTTATTTTCTATGGCCAGACCTGTCTTGGGCCCGGTGAGAGTGCTTTAGTTCATAAACTCTCCCTGACTGAGTGTAAATTACCTTTCTTAATTGGCATATTGGGACCTGCTCTTCCGGTTGTCCTGAAAAGTGGCCCGAGAGTAATGACATTCCTCACCTCTTCCCTGGCTATGATTAAGAGGTCTACAAAAATGTATAAAGTATCCATGTACGGGATTGAATACTATACATTTTCAAGCCATTGGTTTATGCTGACTATATAATTTCAGCTGTTTAACAGAAATATCTGCTGCTGTTAACCTAATGAACACTGTTTACTGGATCATAATGATAGGGTTACCAAAGTCAAGAGGGATCAATTTCCCCGGAGAATTTACAATTACTAAAGCACAGCGCTGTAAATTATTGCCAAGTAGCTGCAACATGCCTTGCAGGACTTATGCTACAGCTAGTACAATGACATAAATATACAATATTGTTCTGTATAAAAATGGTATTATACAACAAACAAACTAGTGCATGTAATAAATGTTTTCTATTGTTTGGAACCTCTCTTCATCCATATTTACTATGGTGGGTAATACTGGACTCAATGGCCCAGATTCACGTACATCGGCGCATTATCGGTCCGGCGTAGCGCACCGCCATTACGTTAGACTTGCGCCATCTAGCCGCGTAATCCCCCGATTCACGTAGCTTTTGCGCAGGAAATTGCGCAAGCGTAAGGTTTTTTCCAGAGGCGTAAGGAGGAGTAATACAAATTGGGAGGGACGTGGGCGTGTTACATTGAAATGAGCCGTGACCCCATGCAAATGAAGGGCCGGCCGGCTCGCGCATGCGCGCTTGAACGAGACAATGTCAGCTCCGCTGTGCGCATGCTCACAACTCGGGAGCGGTGCAATCAGTGAAATTGGAAATGGACTAGGGCAACGTTGTGAACTACGCAGACAGCATAAATAGACACACACAAACGCACTTGCATTGCAAAAGTACATCCCTTTGTGTCCCTTCCCATTTAACCAAGTGCTTTTGTTCCTGTTGTTCGTTGCAGTGTGTCTTGTAGTTGTCAGATTAGTGTTCTGTGTGATCAAGTGCTTGTTGGTATATTTGTGAAAGTGTATTTGATAAGTGTTTGAGAGACTGATTGTTTGATATATTTTTGTTCGTTTGTTTTCTTGCTTTTTTTTTTTTGGTGACTGTTTCTTGCTGAGTGCTAGTGTGATTTTTGGGTGTTCTTTTTCTCTTTGTGTGTGTTCTTGCCTGATTGGTTGTGCTTGTATTTGTGACTGATTTTTGGAGACTGGTAGTGAGTTTGTTTGGAAGTATGACTGAGAGAAAAAGAAAGCTCAATTTTACTGTGGGGGAAAAAAGAATCCTTGCCCGGGCCATTAGCGAGTATGGGCGTTTTCTCCACGGCCCGCAGAGTGCCACCACCACCCCGGCCAGGAGGAGGGAGATATTGGATAGGATCACGGAGCAGGTGAATTCCTCGGGGGAGGGGGAGACACGGACCCGGTCTGGGATCGACAAAAAAATAAATGATCTCCGGCGTCAGGTGAAAAAGAAACTGGCCGCAATGCATGCCCATGCCAGGGGCACAGGAGGGGGCCCACCATGCCGTATTAGGCTTACAGCGACGGAGCATGTGGTGGCCCTGACCTTTCACCGGCATGAAGTGGAGGGCCTGCCAGGCTTTGACACAAGTCCGGTCCCCGCGGTGCCAGGTAAGGTTTTTTTTTCTATCAGGTGTGTAGCATGTGTGGGGGAGGGGGTGAAAGGGAATATGTGCCAAGTGTGTGGATCCTCCAACCTGTGAATGGTTTGTGTCATCCACAGATGTGCAGGAGGGTGCAGGGCCATCTGGACTGACCGCTCCAACACCAGGACAGCAGCCTAATGAGGCCCCCCCAACAAGGCCACAGTCCGCGGAGGAGGTTCGAGAGGAGGAGGACGACCATGAGGAGGAGGACGATCATGAGGAGGAGGGGAATCATGAGGAGGAGGACGATCAGGAGGAGGAGGAGTCAGGCACTGGACGAGTGGTTTGTGCGGACTCTTCCCCTCTGGCTGGCAGAAGCCTGCCCTCCCTAAGGGGGAGCCCCCCCCTCCTCCCCCAACATGGCTCCCCTCACAAGGGCCTCCCCTTCTCCCCGCCCACAACCATCAGCTGGAGGCAGGATGTCATCCCAGAGCACCAGGGGGGCGCCCAATCTCCTGCCCGCCAGTCTGCGAAGGGACCAGGCCCTCCAGACCCGCCATCTGGGACAGCTCTGCCAGACTTTTGGGCGGGTGGAGGAGAGCCTGTCCTCCATGAAGGATACGCTGGGTAACCTTGACTCCCACTCCCGGGCTTTCACAACCTGCCTAAATGAACTGCAGACTACAGCAGCAGGCGTTGGGCAGGATGTGAGGGCCCTTACCCAGGCTATCCAGGCCAACACGGCAACAATTGGTGCTTCCCTGGACAGAATTGCCGTGGCCTTGGAGGGCAGGCCGCCAGGTGGGCAGATATCAGGGGCTGCTCCTCCTTCCCCGGGTTTGCCCCTCCCCCATGAGTCTCCCCTGAGGGGCCGGGGCCGTGGCCGGGGGCGCCCCAGGCGTGGCTCACGCAGAGGGCAATAATTTTTTTTTCCCCCATTTTTTTTTTTTTGCTGACATTTTTTGTATTTTTTTTTTTGCTGACATTTTTTGTATTTTTTTTTTTGCTGACATATTTTTTTTTTTTTGCTGACATTTTTTTTAAATTTTGGGTTGTGCATGGTGTTTGAATGTGGGGGTGACATTCCTGCTGGAAAAGGGGTGTCATCCTCAATTTTGGTGGAGAAGGGTTCCCCAGGACCAGGGAGAAGTGATTCCCAGGTCCGTGTGAATGGTGTATGAATGTACAGTGACATAATTGGAGCCTTGACGTGGCGTTACTGCTCACCAGTCCTGCATGGTGGACTGGTGCCAATCCAATTTGATGAGGATGTGGGGTGTGTGTGCTAGGGACCATAGTGGTGTGCATGCATGCATTCTCATTGTGCCATGATTAATGTGTGTGTTTAACGTGCAAAGATGCCCAATGTGAGCTGTCTCCTGACTGCTCTTCCCTCAGAAGACGGGGTATCCTCGGTTAGGGGTTGATTGTCTGGTTGGGGGGTCAGGTCATCATGTAGCTCAACCTGCAGGCCCTTCCTCACTGCGAGATTGTGCAGCATGCAACGATGATATGGCACACAAAGTTTGGGGAATACAACAGTGTACCCCCAGACTTATCCAGGCATCGGAAACGTGACTTCAGGAGGCCAAAGGTGCGCTCCACCACTGCACGGGTTTTGATGTGTGCTTGATTGTATCTTTCCTCCCCTGGGGTTTGGGGGTTCCGGATAGGAGTCATGAGATGGGGTCCCAGTGCATATGCAGAGTCACCTGGAAGGGAAAAGACAGGAGAATGTTAGTCATGCATGTGCCACTTGTGAGGTGTGCATCACGGGAGGGGATAGTCATGCCTGACTCCCATGTCACTCACCAACCAGCCAGGTGTTCCCATACACGTTCTGATCGAATTCCATTCGGATGTGGCATTGATTGTAGATGTAGCTGTCATGGGTGGATCCGGGGTGTTTGGCACGGACGTGCCATATGAGGCCTTGGGCATCAACTATCACCTGTACGTTGATGGAGTGCCAATTCTTCCGATTGCGGTACATGTGCTCTGTCTCCAGGGGGGGCTGGAGTGCCACATGTGTGCAATAAATGGCCCCGATGGTGCGTGGGAATCTGGCAATTCTGTAGAAATCTGTCATTGCCTTCAGCCGCAGGTCCTCAGTGGTGGGTTTGATGATTTGGTTGGCCAAGCGTGTGAGGATTGCAGGGACAACCTGGTGCACACATCTGCTCATGGAGGATTGTGACATCCCAGCCACCACTCCACTTGTACGCTGAAAAGAGCCACTGGCAAGGACATGGAGTGTTGCCAGGACCTTGACCAGTGGCTGCACTGCTTGTGAGCGTTGTGTTGGGCTGGTGATGTCCTCCTGCAAGGTTGTGGTTAATTCCAGGATGGCATGAGGGGTGAATCTGAAGATGCGATACACCTCAGAATCACTCATGCCAAACAGGTCTATGCGTGTGCGGTATATCCTCTCCCGTGCCCTCTCCCGTGCCATCCTCCGTGCCCTCCTCCTTCTTTGGTCATCTAAATTCACTAGTGCAGCTATGAGCGACGATGCCCCTGGCATGTTGGCAGTCAAATTGTAGTGCAACACGTGTGTGTGGTCTGCTCCTCAGTAACGGTGTTGCTTTCTGTGAGATGTAGACGTTTTTTCAAAATTTAGACCAGCTTTTAGGTGCTCTAACTTTAGACAGGACATTTTGCTGTTGCGCACATCGCGTAGCCTGCGCAGCAACTGCGTTTTTTTGTGGATCCCCGCAACTCCCTCATTAGCATATTTGACTAGCAAATCAATGGTGTGTCTAGCGCATTTTTGCGCGGACGGATGCGTCTGTCTAACGAAATTACGCCGGAAAAAAAAAAGTTGATTTCTGGCGTAAATCGTTTTCTGAATCGCGCGCATCTAAACGCACGCGCACATTTAGACTTACGCACGCGCAACACCAGTTGCGCAGGCGTAATCGCTCTGTGAATCTGGGCCAATGACTTTGAATCCAACTCAGTGCATTATTCATAAAACCCAAGATATATCCTCCCAGTGACATATAATGCAATCTATATATATTATATATATATATATATATATATATATACACATATATATATATATATATATATATATATATATATATACACACACTGCTCAAAAAAATCAAAGGAACACTTTTGAATCAGAACTTCAGGGATATTGATCTGGTCAGTTAAGTAGCAGAGGGGGGGTCTATACAGAGGGGATTGTTGAAATTAACAACAGATGGGCAACAATGAGACGACCTCCAAAACAGGAATGTTTTTTCAGGTGGAGGCATCTGACATTTTTTTCCCCTACTCATCTTCTCTGACTGTTTTTCACTAGTTTTGCATTTGGCTAGGGTCAGTGTCACTACTGGTAGCATGAGGCGATACTTGGACCCTATAAAGGTTGCACAGTCAGTCCAACTCCTCCAGGATGGCACATCAATACGTGTCATTGCCAGAAGGTATGCCGTGTCTCCCAGCACAGTCTCAAGAGCATGGAGGAGATTCTAGGAGACAGAGCCGTAGAAGGTCCTTAAGCAGGACCAGCATCTGCTCCTTTGTGCAAGGAGGAACAGGATGAGCACTGCCAGAGCCCTACAAAATGACCTCCAGCAGGCCACTGGTGTGAATGTCTCTGACCAAACAATCAGAAACAGACTTCATGGGGGTGGCCTGAGGGCCCGACATCTTCTAGTGTGCTCTGTGCTCACTGCTGGAAACTCTGTGGGGCTCGATTGGTATTTTCCATTGAACACCAGAATTGGCAGGTCCCCACGTTTTCACAGATAAGAGCAGGTTCACCCTGAGCATATGTGACACATATCTGGAGGAGCCGCTGAGAACTTTATGCTGCCTGTAACATCGTTCAGCATGACCGGTTTGGTGTTGGGTCAGTGATGGTCTGGGGAGGCATATCCATGGAGGGACGCACAGACCTCTACAGGCTACACAATGGCACCCTGACTGCCATTAGGTATCGGGATGAAATCGTTGGACCCATTGTCAGACCCTACGCTGGTGCAGGGAGTCCTGGGTTCCTGGTGCACCATCTGTCGTCTCATTAGGAGCATGCCCTGATGTTGTCAGGCATGGATACAAGCACTTGAGGACCATTTTGAGTTGTTGCAATGAAATTTCAGCAAAATGGACTATCTTGCTGCATAATGTTTTCACTTAGATTTTCGGGGTGTCTTTGAATTCAGCCCTCTGTAGGTGGATAATTTTTATTTCCATCAAACGATGTGCCATCCTTTCATTCCTAACACATCACCCAGTCCATATCAGTATAGATATCCAGCATGAGATTTTTGTCCGTTGAGATCTGATATGTTTTCAAAGTGTTCCTTTAATTTTTTTGAGCAGTGTATATATATATATATATATATATATATATATATATATATGGTAATGTTATAATATGTGTATTTACTTGTTATAGAAAGGAAAAGAACACTAACTATGCCGGACTATGAGAAGGACAACTGGAGAGTAACATATCAGGGACAATATCTGCCTGCCCTCCCTTGAATGACTCTCCCCAGTGCCAGGGACCACCCTTGCCTGACACTAGGATTGGGATACTGGGGGAGAGTTGATAATTCACTCTCAAATCACGTGAGACATTCATCAGTGCTCCCTAAAATATACATTAGATATAGCTCTGTAATAGCAAGCTACACTCAAAATTGTGAACATTGCTGGCTCTTAGCAGGCTGTTCGTGGCCATCATAGAGTGGGAAACTTGGGACTGGTGGGAAGGAAAAATATATGGGCCCATTAGAATAAGAAACCCTTTATACAGAGATAGATTTGGGAATGATTTGGGAATATAAAATTGAGAGAAAGGGAAACAACTGAAAGTATAACATGTAAACTATATTTCTCCCGACCTTTCTTTTTACCTAACTTGAAAAGAGCTGACAAAGTTACACAGATCTTTTTGACCCCCCTCCATTTACAAAGCAGTGTAGGTGAGTCTAATTGGTACATAAGTTAGGCCGCGTACAGACGAGGAGACATGTTCGCTCAAACATGTCTGACAGACCATTCTTCCTGAGTGAGTGCCGTGACCGGCGGCCCTGGTGTGGTGGGAGTGACGTTACGCGGCTCCGTCCAGTCACAGAGCTGGATTGCATGGCCCCGGAAGGAAGAGGGATGTGACCACCAGTGGGGACAGCACAGGCTTCATTTGCAGGTAAGTGCCACATAAGGGGCTAGTATGTGATGCATATTAGCCCATTATGCTTTTACTTTGCAGGGTTTACAGGGAAGAAAAGAGGTTTACTTCCTCTTTAAGCCACTGAAATAGCCTTCAGCAAATGCTGCACAATATGACAGTGCTGTATAAAGCAGGAAACATAATAAATCAACTAGACAGTAAATAGACTTAATGTGAAATTGCTATGCAAAAATGTAATATGCCTTTTAATAACTAAAATATGTGTGTAAAATAAATTGGGGGAAACTCTAGAGTGCCATTTTAATTATTACAAGCAAAACAAGTTTATTAACAGTAATAAGGCCTCTGGGCACAGCATAGCCCCTCCAGCTATGGAGAGAGCAAATTTGAAGGGATGTTAATGGCTAAGTTTAGACTGAATAATGATGAGGTTTTGTTACAGCAATGCTCCACTTGAATTCAGTAGCACTTACCAGAGGTTTTTATTGACGGGAATAAATCCTTCATCCCTTGTACACTTGGTTAAGATGGCCGATACAGTCCCCTGTGGGAAAAAAACAATAAGGCGACCAGTTGGTCAATACACAAGAGTAAAGATGGATGGTTGTATAGTCAGCATTGGATACCAAAGGGACAGATGGGCAGGCTATGATCGGAAGTGTTTTCATTGATCACTCTGTGCATGACTGTACAGGTTAACCTCTTTGTCACCATAAGGACATGGCTAGAATTGACTTGTTAGTTCCTCTGCTTAGTTCCTTTGCTAGCTATCTTATGCCTCTTATTGACAAGAGATTTGTTCCTAATCCAAACAAACAATTAGGACAACAACCCCCCCCCCCCCCATGCACCCTCACACTATATATATCATTTAAGAAAGGAAAATAAGTAAGGTTACAACTAAAAAAGGTCATACATATGAGTCTGTAAGCATGTATTGATGGCATAACTTCAGGCTGTGTACATTAGGTATGTACTAGCACATGGGGCACTGTGCAGTAAAGAATTCTCATTCCTAGGTTCATAGCATCCAATCACAATTTACTGTGCTTAAGTCATACTAGTACATGATGGATTCTGAGTGATTGCTATGGGTTACTGCACCTTTTATTCACTAAGACTGTTAGTTAGCAATCGCCGAAAAATGCAGAATTAGAAGCATAACACACACAGCACAACCAAAGGTGCCTGAATGCATATTCATAGCTGTATAAACTGTGGCACAGAGAGGCAATGCCACTGGGTGATAAGGCAGTCTGGGCCAGTTTTTGGAGAAAACATTAATTGCACAGTTGTGTGCTATTCTTTTAGTAACGACAGGATTAGAGGTCAGTGCCCCACCCTACCGAGGGGGTCTGTGATTGTAAGGGAGACGATAGGTGCACATCTGCACTGTGCTGTCAAGGACAGGACAGGCCAATAAGCTGAAAGACAGGGTCTCACCCGGGGGTCAGAGGTTCCCCAAACCAGAGGCTCGAGTCTGAGAGGAAAAAACCGAGAGACAGGGTCCCACCCGGGGGTCAGAGGTGCCCAAACCAGAGGCTTGAGTCTGAGAGAAAGAAACAGAGACAGGGTCTCACCCGGGGGTCAGAGGTTCCCCAAACCAGAGGTTCGAGTCTGAGAGAAAGAAACAGACACAGGGTCTCACCCGGGGGTCAGAGGTTCCCCAAACCAGAGGCTCGAGTCTGAGAGGAAGAAACCGAGAGACAGGGTCCCACCCGGGGGTCAGAGGTGCCCAAACCAGAGGCTTGAGTCTGAGAGAAAGAAACAGAGACAGGGTCTCACCCGGGGGTCAGAGGTTCCCCAAACCAGAGGTTCGAGTCTGAGAGAAAGAAACAGACACAGGGTCTCACCCGGGGGTCAGAGGTTCCCCAAACCAGAGGCTTGAGTCTGAGAGGAAGAAACCGAGAGACAGGGTCTCACCCGGGGGTCAGAGGTGCCCAAACCAGAGGCTCGAGTCTGAGAGAAAGAAACAGAGACAGGGTCTCACCCGGGAGTCAGAGGTTCCCCAAACCAGAGGTTCGAGTCTGAGAGGAAGAAACCGAGAGACAGGGTCTCACCCGGGGGTCAGAGGTGCCCCAAACCAGAGGCTCGAGTCTGAGAGAAAGAAACAGAGACAGGGTCTCACCCGGGGGTCAGAGGTTCCCCAAACCAGAGGCTCGAGTCTGAGAGGAAGAAACCGAGAGACAGGGTCTCACCCGGGGGTCAGAGGTGCCCAAACCAGAGGCTCGAGTCTGAGAGAAAGAAACAGAGACAGGGTCTCACCCAGGGGTCAGAGGTTCCCCAAACCAGAGGCTCGAGTCTGAGAGGAAGAAACCGAGAGACAGGGTCTCACCCGGGGGTCAGAGGTGCCCAAACCAGAGAGAGTCTATGAGAGACAGAACAGATGGCAGCTGTGGAGGAAAGGCACAGAGCTGGAAGAGGTACAGTGTTTATGTACTATCACTGGGGATGGGTGTTAGATGGTCTGGAGGACTGAGTCATAAGGCCTGAGCCGCAGATAAAAAGAGGCAGGAGGCTTGAATGTTGTTTTGTCGTATTGATGGTGAGACCCCCTGCATAGGATGATATTTATTTTTAAACTTTTGCTTTCCTTTAAATAAAAGTGAGCAGGAAAAGCCCTGAAATGTACTTCTGGCGTGGAGTAAACTCACTGCATAAATACATCTACTACGAGAGCTAACTACCCTATGTTACAAAACATATCACACAAAAGTTTCCTTTACCATTTGATTTTGGAACAAATGAACTTTACCAAATAAAAAACTTAAACACTGTTAGGAATTTGTTCATTTCAGAAAAAAAGTTCCATCCTGCTCCTTCAATTTTTCTCATCACTGTGGTTTGACCCCACTAGCAATTAGAAAATTTACCAACATTTTTTAAACAAATTGCAAGCTTTAGATGCCTAGAGCTGTGCACCCTAAACTCATGGGCCGGGATTCAGATACATTGGCGTATCTTTGTGCGGGCGTAGTGCCTTGAAAAGGTATCCATACCCCTTGAAATTTTCCACGTTTTGTCATTTTCAACCAAAAATGTAAACTTATTTTATTGGGATTTTATGCGATAGACCAACACAAAGTGGAAGGAAAATTATAAATGTTTTTCACATTTTTTTTACAAATAAATATGTGAAAAGTATGGCGTGCATTTGAATTCAGCACAGCCCCCCTGAGTCAATACTTTGTAGAACCACCTTTCTCTGCAATTAGAGTTGCAAGTCTTTTTGGGCATGTCTCTATCAGCTTTGCACAGTTAGAGAGTGACATTCCCCCCCCCCCTTTTTTTTTAAACCTAACCCTTCTTTAAACTTCTCCACAACTTTATCCCTGACCTGTCTGGTGTATTCCTTGGTCTTCATGATGCTGTTTGTTCACTAAGCTTATCTAACAAATCTCAGAGGGCTTCACAGAACAGCTGCATTTATACTGAGATGAAATTATACACAGGTGGACTCTATTTACCAATTAGGTGACTTCTGAAGGAAATTGGTTCCACTAGATTTTAGTTAGGGGTATCATAGTAAAGGGGGCTGAATACAGATGCACGCTACACTTTTCAAATTTTCATCTGTAAACAATGTTTAAAACAGAGAGTAGTAGTGCATAGAAACAAGAAAATAAAGGAGAGTAACAATTAAATGATCAAGGCAAGGTGGTGTGGGTAGGGAAGGGAGGAAGGGAGGGAGGGAGGCAGATAGAAGAGGGGAAAACGCACAAAATAACGCACAAAAGGGATATAGATCAAGAAAATGGAGCAAGTCTGGGAACCAGAGTGTTTCACTTTATTTTTTTTATCTATTTAATATGTACTGTATCCTGTATCTGATTATGCACACAAAGGGCCAGATTCACAAAGCACTTACTCCGGAGTATCACGAGTTAGGCACGCGTAAGTCTAAAAATGCACACGCTTATCTATGCACCGGATCCCCAAAACGATATACGCCTGAAATCCACATTTTTTAGACCAATGTAATTTGGATAGACTGGCGCAGCGTGCGTGCAAAACTGCACTAGACACACCATTGATTTGCTATGCAAATATGCAAATGAGGGAGATACGCCGATCCACAAAAGTAAGTTTGTGCGGTGCAGTCTACACGATGTGCTTATCAGCTGCACGTCCTGTCTAAAATTAGACCATATAAAACAAAGAAAAAATGTGTCTCTAGAGTCTAATAGGTAGGAATCCCTACTAGTGTGGTTGATTACACTAGTAGGGATTCCTACCTATTAGACTCTAGAGACACATTTTTTTCTTTGTTTTATATGGTTTAGGGTGCATCGGTCACAACTGGCATCCTTATAGCAGCATAGGATCATTTTACTTTAGCAATCTTTGGGCCTGCTGGCCTGCACAGGCTCCTGACCTAATTAATCCACCTGTACTCAATTTCACTGAAATTAGTGGAAGCTGAGGAACCAACATCTACCCTCCTATTAACACAGGGTATCTCTCCAATTGCACCCTAATTCCAGCCATTACCTAATTCCAGCTATTACCATTGGGCTCACCCCTTGGATATACCCGACAAAGGTATTAATTTAGCAGTGCCATTTCCCTTTCTACTATTCATATTTATATTAGCTCCCCACATAGGGATCCTACTGGGAGGCAACAGCTACTTTATTCACCATAGCGCGGACTCCCCTGTTCTTACACGGGAGAGGATCTGCCGACCGCCACTGGGCAAGGTACTGGCAACACTCCATTTCCTTGCCAGTGGCTCTTTTCACCCTAATGGGTAAATATATATTTATTATACATTTTTTTCTGTTTAGTATAAATTTTATAATAATTAATATAATAAATATATATTTTTATTTTTTTAACTAATATAAATTTACTAATTGTAATATTATTATAATTATCCTATTTAATATTATATACACACCGACACGACACATACCTCCAAACAGAAACAGACAACGGAATAAAAGCACCTTGCTTCAGGAAGGGAAAAAAATTGGATGTACTTTTGCAATGGAAGGGCATTTCTCTCGGTCTATTTAAGCACTGTGCATAGCTCACTAAGTCTGACGGGCCTAGTTCCTATCTAACGGATTGTGCCGTGCCGAGTTCTGAGCATGCTCAGAGAGTTGCTGACCATAGTCTGCTTCATGTGCACATGCCCAGTCTGGCCGGCCCTTCATTTGCATGGGGTCACGGCTCATTTCAATGGAACAGGCCCACGTCCTTCCCACTTTGAATTACACCGCCTTACGCCTCGGAATTTACATTGCACCGGTGCAAATTTGGCCAAAAATACTACAAGGATACGGTACTTGCACCTCGAAATTAAGCCAGTCTAACTTAAAGGAGTTGCACTACACCGGTCCAAAAATGCGCCGATGTACGTGAATCTGGCCCAAAGTGTATGATAATTGCAAATATTGAATAAAAAAATGATACCACAAAAAAAAAATGTTTAAAACCATTTATTATTTTCCTTTCACTTCACAATTATGTGCCACTTTGCATTGGTCTATCACATAAAATCACAATAAAATACATTTACGTTTTTGGTTGCAACATGACAAAATGTGGACAATTTCAAGAGGTATTAATACTTTTTCAAGACACTGTATTTGGTGCATTTAGGGAACATTGGCAGAGTTTCTTGAAAGTAAATCCCCCTACCCACTGTTATCCACCTTACCCATGTTTAGCTGCTTCTCTCTTCCTCTATTGCAGTGGTCTTCAAACTTTCTAAACAATGGGCCAGTTTATTGTCCTTCAGACTTAGGGGTGTCGGACTGTGGCCAATGGTAGTAGAAAAGGTCCGGATGTTAGTGGAAATAAACAATGCCCCATCTTTGATGTCATTAGTAGAAATAGCATCTCATCATTGTTGTCATTGGGAGAATTTGTGCCCGATCATTGGTGTCATTGAGCCCCATTGTTGGTGTCATTGGGAGGAATTTTTCCCTATCTTTGGTGTCATCGGAAGGAATTGTACCTTATCAGTGGGGGGAATTATGTCTCATTGTTGGAATCAGTGGGGTTTTATCCGACCCCAAGGACTGGGTAAAAGCAAGCAAAGGGCCACATCTGGACCCCCAGGCCACAGTTTGGAGACCACTGCTCTATTGTGTAAGCTCCATGTTGGAGGAAGTCATCACTTAAGAGGGTTAATGACCTCATCATTTACATGTGACAGTGGTCAAGCCTGGTGATTGCCTGCTCAGGGCTAAGTTAAGAGATATGGGAGAAAGCACATGCTTCTCCATTCTTAGGCCTCATGCACACTGCAGCTACAAAATGCCCGTTTTACAGGCATTTGATGTTCATTTTTTTCTCTAAATGCCCCTTTATGTTAGCCTATGTATCCATGCACATATAAGCATTTACAGCCATCTAGAGGCTGAAGCTTTTAGGGGCAGAAATCTAGACGCACCAAAATTTCATTCAGAGAGAAGGGGAGTTTGGGCAGAAAAGACAATTGACATGCCTAAATGCATGTACATGTGCCTAGATGCATTTAGCACTTGAAAATTCATTAATGTCAATGGTCAGAATTAAATAAATGAATGCTTGGCGTGTGTGAACTTGTCTGAACGCATTTGTAAAATGCGGCTTTAGGCACGTTGCGAATGCTTTTTATCTTCTGTCAGGAGAAAGGTGTTCAGAAGAACTGGGCAAATGCCCAGCTTGCATGAGGCCTTAGAAGTACTGAGCACTTTTCTAAGGGTTTGGCCAGAGCTGTGGAGAAGTAGGGCTGCATGGAGAAGATGAATCTTAGCAGGTGGCAGTTGTTCGTTCAAGAGAAACTGTTACTTTGCCCTAAATCAGCAAAATGACAGATTCAATTTAACACACACAAAAAAAAAGAGGCATCTAGCAAGTCAGCAAGTTGTATTGCTGTTTGCAATGCTGCACTTATAGAGCATATCTAATAATGAATATGACTAAGGCATTAAATAGAAATTATATTAGTGTTTGGGCAATTTTTAAACAGATGATTCATATAATTTTTTCCTATTTATGCAATTTGTGTATACAAATAAACATTTAATACATGATGAAGGATTCCTAGAGCACCGTGGGTCTAGACATCAGTTGCAGCCTACATTGAGGCTTGGTTTTTCTATCTGAAATTTCCAACTAAGTCAGATTAGTATTAGTGTCATTGAGTAGTGTAAACAACAAAATTATTTAATCAAAAAAGAAAACTGACACCTTTTTGCTCCTATAAAAAGAAACCTAAAGTTTTAATTATTGGCTTTTGAGATTAGATATTCAACTGACTAAAAAAAGGTACATAAATAACATTTTATTTATTTATTATGTTTTACTTCTGACTACAATTAAATAAATAAAAGAAAACATTTAAAAAAGAAATGTATAAAACTTACTGTAGTCTCCCTTTAAAAAGAAAGTTGGCTGCAAAAGCTGCACAGAGATGCAAAACAATTTCAGCATAGAAAAAAAACAAAAAAACAAGCTTTTGCTAAAAAATAAGTCAGTTTTAGTGCAGTGAAATGGTATGACAAATTTGTTTTTCTCAGATTTGGCAAAAAAAGATCATTAAATATTAAATTGGTATGAACGTATTATATTTTATGGCCTTTTTAATCACCCCAAGCATTCTCTGCATTTCAACTTTCACAAACATCGTATTTCACTTGTGTTTGTCTTTTAGCGTGCAGTATGAAGACAGTTCTTAATAACTCTGCCCACTATTAGAGGCTGCAAAACAGCATAAGGGAAATCTAGATATTGCAGTTCATGTCCTATACATTATATACACATGAATATTTAAAGAGACAGTAAATCAGATTATGATGTTCAATTAATAACTTGTACAAATACTAAAAAAGTTTCACATCCCCATTAGCACCATAGAAATTTTTGATAAAGCTGTTATATGGAAGAAAATACATTTACATACTTCTCTTCTTCCCTGAGACACAAGAAGTGAAAATAAAACTTTTCACAGTAGGGAACATGTTCTGTTAGCTGTGTCTTAGTATCGCCATTAAAGGATTTCCCCTCTATTCCTATTCCATTGACCAGAGGTGAAATCTTCTCCAAGGTAGTCGATTTCCTCATTTCGCTGAATCTCCAGGGTAATATGTCCATGTATTGCTTTACTTATAAACACTAAAGCTGGCCATATATGGTTTGAAATTTGGCTAGTTCAGCAGGGACTGGCTGAACATTAAACCATGTGTAGCAACGGGTTGCAGGAAAGAAGTTTGCACAAGGCGTATGCGCGGCTCTTTAAGATGGTGGACACGTGATCTGTGAGCTCCGGACCCACTCCGTGTTCCGCAGCCCCTGTGCAGCACCAACGGCAAACATTCGCAACAGGGGTATGCTACAACGACCCCTCAGCCCCCCTAGCACTACATGGGAATAATGGAGGACCAGCGACACAAACACCGCGGCCCTTCTCCACTATGGATCGCTCTCTGACCAGGCTCCTGTCCCCGGTCTTGATTTCACAGGGAAACCCAGAGGACTACATCAGCGCCTTGCAGAAGATGGCTCTCAGCAGGCTCTTCCTCCACATATACCCCCCTCTCCTCAGCCTGAGATGCTGGATCTTAAACTCCAGGCTCTGGCCCAGCAGCTCACCAAGGGCATTGCCCAGGAAATGGGAAAGATCTCCAGAGAACTTAGGGGTGCGATAGACTTGCTGAGCGAGCACACGCTACTTTGGAAATTAAGTTTGACGAGACTTTGCACTGTGTACAGGCTCTAGAAGAGGAGAGTGCCTTAAAAATTCTGTATCTCAGCTCCAGCAAGAGGACCTGAAAAACAGGGAACGGCGATAAACCATCAGAATCCGTGGCGTGCTGGAATATGTGGCTGACAATACTAACAGACCTTATCTCCCGGGCGTATTTAACACCCTGGCATCTGACATCGTGGACATAGACTGGCTCCTTGACTGGGCCCATAGGTCCTTGGCCCCCAAACCCCCTGCAGAGGCCAGACCATGTGACATAGTGGTACAGATCCACTATTATGAAAGCAACAAGGCACTTACTCTTGTCACTCCCAACCAATCCAGTATTGACTACAAGGGAGACAAAATCCATCTATTCAGTGACCTCTTCCCAATCACCCTATAAACGAGGCTCACTATGGGCCATCACCTCTCACCTTCAACTTCACAAAGTCCCCTAATATTGGGGCTTCCCCTTTTGCTCTATATGTCGCTACGGACTTGCAAGAAGGATATGACTTTCTCAAGCGCCTAGGTCTTCCACCATTGCCTGTAGAAAATGTTCTCACCTGCCAACCCACGCCCCTGGGCTCCTTCTAAGATTTGGACACCAGTGAGAGGAAGGGGATCGAGGGTCTACTCCACACCTCAGAGCTCTCAACATACCAGGCTACCTACTTTACCTGCTGGGAGTCATCCTTTTTCTCCCTTTTCTTCCCACATAGGAATCCGACTCCCCGTCAACCCCTTCAAGGGATTGTTTCAACTTCTTTTCTCTTCACCCATGGAGGTGTTCTTAACTGTTTTTAAACTGTTTTTGTTTTTTTTACTTGCCAATTTCTACAAAGTTTTGAGGAGTTCCAGGATTGATAACGCTAGATGCAGAACACTGTGGCGGACCCCCTAGTTGGAGACAGATTTGCTTCCCCACATGTCCTTTGGCTGTGGCTGTGGCTGAGGATTCCTGAGACGCAGATCCCCCTCAGGCCTACACCTAATGTTAAAATGTTTTATGTTTTTTGGGCCATACCGGCCTTCTTATTATTATGCAGCAATTTTACATTTGGTCCTTTTTTTTGTTTTCTTTTTTCTCTTTTTTTTCCCCCTGTATCAATGTTGATGAGCTTTCTTACTCTATGTTGCTTGACAGATTACTATCTGTTTTAAGGCTATATATGTGTGTCTGTACCGATGAGCTATCGCCCACTATACTGAATGTTCACTGGCTAAGTTTCACGGCTTTAAAGCTGTTGTCATATAATGTGAAAGGTCTGAATTCCATCAAAAAATGATGGATGGCTTTAAAGGATGTGATCCATGGCTTCTGACTTATCTGGGAAGGCTGGTGTTGCAGTGCTGATCAGACACTCCTGTCCTCTCCAGATCAAGTCCACCCATTTAGACACCCATGATCGTTATATAATACTGCAAGGTACCTATTTATCTAATCCTATAACACTTATGAATATATATGCTCCTAATACGGGTCAGATCAAATTTCTTACAGATGCATTTGAACGTTTGCAACGCTTTTCTCAGCCCTTTATGGTGATTGGGGAGATTTTAATGCTGTCCTCTCTCCCACTTGAGATAGGAAATCTCTGTTCCATACTATACTGCCCCTCGCAACACAATATTTGGCCACCTCCTTACGTAAATTGACTCAAAGTCATTTTGTGTTTGACGCATGGCAGACCAAACACCCTACTGGAAAACAATATTAGTTTTACCCTACCCCCCATAAGATGTTCTCTAGATTGGACTATTCCGTCGTAACAGCCCCTCTTTTGCCCCACACAGTGTCATCCGACCTGGGCCTCATTACCTTGTTGAATCATGCTCCCTTGACCCTAGATCTTTGCCTCTCAGCTGCATTCTCCAGGAAATGCCACTGGAGACTCAATGAATCTCTGCTAAATCACCCTATAATCAAAGATAAACTCTCCCATGCAATAACGGAATACTTCCAGCTAAATACAGGTTCTGTAACCAGTCCATCCACCCTATGGGATGCTCACAAGGCGTTCTTTAGGGGGCAGTGTTTCTCTGTAAGCTCACAAAGAAAGAAGAATGCAGCCCTCTTAAAGTCCTCTTTACTAACTAATTGCTAGCCGCTGAAGATCCTTGCTCTGTTCTCCCACGGTGGTTCGACTGCGGACAGTAACCTCGCTGCGCAACCAAATAAAATCTTTAGACATGTTAGGCATAGATAAGTCAGCCTCTGGGCAAAACAAAAATGTTACAAATTTACTAATAAGCCACTTACAGTAGAATGCTGGTCTCTAGGCTCAACCCTAGGCCTTTTCTCTCCTTTCTGGATCACCTCAAACGACTGTATGGTACCTCCACTCACTGCCCAATAACCATGACCCAGGTTTTTGGCGAGTTTTACAATAAACTCTACAACTACCTTACCCCCAACCTTTATCCCCTATTTAACCAGGAGGCTTTTGAGGCGTTTATGGCACATAGAGTGGCAAGCTCGGTGATCTTTTCCCCCAGAAGCCATGGAGGTTTGGGAGCCCCAGACATTTAGAAATATTACCTGACCTCCCACCTCCATGCAGTGATGTCTTGGTCCAGTTTAAGGCCACCGAATAGGTGGACGGATATGGGTTTTTGTTCCCAGCTCATCCCTGCTCCCTTGTATGGTCGCCTGTATTATTCTCAGATCCCAAACTCCATAGCCTCTGTTTGGGCACTGAGAATATGATGCTTATGTCACACCAAATTCTCCCTCTCTTCCCCATGCCCCCCTCTCTCTAATGTAATTCTTAACCCCTAATCCCTTATTTCCCCATAGCCCGATTCCCGATAGCCTATCCCACTCCCTGGGCACAGGTCGGGCTGTTCCAACTTTGCCATTTTGTACACCCGGTCACACGTAAACTTTGTCCTTTTGCAGGCCTCCAATCTAAATATTAGATTCCAAAACACATATCATATTTCTACCTCCAAACTACCCACTACTTATCAACTCTCTCCCCATCCCTTACCAAACCTACGACCTTTGAACTTTGAACTCACCAAAAGAGACTATTATCTGCTTTATACCAATTGCTTCAGGAGACCCCTCCACTCTCAGTAGACTTCCACTCCCACGTGTGCAAATTGACTCAAATTACACAACCAATTTCCCTCCAACAGTGGGCTAAAATATGGACCTTAACTTCCAAAATATCCAGATGTGTGGCGCAGAGAGAGACAGCATTCAAAGTGTTATTATTTTGGTACAGGTTCCTCATGGTATTACATAATTTTGACCCCTCCTCTACCCCTTTGTTGGAGATGTGGTAAAACTAGAAGAACTTACTACCATATCTTCTGGCAGTGTAAAATAATTGGATCTTTCTGGTCCATAATAATGTCTCCGCTCCAGCAAATTTTAGAGTCACCCATTTTGCTGGATCCGTTACTTCTCCTCCTGGGGTTCCCATTTCCTGGTTTGGGAAAGACTTTAAATCAGGGGTCTCAAACTCCCGGCCCGTGGGCCAGTTGCGGCCCGCTGACAAGCCCTCCCCCCGGACAGTGTCATACTTTGCAGCGCAGCGCGGTACCCTTTCCCTGCAGCCCCCCCCCCGTACTCATCTTTGTTCCGGCAAAGCAGGGGTGTGCGTCATGTGACGTCAGCAGCGTAGGGCGGCGCTGCCGTCACGCGCCCGTCCGCACTGAAGCGAAGTTGCTCGGAAGCGCTGAGCGCCCTCGCCCTCGTCAGCAGCGTCCTTCAAAGTAAGCTGCTGCTACTGTAATGCCAGATGTGTAATGACAAAAGCTGATGCTAAAAAGGGGTGCTGGGGGGGGATGGTTAGCAGATGCTATCACAGGGTGGTAGGGGGAATAGGGGGTGCTACTGCTGGGGGGGGCGGTTGTTGTTGGATGATTGGGAGGCTAGCACCCTCATGTTATTACCACAGGGGGGGGGGGTGTTGCTGGTGAATGATTAGGGTGCTACTGTTCATCAACACCCCCCAACCCCCTAGCAGTAGTACCCCCATAATCTTCAGCTGATGCTATTATCACAGGGTGGTAGGGGGAATGGGGGGGTTTTGCTTGTGGATGATGGGGGTGCTACTGCTGGGGGGTTGGGGGGTGTTGATGAACAGTAGCACCCTAATCATTCACCAGCAACACCGCCCCCCTGTGGTAATAACATGAGGGTGCTACTGCCCTTGCAGTAGCATCCCAATCATCCAACACCCCCCCCAGCAGTAGCACCCCCATCATCCGTCAGCTCATGCTATTACCACAGGGGGGTAGGACGATTGGGGGTGTTGCTGGTGGATGGTGGCGGTGCTACTGCCCTGGCAATAGCATCCCAATCATCCAACAACACCCCCCCCCTACCCCAGCAGTGGTACCCCCATCATCCGTCAGCTCATTCTATTACCTCAGGGGGGTAGGGTGGATGGGGGGGGTGTTGCTGGTGGATCTCAATCATCCAAACCCCCCTTCAGCAGTAGCACCCCCCAACATCTGTCAGCTCATGCTATTACCACAGGGGGGTAGGGGGAATGGGAGTGTTGCTGGTGGATGATGGTGGTGCTACTGCTGGTGGGGGGTGTTATTGGTGGATGGTGAGGGGCACATGATGGGGCATTATATGTGAGGGGCACATGATGGGGGCATTATATGTATGTGAAACCATATTCGCTCAGCCCTGATAGGAAATTTCTGTGAGTGGAACAAGAGCTCAGCCTATCACAATTGGCTCACAATTTTGGTCCAATACTTGATGCGGCCCAGCCTCACCCAGCTTATACCTCCAGTGGCCCCCAGATAATTTGAGTTTGAGACCCCTGCTTTAAATAGACTGGCTTCCAATATTTTATTAGCTGCAAAGAGAGTCATTCCAATGTGTTGGCTATCTTCCTCCCTCCCAACCCAAGCTCACTTTCTACAAGCTATTACTGAGATACCTAGAATGGAGCACATGACAGCCATGGTAAAGGATGCTGTTGACAGGTTTGACAAGATCTGGGATCTGTGGGACCATTCTGTGTTTGGTTCTCCTCCCCGAATCCTTCTAGTAACTCACATACAGCTCCATGTCACCCTGTCACCATCCATCCTCCCTTTCTCTTTGTTGACCTAGTTACACAATGCAGCCCACTGCTGAAACACCTCCTAGGTTTATGTTCCCAGTGTACATCCAGCTAACACCCAAATGTCATTGGCTATAGCCTTTTCAGTAGTGTTGCCTATATTATGATCAGCATATTTTTTATTTTCTTCTTCTTTGATTTTTCTGACTTGAATATGTATAATGTGCTTTATATATATTTTTTTGAATTTTCAATAAAAATACAATTTAATAAAGACATTTTCACAATTCCACCTTCAACGCAGACAGTGTTGATGCAGGAATCTCTCCTGCCAGGCCATTGTCTTCTTCCGGTGGGGAGGTGGGGGAGGGTAGGAGAAGCTGTCCCCGGCTCCCCGCTGTGAGAAAACAGTGATTATCGCAAGTGGCTAAACATAATATTAATAACAATAGGCGTATAATCGCAGGTAAAACCCTGCATGCTGGTTGATAAATCAACTTGATACATTCAGCCTGCCCATACATGTTTCGAATCTTGGCTGGTTCCTGTTGAACCGGCTGAAATTCGAGCCGTGTATACAATTAACAAACATTTAGTTGCATTCCAGAACACTCTTCCAGAACAGTACTCTGCTAGAATTAGCAGAATATAACACAAAACACTCAGTCTAACTGCTATTGTAAAACATTCAAACTTTTAGGCTTGAGTAACTAGAAGCTTAACAGACATCTTTCCTCACTAATACTCATATTTATCGCCTGTTGTATAGCTGGTGGAATAGGCCAAATACGCATTTCTGGCTGCATGTTATTTGCAAAGAATTCAAGCTTCAGTGTATTTCATAACTCCTGAGATGATAACAGTACGGCCAGGATAAGGACATATTTACCTGTATTAGTTAATCAGCAGCATTTTAAGCCCAAACACCATTATCCCAAGAGGTATCAGAAGCAAATTAAGCCCCTCACCTCCCCTAGATGAAATATCCATTCGATACCATTTATATTTGTATTCCTTCAAAAGATTAATAAAGTTAACACTGCTCAATAATTTACAAATTACCAGAACCGTTACCTGTATGTATTTAAAAATATTAATTAGACATGTGCATTCCTTTTCGTTAGAATGCATTTTCGTCCAAAAGCGCAAGAAACGAAAACCGAAAGATCCGACATAAAAAATGCTTTATTTTCGTTTTCGTTGCGATAAAAATTCGATATAGAGAGATTCGACATTATAGGGAAAAGATTCGACATTATAGGGAAAAGATTCGACACTATAGAAATAATAGATTCGACATTACAGAGAATAGATTTCGATTTATGAGAAAATAGATTCGACATTATTACTAGTCATACATTAGAATTGTTGTAGGCGAAATATTCGAACGAAAATGTACGATTCAACGTAAAGATTCGACGTTCCATCGAATATTCTTTTGACCATTCGACAGAAACCAAGTATTATTGGATAATCGGATGAAAGATATTCCCCAACGAAAAACGAAATAAATCAAAACGATTTTCGGGAGTAACTAAATACATTTATTTTCCAAACGAAAACGAAAAAACGAAAAAACAAAATATTCCAGTCTGCACATGTCTAATATTAACACCTATAGAAACAGCTGCATGGTCATATACCTGTGACATCTGTTTAGCCACTCTCAGTACTCTTGATTGTTCAGATCATTTCTTTTAATACCCCCCTCATGGACCAGAAATGAGAGACTGCATCAGCATTCAAGAGCTCTCCTTTTACCATCAAAACAAGGAATATCAGCCAAGATCTGTGAGAGCCACTGATCCATCTTATACTTATTGATTGAACTCTGCTAAACGCAGAGAACCAGGATGTTGTCAAGTATTTTCATCCCTAATTCCTTTTCTTTTCTGTTGCATTATTGTCTCTTTGTTTATTTATAATACCTTTTGTATGAAAATATATTGTATGCACCGTTTTATCTTTTCTGTTATTAAAAAATATTTAGAAAAGTGTTAATAATGTCTCTAATGCAGAATCCAAAGAATCGCTGTCTCTTTGAAGAATGCTCTATATGGCAAATCACTGGGTATACCTGTCTTTGGTGACAGTGTGCATTACAAATGTTTATTCAAAGTCATAATTGTTATCACTAATATTGTGAATTTTTTAAATTTTACGATGAAAATATCTAAGAGCTAACTGCATAGTTACGAAACCGTGTGATGATTCCCTCAGTTGGCTGACCCTTAGATTGTGGTCCCATGAGCTGGAAAATCTTTGTGCAGTGCGAGGCTGAGAGTGCCATCATCTCGTATCAGTAACACAGGGGTGTGAGTTTGACTATCAACTTGTCACAAGTTTGTGAAGGAGGCATGGGCGTAGCATAAGGGGTTGCAGGGGTCATAATCGCAACCCTGCCCCTAGGTCCAGGGGGCCCCAGCAGCCTCCCTGTATTATCTTAATATCCTCCACAAAGTCCAGCTCTGATCTGCCCTAGGGCCCCACAGCCACGCTCCAGTACTGATTCAGTGCCAGATAAGGGTGGCAAATGGGCTATTTAAGCTGGATCAGCACCCAGGATTAGTGCTGTCCCATCAACAGCGTTCTGTTTTCCTGTTTCTTGTTACCTGCATCTGCTCTTGAATTATTGACCCGGCTTGTTCCTGACTATTCCTGTTTTGCACCTGCATCAACTTTGGCTTATTCTTCGACCATTCTCCTGCCTCCGCATCTGTATTTGATATGATCATTCTGTGTATGACCCGGCTTGTCTGACTCTGCTTAGGTTCCAGCCCCTCCAGAGCTACCAAGTTGCTAGCACCTGTCCAGCTACCTCTGGGACCTGCTTCTCAGCTAAGAACCAGCCTCTTCCTGCTCACGGAGATCCACTGCCATCTGACTACTGAATCAGCAGCGCAACAGCAAGCACTTCTACCGGCACTAATGCGACTCTGTACTCCTGCGCCACCTGTATACTCTACCAGGGTCCCAGAGTCAGAGGTGCAAGAGAGGCCTTCCTCTGCAAAAACCAGGCTCTACCCACAAGGTACATGACACATGCTTTTGATTTCAAGAGCAAATAATTCCGTTCAGCTTCCCGTATCCAGTTACTATGTAGATTGATTTTAATAGAATATATGCAGCACATTTGAAGAATTATTGAATGAATATTAAAGGTTCTGTTTATTTGTTCTTTAAAATAACAAACATGTTATACTTACCTGCTCTGTGCAATGACTTTGCACAGATCACCCCCGATCCTCCTCTGCCCAGGTCCCCGGGCAGCGCTCCTGGCCCCTTCCTCATGCCAAACAACTTGGTTTGCTTTGGGGACACCCGAGTTGGCTCGCTCCCAAGCCATTCAGGCATGGAGCGTGGCTTGGCCCCTCTGCATGAAGGTTTTTTTACCTTCATGCAGAGAAGGCATGAAGGTAAAAGACCTTGAGCCTTTACAACCACTTTGAGTGTTCTGTAGAATAAAGGTTGCAGAAGCCCCCAAATACTGGTATTCCTAATCCTTATTCCTTTAGGGCTGGTTCTCACATGCAGTAGCCCTTTCCGCTCATCTGAAAAGTGTACTGTGGCGGGTCGCTTTTCAGAGGTGTTTGACTGGTGGTGAGGACATGATATGTTGCCCCCTCACCCCCTGTTTTAACCCAAAATAGGCCGACCTCTTGCACCATAAAGCAAAGCATTTCTGCCATGGCCTACTTGCATCTGCATGTCCTTGTTTAGGCCGACCATAAAATTGTGGCTCAACCACCTTCTTTTAATGCCCACACGTCTGAATGAGCCCCTATATTGTGCAAAGGGTTTATGTACAATTGTGACACTTTCTTCCCAGTGAAGTTTACACATATTGGCACACATACTGAATTTCCTCTACTTGGACAAACTCATTAATCATTTGATGAGGTGTCACCTCATGGCAACCAATCAAGTTCAGGCTTGCACTTAAAAAGACAGATGGGTAATGTCATCTGAAATTGGATTGGCTGCTATGAGACAATAAGGTTGACTGTTACTAAAATGACTATGTAGCATTGCTAGGCAGAAACACTAGCAGATCTTCAGGATTTGTACCAGGTTTAAGAGCTAGGTGATTCAAAAACAGGACACTGTTCAAGCACTTCAAAATGAGCTTTGAGGTCATGCATTATTACACAAGCTGAGCAGCTGCTATAGGAGCACATTTCCAAACACTTCATTAACGTCCCCAGATAATTCTCAGTTGTGGGGCCCCGGAAGAGTTTTTGATCATCAGGTAATGAATAACAGAAATCCTTTGAAGTATGAGGGACCTTCATCAGGCTCCTTATTACCATCAACACCTGCCTGCCTTCACTCATTTGTGGCTTCTTTCTGATACATGTATGAACAAAAATCATTGATTTCATTGTTACAGAAATATAAATGTTAGATTTTAGGTGGGTCATTGATGATTATACTGTTTCTCTTACCAAAAATGATAAACATTGTTCTTGTATATAAATTGCATATCTGCCAAGCACAACTCAACATTTCTCCCAAACTCAGACAATGCTTGAATGTGACCTATGCATTGTGCAGGTATTATATCTTTAAAGAGTACACCCCTCTTTTTAGAAAAGAAAGAACTATAAATAAGTAGACTTACCCACCTGTTCTTCTTTTCATTTAGGTTTTTTCATGTTTCTACGTCTGCTGCCCTTGCACCCATGGTGCCATTTTTTAAATCCTTCCCAGGATCAGCTACTAATATAGTTTTAGTGTGCATGGGTGACGCCATGCGGCTCATCGTTGATGCGCGACTTTAGAGTCATCTGTTTAAAATAATTCACAAAGGCCTTCTCCTGAGAGTTTTTTTCTTAAACAGATGAATGTAACGGCATACAGTGCATGTGCAAGATGAGCCATATTGATGTCATGCATACAACAATACTGCAAATTCTTGTGAGATCTCACAGATTGAAGGGGTTGGAAAGGTAAAAAAAAATTCCCATAAATAGCTTCCTTTACCTTAGTGCAGTCCTCCTTCACTTACCTCATCTTTTGATTTTGCTTTTAAATGTCCTAATTTCTTCTGAGAAATCCTCACTTCCTGTTTTTCTGTCTGTAACTCCACACAGTAATGCATGGTGTGGGGTGTAGTGCTCGCCCCCTCCCCTGAGGGGGGAGGGGGCGTGCAAGAGAGTCAGGACACCCACTAACACACAGCTTCTATCTCTATCTGCAACATAGAGAGCGTCCTCACTCTCCTGCTCGCCTCCTCAAGGGAGGGGGCGAGCACGACACTCCACACCACACCACACCATTACTTTGTTGAGTTACAGACAGAAGAACAGGAAGTGAGGATTTCTAAGAAGAAATAAGGACATTTAAAAGCAAAATGGAAGGATGAGTTAAGTGAAGGAGGACTTCACTAAGGTAAAATAAAAGGAAAGGGAAAAGGAAACAAAAGGAAATTTGGACAATGGGAAAAAGGTAGGGGGGGAAGGAAAACAGAGTACACAAGGAAGGCACTCACATGAGCCACACCTGTATATTTAGAAGGGAAAAAGAAACAATCGCTGTTAGTGCCTTCAGGGAAATTGTGTTATGCCTCATACACACAACCGGTTTTCCCTACGAGAAAACTGCCATTTTTTAGATTGGTCAGGAAAACCAGTCGTGTGTATGCTCCTGCCCGCAAAAAATTAGAACCTGCTCTATTTTTTCCCGTCGTGTTTCCCGTCTGTCTATTTCTCGTCACGAGAACCGCTCGTATGTATACTTTTCAGAGGGGAAAAAAAACTCACATGCTCAGAATCAAGTATGAGACGGGAGCGCTCGTTCTGGTAAAACTAGCTTCGTAATGGAGATAGCACATTCATCACGCTGTAACGGACTGAAAAGCACAAGGCTGAAAATCACAAATCGTCTCTCACCAAACTTTTACTAACACAAGGATCAGCAAAAGCAGCCCAAAGGGTGGTGCCATTTGAATGGAACGTCCACTTAGTAGTGCCGTCGTACGTGTTGGACGTCACTACGATTTGGTCAAGCGTTTTTTTTTTACTGAACTGGTGTATGGTGCAGGCTTGAGAGGAATCGCGTCGGAAAAAACGTTGGGTTTTGGCATGTCAGGAAAACCGGTCGTGTGTACAGGGCATAAGATGATTTTACAGCATGCAGAGATGTTACACTTGTAACACGCTCCAGATGACGTCAGTACGACGAAACCGGTAGAGCGTTCGTTCCTCAGAGCTACAGCACTCATTTCTCAAGGCTTTTAAACTACATATCAATTGTGAGTACCTATTTTGTCAAAAATAAACTATTATTTATAAAACGGTATCACGCTATTGGGCACTTTCGTTTGTCTTCTCTATGAGCGGTTGAACGGTTGGACAGATCCCATGTGAGAAAACCTGACAGATATAGAAGTGTGGACACTTGTTGTAAAAGCCTGTTACCCCTGCAGGGGTGATTGGATCCGGTGAGTGCGGGACCATTGGGGGAGAGCACTGAGTGATCCACTGACGGCTATACCTGCATGAAGCACTTATCACTTTATTTTGTATGAAGCAATTTCGAAAATAATTTTTCTGCATATAGCAAGATTGAAAATTGGACTTTCTTGGATTATTATTATCATCATTGTATTTTGAAGAACCTATCACTTATTTATATGAAGCAATTTTAAAATAATTTTACTGTATATAGTAAGATTGGGAATTGGACTTTATTGGACTATATGGATTATTATTATTATTATTATCATTTTATTTAACACATATTGGTTTATTATATGTAATACCAACACTGCTGCTATCACTACAAGGATTTGCACTTTACAGCACCTTACATTTAGCCACAGTACTTACACTGGTTTTTGGCAACAACCTTTTTTTGCACTAATATATTAATTTAAGTAGGCGCCATCACCTGCTACCTATATTCAATGTTACACTTGTGCCTAATATTTGCTAGCGAATGGTTTGAAAAACGTTTACTACCAAGTTAAAAATACTGTTTCCTGCCCTCCAGTGCCAGTTCTCTGTGCTGGCATAGCTGAGTAACAGCCACACCTCTCACCACAAACTTCCTTACACAAACTTGCATTGCATAGAAGGTAATGCTATCTGGTTGTCATAAGTCACACTAAATATATACCTATCAATAAACAGGCAGCTGGAAGAGATGTACAAAGACGTCCAGAGATAAAATGTAATGCAACACTAAATAGAGAGTTAATGTATAGTATGCACATACATATCTTTGTGGTTACTTTATTACTTTTGCTTGGTGAGTCCTTAAAGCAGCTAGTAGATAAAGGAGTAACTGAACAAACAGCTAAGTACATCACTTAAATACATTGGTGTAGAGTAGACTGTTTTACCTGCCAAAGGATTTGCACTTCTGTACATCCAATGTTTTGATTACACACCTCTGCCACACAAACCACATTCTGGTTCAGAAATGCAACTTTTTGTGTCACCTCTATGCCTTCAGCAACTGTGCAGGGGGCATAGCCAACCACTGGAGACACAGACTGCTGACTGAGGGACAGCCAGGGGCGTACTGACAACTCATTGGGCCCCCGGGCAATAGAAGAATATGGGGCCCCCTGGGCTTACAGATGGCCACCACGCCAGGAGGCAGTGCTGGAGAGGAAATCTGTGGCATCTTGTAAAGACTAGTCGCCTACAGCTCAGTTCTCTTTATCCTTCTTGGTCTTAATGGAGCAGTAGGCAACGGAGCAAGTCAAAAAGAATAAAGTGTGGGATGCAACCTCCAAACCTCTCAAAATTGGCAGAAGGGTCTATGAGAAATGTGGCTATTTATCTGTTTGACTAAGTCACATCCTGCACCCCTAACTTTGGCGTTAAATGGTCTATTAGCTTAGTATGCACCAGCATTCACAAGCCTTTTTAACATATTTTTTGTTAATTTTTTATGTAATATTATGCACATTTAAATGTGATTTTATAATTCTTTGTTGTATGCTGGTGTCTTTAACTTCCTTTCTTGGGATATCTGTATAATATACAAATGTGATACCATATCAGACTACTATACCAAATATTACATTACTGCTAATGCCTCATTATCTCCTGGATAGAGCAATAGTCATCCAATGACTATAGGCAACCCTAGTTTTGTAGCTCCTGAATTCCAAATCCGGGAAGACAGAGCTGCAAGACAATAAAATATGGGACATAGGATCAGTAGAACAGAAACAATAGGACAATTTATATGTTTACAGCAAAATCCTTATACTTCTCCAGAAAAGCATTTAGCAAATTTCCTATGTATACTATTCAAGGATTTGATTTCTCATCAAATCTTTGAAAACAAAGAGTACAAAGTGCAATAACCTATTTGAACCTAATTGCATCATTCCAATTGTGCTAAATTCTTAAATGATGACATTTGAGTGGCTGTCATGGTAATTTCTGTCAAGCGAAATAAGCTTTTTGTTTTTCAAATTAGGCATGTCATAACTACAGACAGTTCAGGTCATATATAATTCATTGGTAATGAACATACAAATGTGCTTGTTGATAATAATCACCTCTTGGCATTTCAGGTGTAATGACGCCTATTCAGTTAGAACGTCTAGGTGAGACGCTTTGTGACAAAATCAGTAGTGAGTTATGGACCAGAATCATGCGGTGTGCTGAGCCCCCAGCGTGTCACTAATGAACATGCCCGTGACACAAAATCAAAGTTAATTTTTGTCTTGGATGAGGCAGCTGTGATATTTGCTGTATATATGATCCTATTGTTTTCCTGTCAGTATGATGGGTTGTGCAGTCTATGCCATTAATAAGACAATTATCACTCAGGCAGCGTACACACGGCCGAGGTTCTCGCTGAAAACCAGCGAGAACCTCGCTGGAATGCACATTCCAGCGAGGACCTCGGCCGTGTGTACGTTCTCGGCGAGCTTCCCGTCGGGAAGCCCGTCGAGCAGAAATAGAGAGCACGCTCTCTATTTCCTCGACGGCCCGCCCGGAAGAATGGCTGGTTGCCATTCCCGACGGGCGGGTCGCCGATTTCGACGGCCGGCAGGGAACCTCGAGGGGCGGAACGATGTGTTCTGCCCGTCGAGATTCCCTGCCGTGTGTACGCCGCCTAAGACCTGAAACAGCTCATAAGGTGAACGCACTCCAAAAAGCCTCTTAAAGTTGAATACCCCTTATGTGGTCAATGTATCACAAAAAAAGGGATTTTTAAATACAGCTTACCTGTAAAATCCTTTTCTTGGAGTACATCACGGGACACAGAGCGGCATATTCATTACTATGTGGGTTATATGGAGTACCTTCAGGTGTGGACACTGGCAATCTCAAACAGGAAGTCCCCTCCCTATATAACCCCCTCCCCTAGAGGGAGTCCCTCAGTTTTGTAGCAAGCAGTATGCCTCCCAAAATGTTTCCCCAAAAGAGGGGTGGGAGCTCTGTGTCCAGTGATGTACTCCAAGAAAAGGATTTTACAGGTAAGCTGTATTTAAAAATCCCTTTTTCTTTCTCGTACATCACGGGACACAGAGCGGCATATTCATTACTATGTGGGATGTCCGAAAGCAATGCTTTAATGAGGGGAGGGAGACATCTTCCAAAGAAGGATTCAATTTAGAGGTATACTCAAATAATAATTCCAACTTAGTCAAGAAAAAACTTTTTTTTTTTTTTTTTTCTTTTTTACAACCAAGGGTGCTTCTGATCCCGAGGATCTTAAACTGCAGCCTGTAGTACTGCCTGTCCAAAGGCAGAATCCGCATTCCTTCTCACGTCTAGTTGATAAAACTTTGTAAACGTGTGGACTGATGACCACGTCGCCGCCTTGCATATCTGAGCCATAGAGATCTGATGGTGTGCTGCCCAGGAGGCGCCCATAGCCCTGGTAGAATGGGCCTTTACCGACAAAGGAGGAGGCAACCTCTTCAAACTGTAGGCTTGAATGATTAATTGTCTAATCCATCTCGAGATGGTGGATTTTGCAGCTGCCTGCCCCTTCTTGGGGCCATCTGGTAGAACGAATAACACATCTGTCTTCCGGATCTTTTCTGTAGCTTTAAGATAGGCCTTCATGGCCCGGACAATATCCAAGGTATGCAGCAACCCCTCCTTTCTAGATGTGGGTTTTGGAAAGAAGGATGGAAGTACCAAATCCTGGTTCAAGTGAAATTTGGATATAACCTTTGGTAGAAAGGAAGGATGGGGCCGGAGAACTGCCCTGTCCTTATGCAGAACGAGATATGGCTCCTTACACGATAAGGCTGCTAATTCTGACACTCTCCTGGCCGAAACTATGGCGACCAAGAAAACCAACTTTCTTGTCAGTAAGACTAAAGGAATCTCAGCCAACGGCTCAAAGGGTTGTTTCTGTAGAGTGGACAGGACAAGATTTAAGTCCCATGGACAAATTGGTGACTTGACAGGAGGATTAATACGCAAGACCCCCTGTAAGAAGGTCTTTACCAGCGAGTGGGTGGCCAGCGGCCTCTGAAACCACACTGACAGAGCTGAGATCTGTCCCTTGATTGTGCTTAGTGCCAGGCCTTTATCCACTCCTAGCTGGAGAAAACTTAACACCCTATCAATAGTATATTTGCGGGAATTCCATCTTTTGGATTCACACCAGCCTACGTAGTTCCTCCACACCCTGTAATAAATCACCCTGGAGACCGGCTTTCTAGCCCTAATCAGGGTAGGAATTACCTGCCTAGACAGACCTCTACCCCTGAGAATCAGGGATTCAGCCTCCAGGCCGTCAAATTTAGACGCTGTAATGTAGGGTGGAGGATCGGGCCTTGTGAGAGTAGGTCTGGTTGTAGAGGAAGAGTCCAAGGGTCTCCCACTGCCATCTTCAGGACTAGTGAGTACCAAGTCCTCCGGGGCCAAGCCGGAGCTACTAGAATGACTGGCTTGTGCTCCACTCTGATCCTGCGCAACAGGCGAGGGAGAAACTGTAGCGGAGGGAATGCATATAGAAGTTTGAATTGATGCCAAGGGCAAACCAACGCATCGGTTCCGCAGGCCATAGGATCCCTCGCTCGAGACACGAACCTGTCTAGTTTCTTGTTGAACCTGGATGCCATTATATCTACGTCCGGCATTCCCCACCTCTGGCAGATTGTCTGAAAGACCTGGGGATGCAGAGACCACTCCCCTGGCGACAGAATCTGGCGACTTAAGAAGTCTGCCTGCAGGTTGTTCACTCCGGGAATGAATATCGCCGAAATGCAGGGTACATGAACCTCTGCCCACTGAAAAATCAAGCTCACCTCCCTCTGAGCGGCCTGACTCCTGGTTCCCCCTTGGTGGTTTATGTATGCCACCGCCGTGGCATTGTCTGACTGGATTCTCACCGGGAACCCCTTTAATCTGGAGGTCCATGCCAGAAGGGCTAGGCGAGCAGCTCTGATCTCCAAGATATTGATGGGGAGCTGCCTCTCTGCTTTCACCCAAGTTCCCTGGCGAGAGAACCCCTCGAAGACCGCCCCCCAGCCTGCCAGGCTGGCGTCTGTGGTAACTACCTTCCAGACAACAGGGCTGAAGGATTTTCCCTTTAGAAGATTCTGGGGGTTCAACCACCAGGCCAGGCTTTGTCGGACCCTTGATGATAGCGTCAAAGGGGACTCTAAGGCATGTGCCCTCTTGCCCCAGGCTGCTAGAATGGCTGCCTGTAGGACGCGAGTGTGGATCTGAGCGTATGGTACTGCCTCGAACGTGGCCACTAGCTTGCCTAGTACTCGCATACACAGGCGAATAGTTGTTTTTTTCTTGTTTAGAACCAACTGAACCAACCCCTTGATAGCCTCGATCTTTACAAGGGGCAGGAACACCCTTTGCTGTTCTGTGTCTAACCTCATGCCGAGGTATTCCAACTGCTTTGTAGGCTGGAACGCTGACTTTCCCCGGTTTAGGACCCAGCCAAATCCTTCGAGGTACCGAACCGTGAGGTTTACTGCCTGTTGCAGACCCGGCCGTGAGTGATCTATGATTAAAAGGTCGTCCAAGTATGCTAGGACTGTGACCCCTTGGATCCTTAAATTGGCCAGAACTGGGGCTAGGATCTTCGTGAATACCCGGGGGGCCGTGGCCAGCCCGAAGGGGAGCGCCCTGAATTGGAAGTGTCGCTGCCCCACCGCGAAGCGTAAAAATCTTTGATGCGACTGAAAGATTGGTACATGAAGGTAAGCATCCTTTATGTCTATGGAGGCCAGAAAATCGTCCCTCTGAAGCGCGGCGGCTGCTGACCGGATGGATTCCATCCGGAAGGAACGAACCCTTAGGTAACCGTTTAACCTCTTTAGGTCCAAGATTGGCCTGACATCGCCGTTGGGCTTTGGTATGACAAAGAGATTGGAATAGAAACCTAGCCCTTGCTCTTGGGCTGGCACCTCTATTATTACGTCCTGGCAAAGCAGGTGATCCAAAGCTGCCAGCAATGAGGCCTTCCTTGCTGGATCCTTTGGTAGCCTTGATTCTTGAAAATGAGGCGGAGGACACCTTAGACACTCCAGTCTGTAGCCTGTGGTTACAGACGCCCGGACCCATTTGTCGGGGATCTTGGCTTCCCAAACTTCTGAAAAGAAACGAAGCCTTCCCCCCACCCGCGAGAGTGGGGGCGCCCCTTCATAAGGCAGACTTAGGGGCTGCCTTTGTCGGCTTGCGATACCATGGCCTCTTACCCCCAGGGGCCTGTCCCTGCGATCTACTGTTAACGTTGGATCGTGCAGGCGGCCGTCGATACTGCCTGGAATTTGAGGGCCCTGAGACAGGAAAGAGCTGCCTTTTAAATGTAGGACCCCGGAATGTCTTTTTGACCGGTAAAAGGGTACTCTTGCCACTTGAAATAGTCTGAATATATTTATCCAGATCCTCTCCGAAGAGTCGTCCTCCATGGAAGGGAAACCCTGCCAGAAGCTTTTTGCATGGGGGCTCCGCCGCCCAGTTCTTCAACCATAAGAGCCTTCTCATGTGCACCAAAAATAGTGATAAACGAGAGGCCTGCTGGATGGAATCTTTTATAGCATCTACAGCAAAACACAGAGCTCTGGGAATGTCAGAAAACTCTTCTGCTTGTTGGGTAGGCATGTCCTTTAACATTTCTTTTGTCTGGTCTTTTAACGCCTGACAAACTCCAATTGCAGCCACAGCTGGCTGTACCACTGCTCCTGCCGTAGCAAAGGATGCTTTTAAAAGTGTCTCTAACCGTTTATCAACCGGATCTTTAAACATATGTATGTTTTCCACCGGGCAAGTTAGTGATTTATTCACACATGAGATGGCTGCATCCACTACTGGGAGCCTCCACCTCTTGGAGAATTTTTCCTCCATGGGGTAAATGACCGCAAATCTTTTCGGTGGCAGAAAAATCCTGTCCGGCCGTACCCAATCCCGAAAGATCAATTCCTCCAAGAGAGGATGGACCGGAAAAACTGCGTTGCTTAACGGAGCTTTCAAAGAGCCCAGAGAGGATACCGGAGGAACCTGAGGCTCTGGCAATGGTAAACTAAATGCCGAGCGGACCATGTCCGTCAAAGACTGTACCCACAGTCTTTCTGTCTGGGAGTCTGAAAATGGTTCCTCAGAGGCAGATCCCTCAATCCCTGAACCCTCTTGGTTCAGGTCTAGTTGATCCTCCTGTGATTCCAATTCCTCCGGAGAGGGAATCTCAGCATCTGAGGATACACCTCCTGGTGATGGGGATCTAACCCGTTTCTTACCAGGAATAGCTCTAGCGATCAATGCTGCTATTCTCTCTTCTAGCCCCCCTAGGGATACGGCTAGCATCTCCTCTGTGATAAACACAGGGCTGGGCTGATCTGGGCCAGCCTCCGCACCAGATCCCCCTAATGGCTCATCCAAGGCGCCCTTTATGTTAATAAGTTGCGGGGAAAGTATCGGCATATCATCAGAATCAGAGGGGGAACCCCTTTGTTTTTTGGTCTTTTTTGTACCCTTTGACCCCGAACCTTTGGAAGCCATAATACAAAATCGAGGGACTCCGCCAACAACAACAGACTGTAGTGGCCAGGAGTACAAAACCAGAGCTTAGGGGACAATAGATCACTAATGCCCAAAAACTGATGGGGCCCCGTATGTTTTTCTTTTTTTTTTTTTTTTAAATATATATTATATATATATATTTTTTTTTTAAAACATACAGTGACCCCAAACTTAGTTTGCCAGCCTCCAACCTGCTGCAAAAAGGGGAATTTCTTGGCTTAACAAAAAAGGCATTGGAACAAAGTCCAGCATGTACTACCCCTCTTCCGCCACCGGGAGTCACTGTTCTGCCGCTCTGCGTCCTCTCCTTCTGAAATCAGCCTCAGACTGAGCACTGACAATGCCTGCTGATCTATAACAGCACAAGGCGCGCCCCTGTATGACGCCGCAGGCACGCCCCCCCCCCGCCCTCCTCTCTGAACGGCGCGAAAAAACGTCTATAAGACGTGCGCGCGCGCGTATGCCGGAACAGGAGGAACATGGAGGAGCCGCGCTGCTGGAGACCCAGGACTGCAGTATCAGGCGGCAGATTCAAACCCCCGGCCAGGTAGGACTCTCCAAAAGGCCCCATAGGGATCCTTACTAGTCCTAGGAAGAAAGCAGCAGGTTAGCTAGCAACACATTCTTAGACAGGGGAACCTAGTGATGGGGGAAAAAAGGGGTCATCCTGTCTTTCTCAGACATAGTGAGCAAGGTTGCCAATGCAGAGCATACTTAGGCTATCCCCCCTTTTAGGTTACCCCGGAGAGCCTGCTGTCGAACCAAGTCCCGCAGGCTCCCCCTTACCTGCTCCATGCTGCAGGATGTTTGTCCAGCAAAACGATCCAATCTTCTCCCATCTCCGTGGGTAGCGTAGTAGACCAGTGTCCACACCTGAAGGTACTCCATATAACCCACATAGTAATGAATATGCCGCTCTGTGTCCCGTGATGTACGAGAAAGAAAAACACGTTTTCTTCTTGCGTTTGATGCCGCGTACACACGACTGTTTTTCGGGATGTAAAAAATGAAATTTTTAATTGTCTAGAAAAAACTATGGCCCAGATTCAGGTACATCTGCGCATTATTGGACCGGCTTAGCGCACCGCCTTCACGTTAGAATTGCGCAATTTTGCCGCGTAATCACCCTATTCTCGTAGCTTTTGCGCAGAAAATTGCGCATGCGTAACGTTATTTCAGAGGCGTAAGGCGGAGTAATACAAATTGGGAAGGACGTGGGCGTGTTACATTGAAATGAGCCGTGACCCCATGCAAATGAAGGGCCGGCCGGCTCGCGCATGCGCGCTTGAAGGAGACCATGGTCAGCTCCGCTGTGCGCATGCTCACAACTCGGGAGCGGCGCAATCAGTGAAATTGGAAATGGACTAGGGCAACTTTGTGAACTACGCAAACAGCATAAATAGACAGACACAAATACACTTCCTTTGCAAAAGTACATCCCTTTGGGATCTTCCTATACAGCAAGGTGCTTTTGTTTATTAGCGTTTGTTTATTTGTTTGTGACGTGTCTTTGAGATATTTGGGGACTGTTTTGCACAGTGATTTTTGTCTTTTATGTGTTTTCTTTGTTGTTATTTCGTTTAAATTATATTTTTGCTGGGGCATTTTTTATTTTTGCTCGTCATTTATTTAGTTTTTTTGGTTCTGTTTGTGTATGATTTTGGAATGTGGGGGTGATATTCCTGCGGGAAAAGGGGTGTCACCCTCATTTGTGGTGGAGAAGTGATCCCCAGGTCCGTGTGAATGGTGTATGAATGTACAGTGACATAATTGGAGCCGTGGCATGGCGCTGCAGCTCACAAGTTCTGCATGGTGGGCTTGTCCCAATCCAATGTGATGAGGATGTGGGGTGTGTGTGCTAGGGACCACAGTGGTGTGCATGCATGCATTCTCATTGTGCCATGATTAATGTGTGTGTTTAACGTGCAAAGATGCATATGTGAGCTGGCATGAGATGGGGTCATGAGATGGGGTCCCAGTGCATATGCAGAGTCGCCTTGAAGGGAAAAGACAGGAGGATGTTAGTAGTGCATGTGTCCCTTGTGATGTGTGCATCATCGGGGGGGACAGTCATGCCTGCCACCCATGTCACTCACCAACCAGCCAGCTGTCCCCATACATGTTCTGTTCGAAATCTGTGGGGATGGGGCTCTGATTGTATATGTAGCTGTCATGGGTGTCATGGGTAGTGCCATGTGTTGGGCTGCTGATGTCCTCCTGCAAGGTTGTGGTAATTCCATGATGGCATGAGGGGTGAATCTGAAGATGCGAGACACCTCAGAATCACTCATGCCAAAGATGTCTATGCATGTGTGATATATCAAGTGAAGAGTGAGGGCCTTGTATCAGATAAGAATATTGTATTAGATTAGATTAAATTATAAAGTTTATATAAGCAAATAAAAATAAAATAAAAAAAACATCTCCCGTGCCCTCCTTAGTGCCCTCATCCTTCTTTGTTCATCTAAAGTCAGTAGTATAGCTATGCGCGACGATGCCCCTGGCATGTTGGCATACAGATTGTTGTGCAACACGTGTGACTGCTGAGCTCCTCACTAACAGTGTTGCTTTATCTAACAAGTAGACTTTTTTTCTCTTTTTAGACCAGCTTTTATATGCATTTTGCTGTTGCGCACACTGCGTAGCCTGCGCTGCCCTAACGTTTGTTTGTGGATCCCCGTAAGTCCCTCATTAGCATATTTGACTAGCAAATCAATGGTCTGTCTAGCGCACTTTTGCGTGGACGGATGCGCCAGTCTAACGAAATTACGCGGGACAAAAAAAGTAGATTTTTTGCGTATCTCGTTCTGGGGATGCCGTGCATCGAAACGCACGCGCACATTTCGACTTACGCACGTGCATCTCCTGTTGCGCAGGCGTAATCGCTCTGTGAATCTGGGCCTATGTTTTTTTCAACCCAAATATTGTAAAGCCTGCCTTACCTACACACGATCGTGAAAAAAAAAAGCTTGAGCAAAGCGCGGTGATGTACAACACGTACAACGGCACTATAAAGGGGTAGTTCCATTTGGATGGTGCCACCCTTGGGGCTGCTTTTGCTGATTTCGTGTTAGTAAAAGTTTGGTGAGAGACAATTCGCGCTTTTCAGTCTGTTACAGCGTGATGAATGTGCTATCTCCATTACGAACGGTAGTTTTACCAGAACGAGTGCTCCCATCTCATAACTTGCTTCAGAGCATGCGCATTTTTTACACGTCGTTAAAGCCCACACACGACCATTTTTTACTACATTAAAAACGACAACGTTAAAAACAATGCGAACATTTTGAGCATGTTCTAAATTTTTAATGCCAATTTTTAACGTTGCGAAAAATGCTCTGGAGCCCACACACGATCATTTTTAATAACATAAAAAAAAAAAAACATTTTTCACATCGTGAAAAACGGTCGTGTGTACGCGGCATAGAAGTCATTTTGTGGCCATGATAAGAAAGAGAATTACATTTAAAATGTGTTCAATACTGTACATTCTTTAACCTGTTCATGGCCTCAGTAATTCTACTCAGGTGGCTTTCTCTTTTTTTAATTTACAAAACAAATTGCACTTCTGTGATCCATAGGAGAAATCCAGCCAAACAAGCTTTGGCTGGACTTCTCCTTTAAAGTAGATGTTCAGCTTAAAACTAACTAGCTCTAAATCTACTCGCAGCAACATTCTAAGACTAATACATTCTAAGACCCTGTAAAATGAAATCACTATACATACCTTTTCTGAAGCTGGTCCGGTCTGGTCCCACGCTGGGCAGTCAGTGGCGGTTTCTTTGTGCAGAACAATGGATGCCCCAAAGTAACTCTATGAGTGACGTCACTTCCCAGGCATTTTCCAGCCATTGTCAGTTGTCCCCTGCACACAGCATCCACCGCTGGAGACAGGACTAAAGCAGATTCAGAAAGGTATGTATAGCGATTTCTTCTTTACAGGGCTAGATCGATTAGTCTTAGAATGTTGCTGTGAGTAGATTTAGAGATAGTTTTAGGGGTTCGTTTTAGGCTAAACTGCTACTTTAAGCTTATGATCTACCAGAACACACAGATCCTTCTCCACCACTGATCCCCTCAGTTTTGCTCCCCTAGTATGTATGATGCATGCATATTTTTAGGACCCCGAGTGCATAAGTTTTAATTTATCAGCATTTTAACATCATTTGCCACATAGTTGCTCAATTAAACAGAGCATTGAGGTGGGCTTGTAAGTTGTAGACATCCTGTAAGGAAGTTATTCCACTGCATAGCTTTGTGTCAGCTACAAAGACTGAAATCATAATTTTAATCCCATACCCTACATCATTTATAATTATATTAAAAAGTAAGGGTCCCAACACTGAACTTGGGGTACATCAGTCTTTTAGACAGTTTTCTATCCATTTACAAACTAATTTATCTAGGCCTGTAAAGTATACCACAGCCACTCCTTTGGTTTTGCTCACCTCCTCATAACAAAAAATCAGATTTGTCTGACATTTTTTTTTTCATGAATCCATGCTCTCCGTTGCTTAAAATATTTTTTACAGCAAGACCTCATCTATGTTGTATTTTATTAAACTTTCTAGTATCTTCCCAACTACAGAAGTTAAACTAACAGGTCTATAGTTACTTGGTATAGACTTTGATCCCTTTTTAAATATAGTCACCACATTGACCCAATCCAGTGGTACATTTCCAGTCATTCAAGAGTCCCTAAAAATTGAAAACAGGGGCTTTGAAATAACAGAGCTTAATTCTTTTAGGATCAGTGGGTGGATGACATCTGGTCCACCTGCTTTATCCAACGTTATGCTGACTAAATATTTCTGAACCATATCAATTGTGAGCCATTGTGGATCATCTGAGCTGTGTTAATACCATCCCCATTATGGACATGAACTCCCCCATGCTCCTTTTTATACACAACATCCTGTTGTGGGAAGGCACATGTAGTATATCTACTGTTTTTGGACCTTAATGGATGAAAACAAAGCTCCAGTAAGCAGTAATTGTACCTAGCACAACCTTATAACTCATTCTTATTATAATTTCAGTTTTCTTTGGTTCTTTTTCAGGTATCTTGGTGGCCTGGACTACTTTACTTACGTGTAGCGCCCCCTTGCTTTTTGCATGGGCGCTGCATTAAAACTAGTTCAACTAGGAGAGTTGTGATTTGTTTAGGTTGTTGACCTATGTCATCCTGGAAGGGTCCACTGGCTCGGACTGCATTCTGGGAATGTCATTTCATCCTTGGCCGTTAGTGGGAGCCAGCGGGACTTCTGACGGATGGAGTCTTCCTCAGCAGCCAATTGGAGAGGGTTTTTCCTCGCTGGGCATGCTGGGGAGGGGTATATCTGGGACCTAGGTCGGGTCTTAGGGGTGCTGCTTCTTCATGTGCACTGGGTCCCGGACTCGGGGTGCGGCATCCACCTTCAGGGTGTGCGCGCCCATTGACCCCGCCGGCACGGCCCGCCTGGCCAGGTTCCTGGGCCTTCCTGAGTCTCAGCCGGAGACAAGAATCAAGGGCTGTCAGTGACTTACTGGGTTCCCAAAGCTTAAGAGAATCCCAGACGGGGATTCGGTGACCAGGATGCTGGCAGGTATGCTTTACTGTCACCCGGTGACTTATGCTGAGAAATTGCTGGGAGGATTCGCTCTGTTCGCACATTTAGTCTATCCAAATTAACTGGCCTGTGGCAGAAGCCTAGAGCCGGGCCTGTGAGAGAGACCCGTTCCTCCCAGCCAGAATTCGAGGTTGCGCCTCGGCTGCCAGGTCTGTGTGAGAGACACTTGTCCGGGGGCAACTTACCCACTCAGTCTCATAGGAGTGGCGACGTGTGAAAATGTGTGCTACTAAGGGCTGATCTTTTCTCATCAACCTATTCTTCCTTCACCAAAGTTGATGTTGGCTAATGTTGGCCTGGAATTAAAGCATTGAGAAAATCTTTATTGACTGTGTGGACCTCCGTTTACTACTTAATTCTTCTGGTGCATCACTAGACCAAGCTGGGGTAATTTAATTTGCCGATCCCAAATAAAACCAGCGGGTCCTTCGGGGGTAGCTCTCCATACGTATACCACTGTCTCCCATTTAAAGCCGTGGTTGGTGCCCTCCACTTGACTGAGATGCCACAGAACACAAAATATGGCTCCGAGTCATACTTGATGCAATAAATATCTTTCTGGATCAGCATAAACTGCACACCAGTGACTGGAACACAGCTCCGTAGTGAAACAGTTCACATAAGATTATTGGATAGGCTTTTCTAAGCACATCACTTCAGTATGTCAGTTCTCAGACAGCTGGGAAAACTTAATTGCTTGGTGGGGTGGCGGAGAACATTTAGAACACATGTAGTCGCATTGTGCTTACATTGCTGAAGCACTGCAGCTCAACAGACACCAAAAATAACTGATCTCACAATCCATTTTGAAGGAGGTTCCTCCAGACTTCATGTTCAAGCACACCTTTTTTTGGTGTTTAGATGACACGTTGATCCCCAATGGTCACCACTCAAAATAGTCATAAAATATAAGATGGAAATCATGCCCAACATCGTAGGTTGCTTAATCAGTGTGAGAATTCCCTTATAAATTGAGTAGTCCCTCCTTCACAAATATTGGAGAAGTTTGAATTATTGAATCTTGTATCCAACCGTTCTTCCTTTCTATAATGTAACTGACTAGGCCTTAACCCGGGAGCAAACTTCAGTAATACAATGCAATCTATTTTATGCCTTTCTGTGTATATGTAGATGTAGCTCTGTTAATTATCAATTAATAGTAGTGAAGGTGAGCACAAGCGCAAAAAATGAGAGGGTCTCATTTGGAAGTAGACTGTATACAGCCACCAAAAGGGAGCACTTGACATGTGTTGCCTGTGCACTGTGATTACTTCTTAAAGTGGATGTAAACCCAAAACATTTTTTTGATGTCACAATGTAGAGTATAAGATTTCCTATCATCTGTGCCCGGTCTTGCCACACAGAGTGAATCCAGAGCTGAGCAATCCTCTTTTATTGTTCAGTGAAAATGAACAGTCTTCCAGATAAAAACCTGTCAAAATAAAAAGTCAGTTTTCTCTCTTCTTGCTTTGAGTGACAGGTTATTTACATATCTAGCTTGGACATGTTTATCATAACATGAGGTGATCCAAAGTTCATTGTATATTACCAGGATGTGTTATGTGGGGAGGGGTGTATTTCTCACATTTTATACTTTGGATCTCACCTCATATTATGATAAACATAACATAACATATGATAAACATGTGCAAGCTAGATATGTAAATAACCTGTCACTAAAAGCAAGAAGAGAGAAACAGACTTTTTATTTCGACAGGTTTTTATCTGGAAGTCTATTAATTTTCACTGAACGATAAAAGAGGATTGCTCAGCGCTGGATTAACTCTATGTGGCAAGATTGGGCACAGATGATATGAAATCGTATACCCTACATTGTAACATCAAGAAAAAAAAAATGTTTGGGTTTACATCCACTTTAGTGTTTGTGTTTCAGGGTCTATGAGAAATAAGACAGTCAGCAAAGAAGAGCTCACGAGTCATATGTAACATTGCAGTTATTGTCTGTCACTGGCTCCCCTTGCAGGCTCTCCTAGGAAGGCCATAGGAATGTGCTTGAGTGCTGGTTAAACTTAACAATAAACAGGATAATTTACCCAAAAGAACAGGCAATGATCAAATACTTGGCTATGTAGCAAAGCTCTTAGCCCTTACACTATAACATTTTTTCTTTACTTCTTTTTTTTTTTTGAATTTGCATGGAACTGAATGAAAGATGGGGAACAATATGTCTTAATGATTGGTGAAATATTCTGCCTATAAAATAGTTTGTATCAGTCTTTTAAATTCAAATAGGAAAAGCTGACCTGAAAACATAAATGAATACCTTTGATTGAACATTGTGTTAGCATTACTTTAATATACTGTATAACACATTCTTTATGGTACAAATGGAAAGTCTATTAAGTCATAATGCATTATCAAAATTTCACAATAAAGGCCCCTTCATCTTGCTACTACTAATGCCTTTTCACGGGAGGAAATTGAATGGGATTGCTGGATTCGTTTCCAGGAAATGTACTAAATGGGTAAATTAGTCTTCAAATAACTCAGCAGAGACCATCAGGTACTGTGCAGAATCAAAGCAGAGTAAAACTCCTGTTTAAAGTAATCAGACTAATATGGTAAAGAGGTGTTATTAAAGAATGACATGAATCAATAGAAATATATAAAATGTGTTGGCGACCACATAACAGCATCTTTCCCCCACAACTCGTTGTGGGATATGCTATAAACCTGCTGTTCCAGCAGCAAATCAAAGGTTATATGTTTATAGAGTATATGTGTATATATACTTTATGTATACAGTGCTCAAAATTTCAAGCCCTGAGCTACGAGCCAGACCTCAAGAGTTACTCGCCTCCAGTTGCCCCACCTAATTCATACACTGCCCTGCGCCTAATTGCGCCCCTAAACACCCCCTCGTAGATTATCTCATTGAATGACACTGTTAAATGTTTTATGAGGAATCAAGTTACACAATTAAATATTGCCAACAAGAACTTTAACAAAATGGGACAGGGCATGGGGGCAGACCAGAGGGACAGGGCACTGGGGACAGACCAGAGGGACAGGGCACTGGGGGCAGACCAGAGAGACAGGGCACTGGGGGCAGACCAGAGGGACAGGGCACTGGGGGCAGACCAGAGGGACAGGGCACTAGAATTGGGTCTCTTTCCCATTCTCTTGTTATCTCCTCTGCAACTCCCATCCATCCTCTCTCTCCCCTCTCCTATTCATCTCATCATCAGGAGCCTGTGTGTGCGGCTCCACTTCCCCTTTTTAATCAGGCTGGCAGTGAGGAGAGGAGCTGCAGCACAGCGGGAGGGAGTACAATCCAGCGCTGAGATCCACACAACTGCACAGCCATTGACACCATAGCACAGCGCACACTGACACTGTACAGCACAAATTGAGGCCAGTCTGCTCCCAGTTCTCAGGCTGAACTGTTGGACACTTACTTAGAGCACAAGGAGAAGAAAACTGCACAAACTGGAAGGCTACCGCTCTCATGTCAGGGCAACTTTCAGTGAGTGCTGCACCGGAGTGGTAATTTTCGCAATCCTCCACCTCACTCATTACTTCCTGCTCCCTGCTCTCCAGCTACATTCGTCGGAGGGAGGGGGGCAGGCTCAGAGAGATCATACTGTTAGGTCCCATGGCTTAATCATAATTGTAAGGAGAGCACCTGTGTACTGCTCTGCCTGTGCGTGGCTCATCAGACTACTTTTCCCGAGCATGCACCTTTCCTCTTCGGCCACCAATCGCATCGGGACTCTAAGTGTAGGCACAGATTGGAGGGAGATTGGTAATGCAGCCCTGTCATCACTCGCCCCTAGCTTAAATCCACTCGCCAAATGCTAGCAGGCGAGTGGAAATTTTGAGGGCTGATGTATATATATATACTGTACAAGTCATGAAGAAGGACTATATTAAGGTAAGTTTTCATTCCCTAATTACCATGATTGTAATATGCTGTGAACGTCCCCTTTGTCCCCTTGCATGCTGTAAGCTTTTAATGCTCCTTTTTTGGCCTACATGCATATTTCCCTTCACTAACCTCTCCAGCATGCTTTCCTGGGCCCATACACGCCTAGCCTAGTCACTTACCAATGTATTTTGTCAGCTCCATTGTAGTGCTTTACCCCCCATGAACTTCAGGCAGAGTGGCAGAGTCTTTTTTTGGAGGCCCCATACTCATCTATAACCCCCCCCCCCCCTTAAAATGTGTACGAATGTTTTTATTCTCATGAACTTCAGGCAGGGTGGCAGAGTCTTTTTTTGGAGGCCCCAAACTCAGCTAGAACCCCTCCCCCCTAAATTTTTGCCAATGGGCCATCAGAGGGGTGAGAAATCTGATAATTGGGCCTCCTATTTTGGCCTTTTTAAAATACTCCTTTAAATAAATGTTATACTGATGTTGACCAATAATGTTTTTGTGTAATCTGCTTGCAATGTTTATGTGCAAAAGTACTATTTTTTTCTTGTTTTACTCCACAGTTTCCTTCCACGCCACAGGAATGGCAGACTATGGCATCCCAGTTTGCCCAGCGGTGGGACTTCCCCAACTGTGGAGGGGCAATAGATGGAAAGCACGTCTGCATCGTGCCACCACCCCATCCGGGGTCGTACTATTTCAACTATGATGGTTTTAATAGTATTGCGTTAATGGCGCTGGTATCGGCACAATATGAGTTTATGTATGTGGACGTCGGGAAGAATGGCCGGATGTTGGATGGTGGTGTGTTCGCCCAGACGGAATTTGCCCAACATCTCCAGACTGGTGGCCTGGCACTGCCACCTGATTAAGACAACGTGGAGGGACTTCCGTTTGTTTTTATTGCTGATGAAGCTTTCGGACTGGGACCACATCTGATGAGGCCATTTCTCCTGAGGACTGACACCCTGGAGAGGAGGGTTTTTAATTACCCGCTGGCCAGAGCCCGAAGGGTTGTTGAGAATGCCTTTGGGATAATGGCCAGCCGGTTCCGCCTGTTTCTGACAGCCATCAACATGGTGGAATACAAACTGAATCACATAATCTTCAGCTGCTGCATCCTGCATAATTTTTTTGCAGAGACATTCTTTGAATTATATTACAGTTGGCCCTGAGGCCAGACTTTCAGATAATCCACTGATGGGCCTGGATATTGGCCGTACTGGCTTGACCCCCCAAACCGCCCGTAAAGTACGGGAGAAATACGTTGATTACTTTACGGGTGGGGGGGCCATCGCTATGCCAGAAAATCTCTAATTTTTTTACTAAAAATAAAAAGTAAATTCTGTGAAAAGCTAGATTTGTCATTATTGCTTGTGTTTCTTTTATCTGTCTCCCAGGTTCTCATAGTGCACTTTAAATGACAAGTGGATTTGTCTTTAGTAAATATTGAGCATAGAAAGAAGAAGCCACACACTGTAGATTAGAAAAGTATTTTTACTCTCTGCACATTCATATGTGCATTATAAAATTTTGTTAAAAAATCAAAACTTTTTTTGAATTTTTTTTTTTGTTTTTTTTTTGCATAAACAGTTATGTTTGAGTCCCCGACCGGCCCGGAACCTCTCTACTGGCCACCTCCCTTTCATCTTTCCATTACATTGTCAAGAAGGTATCCACACATACCTGGTTGCAGTCCCCTAACAACCCTCTGTGGTTCAACCCTAATATGCAGGAACTGTACTATCTTCCCGATCCCAATCGCTGGGACACTAAGGGCGTTAAATACCTATGTCACTTGTATAACACTCAGGGCTTTAAAACCTTCCCTAAACTACGCTTAGATTTTGACCTACCAAACTCATACTTATTTTACTACTACCAGCTTCGGCATGCTATACAGGCCCAGTTTGGTTCCCTGAAAGACCCCACTAACCTGCCACCATTGGAAAAATTGCTCCGACAACCAGATCCCACTAAACTTATTTCCACTTATTACGCAACCCTGCTGACCGATTCTAACCCCAGATTCCATAGAGCTCAGTACAAATGGACCTCTATGGACATCTCCTTAGGAGGGCTGAGCATGCATGGGTTTTTTCTCCGTCGGAGTTCCACACAGATGATAGGAATTTCCTATCGTTTTTTTTTTCCATCGGAAAAAAAATAAAACGTTCTATTTCTAAACACCGACGGAAAAAAGTCCAATGGGGCTCACACATGATCGGAATTTTCGATGAAAAAAGTCTGATCGTGTGTACGTGGCATTAAACTGCACATCACCCTGAACACACCATCCTCACTGTAAAACCTGGTGGTGGCAGCATCATGTTGTGGGGCTGCTTTTCATCAGCAGGGACAGGGAAGCTGGTCAGAGTTGATGGGAAGATGGATGGAGCCAAATACAGGGCAATCTTAGGAGAAAACCTGTTAGAGTCTGTACAAGAAGTTTACCTTCCAGCAGGACAACGACTCTAAACATACAGCCAGAGGTACAATGTAATGGTTTAGATCAAAGCAAGAGCGGATCCAGAGTATAGTCTCAGGAGGGGCACTGTCAGAAAATAAGGTGTTGCTTACAGAACTCAATTAGGTGTCCGATGTGTCCGCTGCAATGTTGCAGTACCACTAAAAAATCAATGATCGCCGCCATTTCTAGTAAAAAATATTTAAATATAAATGCCATAAATCTATCCCATAGTTTGTAGATGATTGTCAGGGACTGCAGACATGGTACAAGAGATGGTCAGAGACTGTAGATGTGGTACAGGAGATGATCAGAGACTGCAGACGTGGTACAAGGGATGGTCAGAGACTGCAGACGTGGTATATAAATGCAGTCTCACTTTTGTCTATGAATGCAGTGCCACTTTTGTATATGAATGCAGGCCCACTTTTGTATATAAATGCAGTCCCACTTTTGTATATATATGCAGTCCCACTTTTGTCTATGAATGGAGTCCCACTTTTGTCTTTGAATGCAGTCCCACTTTTGTCTATGAATGCAGTTCCACTTTTGTCTATGAATGCAGTTCCACTTTTGTCTATGAATGCAGTCCCACTTTTGTCTATGAATGCAGTCCCACTTTTGTCTATGAATGCAGCCCCACTGTGCATGGCACTCACCATGGCATTGCCTTGATTACACACAGCAGTCCTCTCCCGACGTGTGTCATGGAACAACCAGGAGCTGTAGGTCTGTGTTCGGCAGAGCAGTGTGCTCTAGCAAGGTCCCCCCTAGATGGGCTTGTGTGATAGACAAAACACTGATTCAATCAGTGTTCCATCTCCGTCTACTATCACACGAGCAGGTCTAGCACAGGCAGCACAGCCGAACACAGATCCAGCTCTCACACATAGCCAGAGATGCCCGATGTCATACACGCAGGAGAGAGGGGAGCGCTGCAGTCAGCTACAGCTCAAAGCAGTCTCAGGACAGGCAGCCTACTGGCCCTGGTGATGAGAGAGGGAGAGTGAGAGTGAGTGCCCTGTTGCCCCCCCCTGGATCCGCCAATGTATCAAAGCATATTAATGTGTTAGAATGGCCCAGCCAAAGTCCAGACCTAAATCCAATTGAGAATCTGTGGCAAGAATTGTAAATTGCTATTCACAGATGCTTTCCATCCAATCTGACAGAGCTTGAGCTATTTTGCAAAGAAGAATGGGCAAGAATGTCACTCTCTAGATGTGCAACCTGGTAGAGACATACCCAAAAGAACTTGCAGCTGTAAATGCAGCAAAAGGTGGTTCTACAAAGTATTGACTTAGGGGGACTGAATACAAATGCATGCCACACTTTTCACATGTTTATTTGTAGAAAAAAAATTGAAAACCATTTATCATTTTCCTTCCACTTCACAATTATGTGCCACTTTCTGTTGGTCTATCACAATGATGGCGAACCTTGGCACCCCAGATGTTTTGGAACTACATTTCCCATGATGCTCATGTACTCTGCAGTGTAGTTGAGCATCATGGGAAACATAGGTCCAAAACATCTGGGATGCCAATGTTCGCCATCACTGGTATATCACATAAAATCCCATTAAAATTAATTTACATTTTTGGTTGTATCCTGACAAATAATGGAAAATTTCAAGGGGTATGAATACTTTTTCAAGGCACTGTATAAGACTAGCAGTAGCATTCATAATAGACTGAGAAGGCATAGCCTGTGCAAAGGTAGGCCAGTAAGGAGGAAGTTGCAGTAGTCAATGTAGAATATAACCAAGAAGTGAATAAGTTGTTTTGTAGTGTCATTAGTCAGGAAGGTTAAAGTAGGAAGATTTACATAGTTACATAGTAGGTGAGGTTGAACAAAGACACAAGTCCATCAAGTCCAACCTATTTGTGTGATTATATGTCAGTATTACATTGTATATCCCTCTATGTTGCGGTCGTTCAGGTGCTTATCTAATAGTTTTTTTTAAACCATTGATGCCCCCCTGCTGAGACCACTGCCTGTGGAAGGGAATTCCACATTCTTGCCACTCTTACAGTAAAGAACCCTCTACGCAGTTTAAGGTTAAACCTCTTTTCTTCTAATTTTAATGAGTGGCCACTTGTTAAACTCCCTTCCGCAAAAAAGTTTTATCCCTATTGTTTAACCACTTGATACCCGCCCGCCGTCAAATGACGGCATGCGGGATACTGTATTGTCCTGACAGGACGTCATATGATGTCCTGTCATTTAAAGCTGCTAGGGGCGCGCGCGCACCCGTTGCATCACTGCGAACACCGTGCGTGTGCCCGGCGGCCGCGATTACCGCGATGGCCGCCGGGCACACGCGATTGCCGACAATTGAGTTGGGACGTGGAGCTCTGTGTGTAAACACAGAGCTGCACGTCCCTGTCAGGGAGAGAAGAACCCCATCTGTGTCCCTTGTACATAGGGACACAATCGGTCACCTCCCCCAGTCACCCCCTTCCCCCTACAGTTAGAACACAATCTAGGACATACATTTAACCCCTTCCCTGCCCCCTAGTGGTTAACCCCTTCCCTGCTGGTTACATTCATACAGTTATCAATGCATATTTATAGCATTGTTCACTGTATAAATGTAAATGGTCCCAAAAATGTGTCAAAAGTGTCCGATGTGTCCGCTATAATGTCCCAGTTCCGAAAAAAAAAACGCAGATCGACGCCATTCCTAGTAAAAAAAAAAATCATAATTATGTCCCCTATTTTGTAGGCAATATAACTTTTGCGCAAACCAGTCACTATACGGTTATTGCGATTTTATTTTTTAATTTTTTTTTACCAAAAATATGTAGAAGAATACGTATCGGCCTAAACTGAGATAATTTTTTTTTTTTTAAATGGGATATTTATTATAGCAAAAAGCAAAAAATATTGTCTTTTTTCAAAATTGTCGCTCTTTTTTTTGTTTATAGCGCAAAAAATAAAAACCGCACGGGCGATCAAATACCACCAAAAGAAAGCTCTATTATTTGTGGGGAAAAAAAGGATGTCAATTTTGTTTGGGAGCCACATCGCACGACCGCGCAATTGTCAGTTAAAGTGACGCAGTGTCGGAAGCTAAAATTTTGTCTGGGCAGGAAGGGGGTGTAGGTGCACAGTAGGCAAGTGGTTAAATTGAAATCATATCCCCTCTCAAGCGTCTCTTCTCCAGAGAGAATGAGTTCAGTGCTCGCAACCTTTCCTCATAACTAATGTCCTCCAGACCTTTTATTAACTTTGTTGCCCTTCTTTGTACTCTCTCCATTTCCAGTACATCCTTCCTGAGGACTGGTGCCCAGAACTGGACAGCATACTCCATGTGCGGCCGTACAATAGTCTTGTAGAGTGTGAGAATTATCGCTTTATCCCTGGAGTTAATCCAGTTTTAATGCATGCCAATATTCTGTTTGCTTCGTTAGCAGCAGCCATTGCTGAGTCTATCATCTACAAGAACTCCCAGGTCCTTTTCCATCCTAGATTCCCCCAGAGGTTCTCCCCCTATATGCATTCATATTTTTGCCACCCAAATGCATTATTTTATATTTTTCTACATTAACCACTTAAGACCCAGGGCTTTAGGCAGCTAAAGGTACTGGTCATTTTTTGCGATTCGGCACTGCGTCGCTTTAACTGACAATTGTGCGGTCGTGCGACATGGCTCCCAAACAAAATTGGCGTTCTTTTTTTCCCACAAATAGAGCTTTCTTTTGGTGGTATTTTATCACCTCTGCAGGTTTTTATTTTTTGCGCTATAAACAAAAATAGAGCGTCAATTTTTGAAAAAAATGCAATATCTTTTACTTTTCGTTATAATAAATATTCCCCAAAAATATATAAAAAAAAAATTTTCCTCAGTTTAGGCCGATGCGTATTCTTCTATCTATTTTTGTTAAAAAAACGCAATAAGCGTTTATCGATTGGTTTGCGCAAAATTTATAGCGTTTACAAAATAGGGGATAGTTTTATTGCATTTTTATAAAAAATATTTTTTTTACTACTAATGGCGGCGATCAGTGATTTTTTTCGTGACTGCGACATTATGGCGGACACTTCGGACAATTTTTACACATTTTTGGGACCATTGTCATTTTCACAGCAAAAAATGCATTAAAAATGCATTCTTTACTGTGAAAATGACAATTTCAGTTTGGGAGTTAACCACAAGGGGGCGCTAAAGGGGTTAAGTGTGACCTCATTTGTGTTTCTAACTGTAGGGGGGTGTGGCTGTAGGTGTGACGACATTGATTGTGTTCCCCTATAAAAGGGAACACACGATCAATCACGGAGCCACAGTGAAGAACGGGGAAGATGTGTTTACACACAGCTCTCCCCGTTCTTAAGCCCCGGGGACTGATCGCGGGACTCCAGCGGCGATCGGGTCCGCGGGTCCCACGGTCACGGAGCTTCGAACCGGGCCGCGGGCGCGCGCGCGACCCACGGCTGGGAACTTAAAGAGGACGTACCTGTACGTGCTTGTGCCCAGCCGTGCCATTCTGCCGACGTAAATGTGCAGGAGGCGGTCCTTAAGTGGTTAAGGCCCTCTCTTGTACTTTTAGATGCATTTTTTCATTGGTGTTAAGCCATCTAGGACTTTTGTTTGCTCTTTTAAATATATTACCCAATGTGGTGCACTGGCTAATGCCCTTATTTAATATGCTCTTAAAGCAAACCCATCTCTCCTCCATGTTCTTTGTTCCTAAGATTTTATCCCAATTTATATCTTCTAGCAAGGTTCACAGTTTAGGGAAGTTGGCTCTTTTGAAATTCAGTGTCTTTGTATTTCCCTTCAGTTTCGTATTTGTGTCATTTATACTGAAGCCAATTGACCTGTGATCGCTGTTTTCTAAATTGCATCCGTGATCAGGTTTGTATTGTTGGTAATCAGTAGATCTAGAACTGCTTTATTTCTAGTTTGTGCGTCTACCATCTGACCCATGAAATTGTCCTGCAAGACATTTAGGAACTGGCAAGCCTTAGACGAATGCGTGGTTTCCCCTGCCCAGTCTACGTCTGGATTATTAAAATCCCCCACTATGAAAACACCTCCCATCATTGCTGCTAATCCCAGTGATTTGATGTGGTGCCGAAGGAGAGGTCAGAGTGTACGATTACACCTAGCACCCTGACAAGTGCGGAGAAACCAATGGTTGTGCCATTTAGTTCAAAAGTAAGTCATGGGGGTGATTGGGAAGGAGGAAATATTACAAGCTTGGTTTTAGATTGATTGAGTTTGAGTGTGTGGTGTAACATCCATTACATTTGGGATACGCGAGGAAACCGAGGGGGTGAGCTGGGGAGTTAGTCACTAAAAAGGGTGCTAATAAGGGTGCCCTCTTGATGTACTGTATATACTCAGCCTGCAATTGAGAATTGTAGCCAGGTTATACATTTCAAAAGGGGTTCTTGTCTGTGACTTGTCTGTGACTGGGATAGCAAGTTAGTGGTGATCTATTGCTGTCTCAAAAGTCCCTTGGAGGCTTTGCCTACATGCTTGCCTTCACATAGTTTCATCGGATCTCATTGGTGCCTGGTGCTGTGGGAGGATGTGTCATTTGAGCAGTCTATATCTGGCTTGTCTTTCCCTCTGCAGGCACAAAGGGGGTACTGGGGGTCATGGCAAAGGTCGGCGATCTTCTGAAAAGTCTGAGTTGAGGACCTGTAAAGCTTCGACATCCAAAAAGTGGAAGGTGGTTGGGTGTTGATCCTGGGTAAGGATGGTAAACATGCCATTAACCTTTCACAATATAAGATGCAGCAAGCACCTCCATCAGAACGTGGTTCCTGCAGATTGGATGCAATCATGCAAAGGACATAGGAGGTGAAGTATATGGTTTAATAGGTCTGATAGGCCAAGGATTTTGGTGCTATTAAATCAAATTGACCTTTCTGTTTGATGCTTTCTTTAGGAGGTCTTCCCCTACTATGTAGAAGTAAAGTGTGCACTTAGAACAACCCTTGGAGATGGCTTTGCTGTGTGTCTGTGGCTTGGGATTCATTGGACTCAATCTCCAACTTCAACATTGAGTTTTGTCTAGCAGCATATTTCAGACTGCTGTGACCATAAAATTTGAGTCCTGGCCTGTGGGGGCTTGGGCCGCCTATGATGCCCTCAGGTTATTCCTGCAATTGTGGTTTTCAGTATCATCTATGCAAAGCTGCATTTATATAAGATACTGCTGCTGTTGTGCTGTCACCTTCTCTAAAATAGAGAGGTCACAATCTGTGGCTTTTCTAAATCCTTCCAAGTCTGCTGCGTGCATCTCTAGGTCCTACAGTTGTTGTTTGATCCCATCTATTTATTTTTGTATAGTTACTCCCAGTCAGTGTGTCATCACGTCTATATCTTGCCTTGTGTGGACAGAGTGTAGCATGTCTTGTAGCTTTCTGTTTATCTTTCCCTGGAATGGGCTCTGAGATGTGAGAGAGAACTCTTATGTGGATGGGGAAAGATCTCCGGTGAGCTGGAAAGTTTGCATTGGACATCAAAGAGGGACAAGGGGCCAGCTGTTATCTGACAATGAGTACAGTAAGGTATATTGCAGGAAGTCATTCCTATCTTTTCCCTATTGATGAGGCAGTAGAAGGTGTAAGCACCATTTGGCTGGGTTGTGTGTCCCTCAGGCCAGCTTCTGTGCTGCAATGTAAGCATGGATGTTCACAGTTCTGGCATGCTGCGCAGGTCTACATGTGTGTCTCATCTTGACCATGAATTGTTTTCATGGAAAATGAGTCGCTAAACTACAAGTTTATGTCCAACTTAGATAGAGGTATAAAAGAAAATAGATACTTTCAGGAATGCCAACTTACTGAAAGTCAAAATGATTTAGTATGCTTTAGTATGCTTGGAAGATAACATGCCAAAGAAGAATCTCAGAATAGTTTGTTAAAAGTTATTCAACTTTATTAAAATTCCCATTCCCATTGCAGACGTGTTCTCTCATGAACAAAGTCAAGTTAGAAAAACAGTCAACTAGACCACTTTCCTACATCTGACTAAAGCCTCGTACACACGATCAGATTTTCGGACGACGTTCGTTTTGTTTTTTGTTGCATGCTAGTCTTATGTCGAAAGTGAACATGTTACTCACCGTACGAAATTTTTTAAATGAACTACTTCAACTTCATAAATGATGTAATGTGTTGAATAGTTTTGTATGTATTCTTTTTAGGGCTGTGCAAATTTTTTTGATCGATTAAAATTCTTTTGATTGGTACTTACCTCTCCGCCGGCTTCTGGGCCTTCAGGGAGTTCCGTCGGAGATCCGGTGACATCACGGACACCGGGGGGGCTTGCCGTGTCTATCTGAAGGGCTCATTTGCTGTGCCTTCATGTCTGCATGCCGGCGGGACCTTACTATCTGCCACATGCAAGGGCTGTTACACTTCCCTCTATCAACCTGGAATTCTACAACCATCCACTGGGAGTTGTGATAGTTCCCTTCATGGGACATCTACATGCCGATGGACGGACTGATGTTAACCTCTCCTCATCTGGATTTAGCAGTGGTATCGTTTTACACATTTTTATACCAGTATCATACTTAGCTACATGTTTTTATGACTGCTTTTGCTACCGTTTGGTATTACTTGCACCATTTTTACAGTTTATGTAGCTACATCGATTTTATCTCCAGTGCAATATTTATTTGGTTACATACTTGAAGACTGTAAAAGTTTTAATGCTATTCCCATCGAGCGCTGCTTTTGTGTGTTTTTTGTATCCTGCTATCCATTTTTCCAGTGGTTGGTAGCTGCACTGGTAATCAGCCTGCAAGGAGATCAGCTAAAAGTAGTTGGATCTGTATGTCTGTTATAATTAATCGAAATTAGTCGATTAAACGATTAAAACGATTAATCGAACACAAAAATTTTGATCAGTAACAGCCCTAATTCTTTTGTTTCTGAGCATGTGTAGTCTAATTAACGGACGTTGTGTAAACATCCGACAAAAATTTTATAGTCTGAACATTCAGCTTTTGTCGGACAAAAAAAATCAGAATCGGCTGTCGAAAGTACTATACTAACGATCGGAATATCGTCAGACTAAATTTTACTTCGTATTTTCGTATTCTTAAACCTACTAAGGGCCATTCTTACCTAATTGCAAAACATACAGTAATATTGGAGTTAACGTTGTAGTTTTTAAATATTTTAAAGAAACAATAAATATTTAGCAATTAATTATGTATATTTTATTGGTGCTGTTTATCATTCTTGCCTGATAAAGGGGTAAAATACATTTTTTAATCATTCAGATGCAAATAAAGCTAAAAAATAATTATAGCATCTCATGTAATTCATGTTGCTAAACTGGCTGCCAAAATAGAACACAAAATGTAGTCCAAAATTTTCATTTTTAAAATAAGCGTCAAATATTAAAATGGGGGAAATAACAATAGTGATCCTTTCTATAGCAACCAGTCAGGCATTACATTTCATAATTTAATTTCATACCTGAGCTACAAACGAAGATGTATATAGATTGGTTGGGTGGACAACATTTGCACATTTTCCTTTTCTCCAGACATTATAAATCTATTTGAATACATTTTATAGGTTAGCTTGGCCTTACAGCTGACCCTATAGAAGAACTGATGTGCGCTTTATATCCTTGCTCCCTAGATGTTTATGATTTTGCTATCATTTTACTATACTCTCCCACTTCAGTATAAATGATTAAGTGCGTGTTGACTTTGGCTACAATACAGAATAATATTTTACTTCTGATAACGTGACTATCGTGCTGGTAAATTTCCAGGCAGTGTTGGGCGTTCTTGCCTGTGGCTTTATAAGACTTTTCTCACAGAATTGATTTGTATGTTTTTCCTGTAAGTAACAAGTCTGCTGCTCTTTCAGTTAGCTTTGTATAATTTCTACATTTCCTGCTCATCTGCTAACAGGATATTAATGAGGAACATGGCCATCAGATGTCTACTTTATGTTATAAATTGATTTTAGAAGGTGTACACCCAAAAATGTATGCACATTTTCTATTATTGTTTTAAAAGCACAATTTACACAATCTTGAAATTTTAATGGAAGCCACTGTGTCAAAGTGCAAGTCTAGTGCTTAGACACAACTTGAAATCCAATAATAAGATCTATTAGTTGAACGAAACCCCTAGATACCAAGATTTTTCATTTACACCTACAGTATCTCACAAAAGTGAGTACACCCCTCACATCTTTGTAAATATTTTATAATATCTTTTCATGTGACAACACTGAAGAAATGACACTTTGCTACAATGTAAAGTAGTGAGTGTACAGCTTGTATAACAGTATAAATTTGCTTTCCCCTCAAAATAACTCTACACACAGCCATCAAGGTCTAAACCGCTGCCAACAAACGTGAGTACACCCCTAAGTGAAAATTTCCAAATCGGGCCCAATTAGCCATTCCCCCTCCCCGTTGCCATGTGACTCGTTAGCGTTAAAAGGTCTCAGGTGTTAATGGGGAGCAGGTGTGTAAAATTTGGTGTTATTGCTCTCACTCTTTCATACTGGTCACTGAAAGGTTAACCATGGTACCTCACGACAAACATGTCATACTTACCTCCACTGTGCAGTTTGTTTTGCACACAGTTGCCCCGATCCTGGTCTTCTGGGGTCTCTCGTGGCTGTCTCGGCTCCTCCCCACAAGCGCTAACCCCCTTCATGGGAAGCTCTCTCCCAGGAGGGTTAGGTTGCGGGTGCGCTCCTGTGATACAGTCGGCGGCTTCATTGGATGTGATTGACAGCAGCGCAAGCCAATGCCTGCACTGCTATCAATCTTCAATGACAAGCCGCCTCAAGCAGGGGGAAACCATTGCGGGAACGAGCCCAGATTGCAAGGTGTTTTTTTTTCACCTTAATGCATAGGATGCAATAAGGTGAAAAAAAACACAAAGCTTTACAACCCCTTTAACATACAAAACAACATATAGAGTGCAGCAGTCAGGATGAACCCTCTGATCACATCAGAGTCCCTTCTTTCATCAAACTGCCCCATAGACTCTGTGGGCCAGTCAGTCAGTCAGTTAGTCTGTGGGGTAGTATTATTGACCGACTGACTGCCTCACAGAGTGTAAGCAGCTAGCTACCTCGAAGGCTTTGGAGAGAAGCGAAGGCAAGGTGGACTGGGCAAACAGGTAGCAGGCATTGTGGCTGTCCCACTGCATTCCATTTCTATGCAGTGAAGGCTCAGGCTGTTGATCCTACTCACCCTCCAGGCTCCTTCGCACTCAAGGTCTCTGGGAGCAATGGGAATCTCTGAGGAAGCAGTAGTCTCTGCCTGGCTGTCTCTGGGAGCATTGGCAATCTTCATGAGGGCAAAGACTGCTCTCACAGAGACTGCAACACAGAGATTACCAGTGCTCTCAGACACTGCCTTACAGAGCCTTCTTGGCCCACAGAGAGAGCCAGGGTGCTCCCACAGAGACTGCCTGACAGAGACACCAGCGTTCCTGCAGAGACTGTCCTGGGGAATTCTCCCACAGAGACTGCCCATATTTCCCAGAGATTGCCCCCATAATGTCCCAGAGGTTGCCACCATGTCATAGAGACTGTCTCTCATTGCAATTGAGCTAGAGGAAATACATTTTTACCTAGCAGTAAAAACGGTTGCTGGTTCTAGTCCCAACTACGACCTGCCTGGAGTTTGCAGGTTCTCCCTGTGCCTGCATGGGTTTCCTCCGGGTACTCAGGTTTCCTCCCACCCTCCAAAGACATGCTGGTAGGTTAATTGGATCCTGTCTAAATTGTCCCTAGTATGTGTATGTATGAATGTGTGTTAGGGACCTTAGAGTGTAAGCTACTTGAGGGTAGGGACTGATGTAAATGTACAATGTATATGTAAAGCAATGCTTAAATTAACGGCGCCATATAAGTACCTTAAATAAATACATATATCAGGTTCACTAATGTGTCATTGTACAATAGAATGGTTATTACATATCTTGCAAACGTGACTACAAAAGGCTAAATGTTGCACAATTTTCTTTGCTTCCACCCTGGGTGGAAGCAAAGAAAATTGCTTGATTCCCCCATCAGCACTGACTGTCAACACAGTCAGTGCTAATGGGGAATCCCTCCTGCAGTGCTATTGTGTCTTCCCTGCCGGCAGAACACAATGATTTGCGTTTCGGGCTATAGCAGGCAGCACTAATCATTTGGGAAAAACTTGACAGGCTGGTTGGACACAAGTAGATAGATGGATAGATCAACTTGTGTCCCAGCTGAACCAGCCAAATTTCAATCCATGTATGGCCAGCTTAATTCTTTCTTTTTTTTAAAAAAAAAGCAGCTTTTTAAAAATGATGAATAAATGTAAAAGCTGAGATTATCCTATTAGATCATATTATACAATTAGACCATTGATATCTGCAGGGCCAAACAATACAAAGGACTTTTTGAACAAAGGGTCTGTCCTTGGAATTCAGAGACAATTGGCAACTGTGACATTTCAAAACACCATCAGTTCTGTTGCTTCTTTTTATTATGTGTTAATTGATTGACTGTAAGGCAAGTGATGGATGTTGTTTTAGTAGCTGGCAAAAATACAAAAATCAGTTCTCTAATTGACCAAACGTCTGTACTCCAAAGGCATAGAGAAATGTATCAGCTTGCACCCTTCTTAACTAATAGTGTGTACAAATTGGAGCATTACTGGGATAGAACAGAGCTAACACCAGACACTCATTACAGGGGGGGGGGGGGGGGGTATTTCAGTGGATACCCTTACCGTAGCATGAATAAAAGAAGAAGCTATATATGTTGGGCATAGTTCAGTATGGTCTTATGAAATAAAGGATAACTTTACTTTTAATCAAGGCACTTTTAGGGGGGCACTGCTTGTGCAACAGAATCTCAATTTATTCCTATAGAAATGCCTTCTATTATTTATCCCCATGGTGGATGGCCTTTCTAAGGAAATAAAAAAATATTCTGAGATAATCTAGAACACTTGTTAAAGGGTAACTCCACTTTTGTGAAGAAAAAAAAATAAGCAAAATATAAAAAAAATAAGAAAAAAAATAGCAAAATATAGAAAAAATAATATAGTGTATACAATTGTGACACAAGTCATATTGTAATTGAATGTTTTTAAAAACTACCTTACCCTTTCAATCTGCAGCCATTGTCATTTTCTGAAAATGCAATGCAATATGGCTACCTGGATGTGTTCTGTACACAAAATGTATACTGATCACCCCCGAGAAACATAGGGCCAGATTCAGGTAGATGAGAGTATCTTTCCTCTGGAGTAACGCTTCTCATTTACGTTACTCTGAAGACCCTTTCAGCGCAAGTCCTGTAATTCACATAGCAGTTGCGCGTAAACTTGCGCCAGAGTAACGATAATGCGCTGGCGTAACCCGACGCAAGTGGAAGTGGGGGTGATCATATGTAAATGATGGGCGGAGCCCAGCGCAGAGGCTTACGTTCAGCGCATCATCCACGGAGCATGCGCAGTGAGTGCGGCTCCACTCGCCCCCTTGTGCGCATGCTCACAACTTCCGTCGGCACCACTTCCTGGGAAACGTCAGCGCAATGCGTTCCGCTGGGCGCTTAAAAGCGCTGGCGGAAATGCCATTCCGGCGCAAAAGTATTTCCGCTTCCCCCCACCCCAGGGAAGATACTTTTGTTTGGTGATGGCTGCTCCCGCTACCCCCAGAGAGAGGAGGAACCTGAATTTTAATGCCCAGGAGGTCTCGCTAATCATTTCGGCAATGGAGACGGATAATGCTTTTCTCCATGGCAAAAAAAGCCGGAAGACCAGCCGGGAGAGGAAGCAGGGCATCCTGGAGTCCATTGCTGCCAGGGTCAATGTCTTGGGCTACTCCACCCGGACTGCTGGGGACATACAAAAAAAAATTAATGATCTGCGGCGCAAGGTGAGGGACAAGGTGGCCTCCATCAGGAGGTATGAGAGGGGCACAGGTGGTGGTCCCCCATGTCCTGTCACCCTGACCGCAGAGGAGGAGGTGGTCGCACGCTGCCTGGAGAGGGAGCAGGTGGAGGGGGTCGCAGGCTATGACTCTGTGGAGGAAGGCACAAGGACAGGTAAGTGTTTTATAATCCCCTATTTGTTGTTTTGCATTTGGGGGGGGGAGGGTACATGTGCCAAGTGTGTGGGACCACCAACATGTGTCTGCTTTGTGTCATCCACAGATGACGGAGCTGGGCCATCATCTGTCAGCGTGCATTCCACCCCATCCCCCCCACGCCATCGTGTGCCCGAGCCACTGGGTGGTGAAGAGGTTGTGGAGGAGGAGAGTGGCCACACCACACCTGCCGAGGTGGTTGTAGAGGATCCTGCTGTGGCAGAGCAGGACTTTACCTTAGTTTTGTCTGTCTCCTCCCCTTCTCCTGGGCCGTCTGTCGTCCCCTCCCCCATCCTTGGAAGCCCCTCAAGGGCGACTCCTTCCCCCCGAGGACAACCATCTTCTGGCCCCAGGAAGGCGACCCAGAAGACCAGGGGGGTGTCTGATGGTGTCCAGGACCAGTTGGCGAGGGATCACGCCAGGCAGACGGAACAGATGGGGGCCATAGTTGGGCACTTACAGAAAGTGTCTGACAGCCTGGGCTCCGTTGCCAACCTCAGCAACGCAGTGCAGGATGTAAGCTGCAACTGCGCTGCAGTGGTCACCACTTTGGGGGAGGTGCAGGGGGATATTCGGCACCTTACTGCAGCCGTCCAGGCCAACACTGCTGCCATCCGGGACCAGGGGAGGCTGAGTCGGCGGGCCCAGCATTATCAGGTCACCCGTCAGCTCCGGATGCAGGCCCAGACGAACTCCTACCTTGGACGGATAGCCAGGGCCTTGGAGGGCACGCAGGCCACACCTGCCAGGAGTGGCCCACCTGGGGATCAGCCACCTCCAGATGCCCCCCCACCCCCACCCACTCCATCCAGGCAGCTGAGGAGCCAGAGAGGGGCCCCCAGAAGAAGCCCCCGGCATCCCCGATGAGGCCTTTTTTTTTTTTCTTGTTTTATATTTTTGGACATACTCAGGTCATGATTTATTTTTTTATTTTTCTCAGGTTATGAGATTTTGTTTATTTTATTTATCAGGATATGATATTTTTAATTTCTTTTTGTACTGCACACGGTCAGGAGTGCAGGGGACAGTGTGAATGGTGTGTGAATGTGAGGGGGTGGCACTCCTGAAAGTAAGGGGTGTCACCCTCGGCCGTGGTGGTGAAGTTAACACCACGGCTGTATGAATGACGTGTGAAAGGTGTGTGAATGGACAGTGACATCATTGGGGCCTTGACGCGGCGTTACTGCTCCCAACTCCTACATGCTGGACTTGGGCTAATCCAATGTGATGTGGATGTGGTGTGTGTGATCTAGGGACATCAGTGGTGTACACGCGTGCACTGTCTGTGTTATTAATGTTTTGGTTTAGTGTCCAAAGATGCCTACGGCGAGGACCCTCCTGACTGCTCTTCCATCAGCAGACTGGGTGTCCTCTGGCAGGTGGGGACTGTGTGGGTCGGGGGTCAGGTCATCACGTATGTCAATCTGCAGGCCTTTTTTCATAGCAAAGTTATGTAGTATGCAACATGCACCGATGATCTGACACACAAAGGTAGGGGAATACAATAGGGTCCCCCCAGACTTATCCAGGCATCGGAAACGGGACTTCAGGAGCCCGAATGTTTGCTCCACCACTGCACGGGTTTTGATGTGTGCTTCATTGTATTTTCTCTCTCCTCTGGTTTGGGGGTTCCGGAAAGGAGTCATTAGATGGGGTCCCAGTGCATATGCAGAGTCACCTGGAAGGGAAAAGACAGGAGAATGTTAGTCATGCATGTGCGACTTCTGTTGTGCATCACGGGAGGGGATAGTCATGCCTGACTCCCTTGTCACTCACCAACCAGCCAGCTGTCCCCATACATGTTTTGGTTAAATTCTGCTGGGATGGGGCTCTGATTGTATATGTAGCTGTCATGGCTGGACCCGGGGTGTTTGGCACGGACGTGCCATATGAGGCGTTGGGCATCAGCTATCACCTGTACGTTGATGGAATGCCAATGCTTCCGATTGCGGTATATGTGCTCTGTGGCACTGGGGGGCTGTAGGGCCACATGTGTGCAATCAATGGCCCCCACAGTGCGAGGGAATCTGGCAATGTTGTAGAAATCTGTCATTGCCTTCTGCCGCAGCTCCTCAGTGGTGGGTCTGATGAACTGGTTGGACATGCGTCTGAGGATTGCTGGGACAACCTGGTGCACACATCTGCTCATGGAGGACTGTGACATCCCAGCCACCACTCCACTTGTACGCTGGAATGATCCACTTGCAAGGAAATGGAGTGTTGCCAGGACCTTCACCAGTGGCTGCACTGCTTGTGAGCGGTGTGTTGGGCTGGTGATGTCATCCTGCAGGGTTGTGGTTAGTTCAAGTATTGCATCTGGGCTGAATCTGAAGAGGCGATACACCTCCTCATCCCCCATGCCAAAGAGGTTCATACGAGTGCGGTATATCCTCTCACGTGGCCGCCTTCTTGGTTCCAGGGGACCCATCAGTAGTTCTAGGACCACAATTGCCCCTGGCATGTTGGCACACAGAGGTGTTGTCCTTGCAAGTGTTGTTGTTCAGCAAGCTCCTATCGTCGGTAACGCTGCTGTAGCTGCTCTCCTGCTGACCTGTGACCGTCTGGAGTAAAGATAAAGCAGCCTTTTGTAGAAATAACTTTGCGCCGGACGGACCAGATACGCGCGGCGCATGTAGCCAGCGTATGGTGCTAATCCGTTCGCGAATTGGGAAATCTCCCTCATTTGCATATTTGCAGGGGAAATCAATGGGCGCGACTGATGCGCCCAGCGAAAATAAGCGCTGACGATACTCTGGCGTCGGAACGTTCCGCCGGTCGCAAATGACCCGTTATTGGGCGCATCTAGTTTGGTGGGTACGGGCACATAGAAATGACGGCGCATCATCACAGTTACGCGGCGCATATCCAAATACTCCAGCGCAAGTGTTCGTGAATCTGGCCCATAATTTTCTGCTTGTGTGATTGGCTCACTAATTTTCCCAGAAGTCTGCACTAAGTCAGATTTCAGGCATCCCCTAAAACAAAAATTTCATTTACGGTGAGATACTCCCAATATGAAATCACGTCTAAAGGGATGTAGGCCCAGCAGCTTTCCTTATTAGAGCCCTGGAGGTGCACAGCTGATTGATAAATATGAAACCACTCCCATTAGACTCACTTTCCCGCATGGGCAAAGAGAAACACACAGGGATTTTTTTTTCGAATCACAAAAAGTAGGAGTCTGCAACAAAGTTTGTTATAATTTAAATTTTTTGTTATAATATAATATAATTGCAATGTACATAGATCACCCAGAGGGGAATGTTTTTTTCATAACAAAAGTGGAGTTATGCTTTAAGTTAAATGACTGTGGGGCTCCCAGAAGGCTGCATTGTGACCATGTCGGACAAGCAGGGACATATTGTATAAGTATGGGGGAGGGAATGCTGGAGGAGGAAAAGGGGCATTTAAAACATAACTGTAGGATAAGTACTGAGATCTATCGTATTATGTCAACAGGCTTTGACAATCTCATGAAGCTTTTCAATAGTCTTTGACCATCTGCTATAACATGCCCACAGTGCCTGACCATCTCAGTAAAAAGCCTCGTACACACGATCAGTTCGTCCGATGAGAACGGTCCGAAGGACTGTTCTCATCGGTTAACCGACGAAGCTGATTAATGGTCTGATGTGCCTACACACCATCGGTTAAAAAAATGATCGCGTTAGTACGTGGTGACGTAAAACACAACGACGTGCTGAAAAAAATTAAGTTCAATGTTCCCAAGCATGTGTCGACTTGATTCTGAGCATGCGTGGATTTTTACCGATGGTCGTGCGTACTAACGATCGGTTTTGACCTATCAGTTAGGCGTCCATCGGTTAAATTATAAAGCAAGTTGGCTTTGTTTAACCGAAGGTTAATTAACCGATGGGGCCTACACACGACCGCTGTCCTCTGTTTAACTGATCGTGTGTACGCGGCCTAACATGTCCAGGGGCCCTGATCACCTACTGTCAAATATAGTGTATGTACAGTGGATTGAAAAAGTATTCATACCCCTTAAAAGTTTTGCACATTTTGTCATGTTACAACCAAAAAGGTAAATTTATTTTATTGGTATTTTATGTGATAGACCAACACAAAGTTGCACATAAATGTAAAGTAAAATAAAAATGATAAATGGTTTTCAATTTATTTTTTACAAATAAATATGTGTAAAGTGTGGCAGCCACCTTTACTCTGATAGCCCTAACTAAACTCTAGTGGAGCCAATTGCCTTAAAAAATCACCTACTTAGTAAATAGAGTCCACCTGTATGTAATGTACTCTCAGTATAAATACAGCTGTTCTGTGAAGCCCTCAGAGGTTCGTTAGAGGACCTTAGTGAACAAACAGCATCATGAAGGGCTAGGGAACACACCAGACAGGTCAGGAATAAAGTTGTTGAGCAGTTTAAAACAGGGTTGGGTTATAAAAAAAATATCCCAAGCTTTGAACATCTCACAGAGCACTGTTCAATTCATCATCTGAAAATGGAAAACGTATGCACAACTGCAAACCTACCAAGACGTGGCTGTCCACCTAAACTAACAGGCCAGGCAAGGAGAGCATTAATCAGAGAAGCAGCCAAGAGGCCTATGGTAACTCTGGAGGAGCTGCAGAGATCCACAGCTCAGGTGGGAGAATCTGTCCACAGGACAACTATTAGTTGTGCACTCCACAAATCTGGCCTTTATAGAAGAGTGGTAAGAAGAAAGCCATTGTTGAAAAAAATCTGTAAGAAGTCCCATTTGTAGTTTGTGAGAAGCCATGTGGGGGACACAGCAAACATGTGGAAGAAAGTTCTCTGATCAGATGAGGCCAAAATTGCACCTGAACAAAATGCTATGTGTGGCGGAACACTAACACTGCACATCACCCTAAACTCACCACTCCACCGCAAAACATGGTGGCATCCTGTTGTGGGGATGCTTTTCTTCAGCAGGGACAGGGAAGCTGGTCAAAATTGATGGGAAGATGGATATCCGTTAGTAAGGTGTGGCAGGGTGTGGCAGGGTGGAGCTGGATGGACCAGGGTGGAGCAACGTAAGGGTGTAGCAGATACGCGGGAAGCCAGGGATCAGTTAGTTTGTCAGCCTGCAAGAAGCATTCCCTCCCTCCCTCCCTATATTCAGTGGTTGAGAAGGGCGTTGGTGGGATGGGGTGAGTATTTTTGACGTAGCCGTCGGCAGGGGTTACAGGGTTTTTGGAGGTCGGCCTAGGTGTAAGGACAGTATCGGGTTAATAGGAATTGGGGCTGTACCGGGTGCTATGTTTATACACTGTCCTCGAGTCGGTGTATTTGCGGCTGAGGGCCACTACAAGTGGATTGGGTGTTGGTACAGTCAGTTTTGTGGGTAGACCAGGTTGCCTCCAAAAAATCCATTATGGAAAATATTTTAGGAATATGAAAAGATATTTTGATAATTTTGTTATTGTTTTTGTTAATAAAATTGCGGCTACGGCCATTTAAATCCCAAGAGGTGGTCCTGTGCCTTATTTTAGATAAGTGGGAGAATTTGTCAAGAGTAGATTGGAGCCGTAATCTGCAATAAGTCAGTCATGACTCTGACCACGTTCTTTGGTGGCATTACATACCCGAAAAAATATATGTGCAGCCTTTCGTTATGTCGGGGGTCAAATTTGAGATCCTCTAAATCTAGTAAGTTAACCACCACTGCTCTAGAAATCTGTAGTGCCACAGACACTAGAAATCTGTGATCATCACTTTGGAAGTCATAACTACATATATCTGCATCCCAACCACTGTTTGAGATTAATTTACAATAGTTTTTTTTTTTTTTAGATGAAAGAAATACTATAATTTTAAGAGAATGATCAGTTTATCATAAATTATTCTATTTTTATTCCTGGGATAAAATGTTAAATACATGTTGGAAAAATACTTGTAGCTGTTCTGGACAATCGAATAGGCAATTTGATAAATAAATAAATGAATAAGTAAATACAATATTAAAAAAAATACAATATGTTAAAGAATCATGTATATGTTATAAATAATTGTTAGTTTAAAATTTAAATTAGAGCTGGGTGCTAGATAAATATTTTTTAATATTTAACGAAAGAGGCCCATGCTCAACTTTTGTCTTTCTGGCTGTGGCACTGTCATGCATACCTAATAGGTCATAGGATATCACCATTAAAAAAATACTGGCCCACATCTTTGTGCATTTTCTGGATCATTCATGTCTTTGACTTATTAATTAGACTAACAAGAAACCACTAAGACTGAATTCTCAGAGGGGAGTGGGTTAGGCATGGGGGAGGCATCAAGGCTCAGATCTGGTGACAGTAACATTGAAAGACAATAGAGCATAAGAGGGATCGTTGTCATTTTTCCCTCCATTGAAATAAGAGATGCAGAATTTGACCTTGTTTTTAATGACCTTGATATCAATCTACACATTGCTCTTCTCTAGTGTCAAAACAAATCTCAGTGATTGCAGTACCAACATGGAATCAGTACAGAACAAGATTACTCAAATAATAAAAACACAAATTCAGAAATTTAAGCTGCAGCATAAACATGCAGAAGCTGAAATCCCTTCCATGGTCATATATAGAAAAGTCTCTTGTGCCAACCATAAAAAAATCCTGCATTGGTCAATATCCAATAGTCAGTCTAACACACAGCAGTCTTTACTTTTTAGTTTGGGCAATTTGTGTTCCATTTTCAGATATTAGCATTGTTTCTACTAAGAGTCAATTGTCCATTATGAAAAATATTTTAAAGGCTAAGTTCACATTTCTGCAAAAAATAATGAATGCACATATTTTTGTAGGAAAAAAATTAGCATTTATTATTTCTTGCACAGGAGCCTGCAGAGCATCCACTGACCGTGGGGGGGGGGGGGGGGGGGGGGGGGAGGGGCGTGTCCTCCAGCTTTCTGCCCATAGCTCTGTATGGGCTTTCTTCCAGTTTCACAGGGAAGGGGGGATTGGGGTTCAGGGAAGGATGCTGTATCATGTCACACAATACACCTGGAATATGCTTGATAAAATATGGGCAGCGCCCTGGTGTAGTGGTTAGCACTCTCGCCCAGCAGCAAAAGGGTCGCTGGTTCGTATTTCAGCCATGACACTACCTACCTGGAGTTTGCATGTTCTCCCTGTTTTTCCCAGGAAAACATACTGAGGCAGGTTGGCTCCCCCTGGGTGAGCCATTGTAGTTGTACATTGGTCCCCCTAAGATCACTAAGGGGCACGCGCTATGGCGGAGAACATAAGGATCCCGTGTATATGTACTGATAAAATAACATAGAGGAGAGTTTCGGGGAGCTGAAAAAATACCCAACTGCTCCTAAATGTCAATTTTTACAGCAGCAGTATACATAAAGCCTAAAACTTAAAACTGTTTGCAAACACAGTGGTCTCCAAGCTGTGGCCCAAGGTCTGAATGCGACCCTTTGCTAGCCGTTATCTGATCCTTGAGAGTTGGGACACTTTTCTTCCCACTGATTTGAGGTACTATTCCTAACACTGATACCAACAGTGGGACATTATTCCCCCAACTGACACCAATGATGCTGTTCCTCCCTCCCACTAATATCAATAATTTGGAATATTCCATCCACTGACACCAATGATTGGGCACTATTCCTCCCACTAATACAAATTATAGGGCACTATTACATCCACTGACACCAATAATGGGGCACTATTCCTCCCACTGACACCAATGATGGGACAGTATTCCTTCCACTAATATCAATGATGGGGTACTATTCCATCCACTGACACAATTGATGGGGCACTATTATTCCTACTGAAACCAATGATAGGACATTATAACTCCAATTAATATCAATAATTTGGACTATTCCTCCCACTGATACCAATAAGACAGTATTATTTCTACTAATATCAATGATGGAGCACTATTTCATCCACTGACACCAATGAAGGGACACTATTCCTCCCACTGACACCATTGATGGGGCACTATTATTCCCACTGACACCAATAATAGGACACTATAATTCCCACTAATAACAATACTGTGTGGGTTTGCAACATCTCAGAATAGCAAAAGATACAAGCAATTGTATACAATTCATAAGGAAAGACTTGTTAAGAGTTTCTGCATTGATAGTAACAAAAGTAATTACTGCAGAAAAACTTTCGTGCCCCTCGTTTTGTGGAAAACACGTTTTATGTATATGCTGTCACACCTATTAAATTGCTCATTTACCCAGTAGGAATAGAGGCTCTTAGGTGTTTCGAGACCTATAAAGGGTTTTGCTGCATTAACCATGAAATTAAATTATAGCTCTTTCAGCCCCTCAGGTCCTCCATGTGGTAAAGCAGCACTGCCAATGGTTTATATAAATTAAGTTTGCTGAACTAAACAGTAAAACAATGAGATAAGGATGAATAATGGAACTTAATGGGCCTTCTTCCGCGGAAGCATGTCATAGAAGAATCATTTCATCTACCTGCCAGATTTCCATCCTTTAGAAATGAGAAAATAGAGAACATAATCAGTTTTTATATATTCTAATTGTTTCGTTCTTCAATGTTAATGAAAGGTCATTTCTAGATAACCTAGAAATTACTATAAATTAAAAAAACAAGCTACATGAAAAATGTAGGCACCTCATACCTTTAAGGCCACGTACACACGACCAAATATATCTGTTCAAATCGGTCTGACAGACCGATTTAAACAGATATGTCTGCTGGCTGTTTTGGTTTGATAGCTGTACACATGATCAAACCAAAATCCCCGCCGGCAGACATCGCGGTGACGTGGCGGTGACGCCACCACGTCACCGCACCAGGAAGTAAAACACTTCCGCGCATGCGTCGAATCCATTTGACGCATATGCGGGCAGATATGTCTGCTGGTTAGCGTACTAACCAGCAGACATATCGGTCTGACGGGTTCCCAGCAGACAGATTTTAAAGCAGGCTTTAAAATCTGTCTGCTGGACAAATCCGTCTGCTCGCCCGTACACACGATCAAATCTGTCTGCTGAGACGGTCTGTCAGACCGTTTTCAGCAGATAGATTTGTTCGTGTGTACAAGGCCTAAAGCAGACTACTCAGTCCTCAGTAGTAACCCATTACTGTTATAGGGGGCCTCACTGTCCACCCTAAGCAGTACTTCACCTGGAAAAGTCAGTATTTCAATACTTGTGTGTCGTCGTTTTATATGCTTGTATTTTATAAGGTTTAGAGTAAGACAGGGCATCTTAATAGCATCATGGGCCCCTGGACAAAGTATTGCACTGGGGCCCCTACGACCCAGCCCCAATTTACACACCTACTAGTTGATTGAATTAAACATATATTTATTAGTACTTTAAATAAAATACATTTTGAACAAAAGAAAAACATGCCACAAATCAAAGACTAATCAATACAGTACAGGTGGGGAGACAGAAAGGCACAGTAAAGGGAAGGGGGGAGTACAGGATGCTGCCTGGGAAACGGCCATCCTGGGACAGCTTTGTAAAAAGTGTGACTGTCCCGGCAAATCTGGGACAGTTGGAAAGTACAATGTAATGCAAGATTATTATGGGGCCCTCATGCACCTGGGGCACTGCCCAGGGGTGCCCATGCATTAAGACAGCCCTGGAGTAAGCACTGAGTGTATATGTTGTGACAGTAGGCAGGTTAAATCCCCTGGTTGCGTCCAAGAGGACAGGTATATCTCTCCTAGATTCAGGCTTTATGCCACTTTGTATCTCTAGGGGGAGTGCTGGGAGTCCTGCTAGGAGGACTTGATTACCCCAGCTGTTTCAGGTGGGCTCGTTAGGGCCTCTTGTAAAAGCTCCCAGCATGAATAGAGTGTCACTCCAAGCTGGAGGCAGACCTGTGTGGACTGTCAGTGCTTTGTGCTGTGTGCGGTGAGCTAAAGCTTGTGTGGCTATTCCTAAAACATTTAAACTCCAGGGAGTCAGGGACTGGGGCAGCACAAGGCTGTACCTAGTTGGTAGTTAGGGACACCAGCGTGTGTAGCAAGCAGGTCAAGTTGACCAGGATTTATTTTTGTTATTTCTTTTGTTTTCTGTCATAATTTTTTGTGGTGTATTTAAAATAAAACCGCACCTTTTTGTTTTCTCCTACCACGGTCTGCTGTGCCTAGTTATTTTCTGTGTGCTGAACCCTTCCAGGGAATCGCACAGACCCGCTGCCGAGCTAGCCCCTCACAGTTGGTGGAGAACCAGCGGCAGTTTTTTTTTATGGCCAGCATGGAGGAGATGCTGAAGCAGCTGGCTCTAGCAAATGCCAATCAGCAGCGGACAAATGCGACTTTGCAACAGAGCCTCGCAGCCCAGCAGCAAGCTCAACAACAGAGCCTCGCAGTACAACAGCAGACAAATGTGACTTTGCAACAGAGTTTGGAAGCCCAGCAGCAAGCTCACCAACAGAGTTTGGAAGCCCAGCAGCAAGCTCACCAACAAGCCCAGCAGCAATCTGAGGCCCGCTTCATAGACTTGTTGCAGAAGCAAGAGCAGAGACTACAACAAATGGAGACTTTGATACAGCAACGTCCGCAGACCAGTGAGGCAAGTGGTTCCACTAATACTGCATCATTTGGGGTGAGTCGTTTACTGACAAAAATGACTGGAGAGGATGATCCAGAGGTGTTTTTGACCACATTTGAAAGGACTGCTGAAAGGGAAAAATGGCCCAAGGAGCAGTGGGCTGGACTGGTGGCCCCTCTGTTAACTGGCGAATCGCAGAAAGCTTATTATGACTTAGAGCCTGACCAGGCAAAAGACTATGTTGTACTAAAAACTGAAATTTTGGCACGGCTGGGCGTCACCCTGGCTGTCCGGGCTCAGCGTGTGCATAACTGGACTTTCCGACTTGGAAAACCCCCCCGATCTCAAATGTATGATCTCATTCAACTGAGCAGGAAGTGGCTACAGCCAGAGACTTTGTCCGCTCCAAAGATTGTGGAACGTGTTGTGATGGATCGCTTCCTGAGAGCTCTTCCTACTCCCATCCAAAAGTGGGTAAGCCATGGAGAACCAGAAACGGCCGATAAGCTTGTCGATCTTGTTGAGAGGTACTTGGCTACAGAGAACCTGACTGCTTCTTCCAGAGACTCACGGACTTTCCCCCCTAAGACCAGACCATCCCCAGTGGCGGGTAAGATGATTCCAAGGGGTGAGGGTGGAGAGAGTGAGAGGGTGGGGGTTCTCCCTAGTGTCTGGCGAGAACAGGCTGGGAAGTCAAGGCATCAAGAGGCAGCAAAAAGGATTGTTTGCTACCGCTGCCGGCTCGAGGGACACATTGCAGCAAATTGCCCGGTTGTGGATGAACCCATGCAATGCGACTTTCTAAGGGACAGACGTCAGTCGCTGTTTGCGACAGTCGCATGCACTGCGATTCGTGGAACTGAGAAACATCTATGCAAAATGTCTATCAATGGTAGAAATTTTGTTGTGTTGCTAGATTCAGGTAGCCTGGTGACACTGATAAAGGCTGAATTAATTACTACATAGGTCTCTGGGAATAACAATGTAGCTGTTATTTGTGTGCATGGGGACACCCGAGAGTATCCGGTGACTACAGTGTGTTTTGAGACCTCCAAAGGTACCCTCTCTCATCCGGTGGGATTAGTGTCTAGCTTACCACATGATGCCATTGTGGGAAGGGATTTTCCAAAGTTCTGGGAACTGTGGGATTATCCTGAGCCCCCCACTGGTGCCTCTACATACCAGAATGCCTCTGAGAATGGTGAGGACTCGCCAGAAGTCCCCTTGTCGGTATTGACAGGGGAGACGCAAGAAACTGGGGAAGAGCCAACATCCTCAGAAGAAAACATGCCATCTGTAGAGTTTTCTGATCTCGAGGTTCACAGGGAAAACGTTGCCACCGAACAGTTAAAAGATCTCACCCTAATAAAGGCACGGGAAAACATAGTGAAAATAGATGGCGAGTTAGTGAACCCAGATACGAACTGCACTTTCCCGTACTTCATCATAGAAAGGGACCTACTCGGGTGGCTCAAAGGGCAGAAGAAACCATTGAGCAACTTGTGGTGCCCAAATCCTACAGGAAGTTGGTGTTAGAGTTGGCCCATGGGCATATTCTTGGGGGTCATCTGGGGACAGAGAAAACCTGAGAGAGAGTGTTGCAGAGATTTTATTGGCCTGGGGTCGTGAAGGAAATAGAAAATTATTGTTCCTCCTGCCCTGTGTGTCAGATGTCGGCACCTATGCCACATTTCCGTAACCCGCTAGTACCCCTTCCCATCATTGAGGTTCCCTTTGAGAGGATCGCCATGGATTTGGTAGGTCCAATAGTGAAGTCCGCTAGGGGGCATCAGTATATTTTGGTTATATTGGACTATGCCACCCGTTATCCAGAGGCTATTCCTCTCCGAAATACCTCGGCCAAAACCATAGCCAAAGAGCTATCTCTTGTTTTTAGCCGTGTGGGTATTTGTAAGGAACTGCTCACGGACCAAGGTACACCATTTATGTCCCGGGTTATGAAAGAACTGTGCAAGTTGTTCAAAGTGACACAATTGCGTACATCTGTGTATCACCCCCAAACAGATGGGTTGGTTGAAAGGTTCAACAAAACCTTTAAACAAATGTTAAAGAAGGTGGTGAATAGAGATGGAAAGGATTGGGACTGTCTTATTCCCTATTTAATGTTTGCCATTAGGGAGGTACCCCAATCCTCTACGGGTTTCTCACCCTTCGAGTTGCTCTATGGGAGACACCCAAGAGGGCTGTTGGATATCGCCAGGGAAACTTGGGAAAGTGAGAGTTCTCCCCACAGGAGTGTGATTGAGCATGTCGCCCTGATGCAAGATCGAATTGCACAGGTAATGCCAATCGTAAAGGAACATTTAGCCCAAGCACAATTGGCACAACAGAGAGTGTATAACCGTGGGGCCAAGACCCGTACCTTCTCCCCAGGGGATAGGGTGTTGGTACTTATCCCTTCAGTTGAAAGTAAGTTCCTCGCCAAATGGCAAGGCCCCTACGAGATATTGGAAAAAGTGAGCGAAGTGAATTACAAAGTCAGACAACCAGGAAGGCGAAAGCCCGAACAGATCTATTACATCAATCTGTTGAAACCCTGGAGGGATAGGGAATCCCTAGTCGCAGAAACTTTGTCACCAGCTCAGTCTGATTGCGTGATTCCTGAGGTAGGAATAGCAGTCACCTTGTCAAAGCCCCAACAACAGGAGGTTAAGGAGTTTGTGCTTCGCAACAAAGAGGTTTTCTCTGAGCTGCCGGGACAAACGTCTGGGGTAGAGCATGATATTATAACCCCGCCTGGTGAAAGGGTGAAGTTAAAACCCTATCACATCCCAGAGGCCCGACGGGAGGCAATACGGGAGGAAGTACAGAAAATGCTTAAGTTGGGGGTGATAGAGGAATCCCAAAGTGATTGGTCCAGCCCTATAGTCTTAGTGTCTAAACCGGATGGGAGCTGGCATTTTTGTAATGATTTTCGACAGCTGAACAAAGTTACAAAATTTGACACCTACCCCATGCCTCGTATCGATGAGTTAATCGACCGGCTAGGAACAGCCCGGTACATGACAACTCTCGATCTCACAAAAGGGTATTGGCAAATTCCCTTGGCTAAGTCGGCCAAAGAGAAAACCGCGTTTGTAACCCCAGATGGGGCATTCCAGTATAAAAGGATGCCGTTTGGGTTACAGAATGCCCCGGCAACCTTTCAGCGGAAAATGGACCAGATTCTGAGGCCCCACCAGAAGTATGCTGCAGCTTACCTGGATGATGTAGTTATCCATAGCCCAGATTGGGCCTCACATCTGCCTAAGGTGCAAGCAGTCCTAGACTCTATCCGGGAAGCTGGGTTTACGGCCAACCCAAAGAAGTGTACCATTGGACAGGAAGAGGCCAAATATCTTGGGTACACCATTGGGAGGGGAGTGATCAAACTCCAAGTCAATAAAGTCGAGGCCATACAGAATTGGCCGCTTCCTAACAGCAAGAAGCAGGTACGGGCCTTTCTGGGAATCGCTGGTTATTATCAGCGATTTATTCCCCACTTTGCCTCTTAGGCTGTGCCATTAACCAACCTGACCAAGGGGAAAGACTCGGTCATGGTTAAGTGGACCACAGACGCGGAAGCAGCCTTCCAGGCCTTAAAGAAAGCTTTATGTAGCCAACCAGTCTTGTACTCCCCAGATTTCTCCAGGGACTTTATGGTACAAACAGATGCCTCTGACGTGGGGTTGGGAGCAGTATTGTCCCAGGTCTGGAATGGGGAAGAACATCCGGTCATTTACCTCAGTAGGAAATTAAAGTCCCATGAGGTCAATTATGCCACTATTGAGAAGGAATGTTTAGCGGTGAAATGGGCTCTAGATTCTCTTAGATACTACCTGCTGGGTCGGCATTTTGACCTAGTTACGGACCACACTCCCTTAAAGTGGATGGCCCAAAAGAAAGAAACAAACCGAAGAGTAAACAGATGGTTCCTGTCCCTACAAGAATTCCCTTTCACTGTAAAACATCGCCCTGGCGTCCAAATGGGGAATGTGGATGCACTGTCTCGGGTGCATGTCTGCCTGAATGCTGGTGTTCCAACCCCAAGGTTGAAACAAGAGGGGGGGTATGTGACAGTAGGCAGGTTAAATCCCCTGGTTGCGTCCAAGAGGACAGGTATATCTCTCCTAGATTCAGGCTTTATGCCACTTTGTATCTCTAGGGGGAGTGCTGGGAGTCCTGCTAGGAGGACTTGATTACCCCAGCTGTTTCAGGTGGGCTCGTTAGGGCCTCTTGTAAAAGCTCCCAGCATGAATAGAGTGTCACTCAAAGCTGGAGGCAGACCTGTGTGGACTGTCAGTGATTTGTGCTGTGTGCGGTGAGCTAAAGCCTGTGTGGCTATTCCTAAAACATTTAAACTCCAGGGAGTCAGGGACTGGGGCAGCACAAGGCTGTACCTAGTTGGTAGTTAGGGACACCAGCGTGTGTAGCAAGCAGGTCAAGTTGACCAGGATTTATTTTTGTTATTTCTTTTGTTTTCTGTCATATTTTTTTGTGGTGTATTTAAAATAAAACCGCACCTTTTTGTTTTCTCCTACCACGGTCTGCTGTGCCTAGTTCTTTTCTGTGTGCTGAACCCTTCCAGGGAATCGCACAGACCCGCTGCCGAGCTAGCCCCTCACAATGTGTATATCTGGCTTTCATAATAATTAGCTTGATTTCCCAGACTTATTAACACTAAAATATAAAGTAATTTCGTAAAAACAATATTTCTATTAATTTCTTTAAAGGAGAAGTACAGCACAGGAGTGCAGTTTGTTCTGCTCTCCTGTGACCTGGTTTTAGCAGACAGCTGAAGCCCGCTGTCGGCTGATGTCACAGAGCCATTCAAGGCTCGGGAAAGTTCGCAACCATATGGTTGGGGTCCGTCTACATTCCTGGACCGACACCTGGCTCAGCCTCTGAGTGAGCAGCTTAGAGGCTGAGCCGGCTAATACTGCCCCCTCCACAGTTCAGTGCTCAAGTGATTGTGGGGGTGGGGGGGGGCTAGGTGGCAGAGCAGAGACATGGGACTGACAGTCACCAATGCCCAGGGAGCTCTGAGAATCGAGCGATTAGTGGTGTTTAATTGCTCAGTTCTCAGCCTTAGAGCCGGCAGGGGACAGATGTAGCATCGGAACAATGCTACACCCACCTAGGTAAGTAGGTGGGTGTACCTAAAGGGCAATGTTTTTGCAAATGTGCCCTGAGTTGATTTCTTGAGTCAATTTTTTTTTATTCTGTAAAATATTTAATATGTTAAAAGGGCTGGTGGGGGTCCTGTTCAAAGTTGGGCAGAGTACACATTATTGAATACCCTGCATGTAGGCACTACATTATTTTAAGGGACCCTTTTCTGCCTTACAATTACTCTCTAATGCTGGTGGGGGTCCTGCTCAAAATTGGCCCTAGTACAAGTGATTCAATATTGTACATGTAGTCACTACAATACAGTACTTTTTTTTCTGTAAATAAATTATACAGTAATGTTGGTTTCTTGATTTTAAAATTGTTGGTGGGGGTCCCTTTCAAAAGGGGTATAGAACAAGTATGTCAGTACTGTGCATGTAGATACTTCATTATTTTGAGGGATTTTTTCAGCAAATAAATTACAATCAAATTTTTATTTCTAGATTTTACAATGGCTGAGGGTCCTGTTCAAAATAGTGCCTAGTACATATGATTACATGGGGCCAGATTCAGGTAGATGGGCGAATCTTTATTTTGGAGTAACGTTTGTCATTTACGTTACTCCGCCGAAACTTTATGAGCAAGTACTGTTATTCACATAGCACTTGCTCCTAAAGTTGCGAAAATGAGCCAGCGGAATTCAAATTGGGCGGGTAGGGGGCGTGTATTATTTAAACTAGGCGCGATCCCGCGGCGAACGTACTGCGCATGCGTCGACTGTCAGTGCGCATGCTCCAAATTCTGTCAGTGAACGTCAATGACGTCAATCCCCATTCACGGACGTTTTACGCAAACGACGCTAAACTTTTTAAATTAGACGCGATGACGACGGCCATACTTAACATAGGATACTCCACCTAGGGGGCATGTTTTTCTTTACGCCGCGTATCGCTTACGGAAACGTCAGAAAGTCACTGCGTCGGGCCCGCATACGATCGTGAATTTCCGTCTCTCGCTGATTTACATATTCTTGGCGTAAATCAGCGGGAACGCCCCGAGCGCCCATTTTAAAATTGCAGTTCCGATACGATGGCGAAATACAGTTACGCCGCTCGTATATGAACTCAATCCCGGCGTATCTTGTTTTCTGACAACAGATAAGCCGGCTCAAAGTGTGAGTTATGCTGGCGAATCACTGATACTCCAGCGTAACTCTACCTGAATCTGGCCCATAATGTGCAAGTACGCACTACATTATGTGTGGGTTTGGGTGGTCTTTTTCTTCTAAATAATTATGCTCTCATGTTGATTTCTGGATTACAATTTGGCTGGTGGGAGTCATGTGGGGCATAGTACAAGTGATTCAAAACTGTGTACATAGGCATTACAACATGTTAGGAGATTTGTACAAATATAAAATAAATACACTATAATGTAATTTTTTTTGTTTGTTTTTTTATAAAACAATTGGCTGGTTTGTTTCCTTCTGACAAAACTGCCTAGTCAAAGTGTTTAAAGACTGCAAATGTACTCACTACAATATTTTGTGTTTTTTTTTCATAAAAAGCTGGCTGGTGTGGGTCCTGTTCAAAATGTGGCCTAGCCAAGGTGGTGCATGTTGTACCTCCTACTATTTTTTGGGGCTTTTTCAACAAAATGGATGCATTCCAATGTTGATTTTGTTTTATATAAAAGATCGCTGGTGTGAGTCCTGTTTAAAAATTTTAGATTTTCAGTGAAAGAAAAAAATAACTCTAATGTGGATTTTTTTAATATAAAAGCTGGTTGGTTTCTGACCTGTTCAAAATTCAGCATAGTTAATGTGCATAAATACCGTGCACGGAGTCAGTACAATATTTTTTTACTTTTTACTGTAAAAAAAATACACTTTAATTTTGACTTCTTTATAAAAACCTGCCTTATGTCTCCCTTTGGCCTACTAGAGCTGCTTACAGTGCCTTGCGAAAGTATTCGGCCCCCTTGAACTTTGCGACATTTTGCCACATTTCAGGCTTCAAACATAAAGATATAAAACTGTAATTTTTTGTGAAGAATCAACAACAAAATTATTCAGCCCCCTTAAGTTAATACTTTGTAGCGCCACCTTTTGCTGCGATTACAGCTGTAAGTCGCTTGGGGTATGTCTCTATCAGTTTTGCACACCGAGAGACTGACATTTTTGCCCATTCCTCCTTGCAAAACAGCTCGAGCTCAGTGAGGTTGGATGGAGAGCATTTGTGAACAGCAGTTTTCAGTTCTTTCCACAGATTCTCGATTGGATTCAGGTCTGGACTTTGACTTGGCCATTCTAACACCTGGATATGTTTATTTGTGAACCATTCCATTGTAGATGTTGCTTTATGTTTTGGATCATTGTCTTGTTGGAAGACAAATCTCTGTCCCAGTCTCAGGTCTTTTGCAGACTCCATCAGGTTTTCTTCCAGAATGGTCCTGTATTTGGCTCCATCCATCTTCCCATCAATTGTAACCATCTTCCCTGTCCCTGCTGAAGAAAAGCAGGCCCAAACCATAATGCTGCCATCACCATGTTTGACAGTGGCGATGGTGTGTTCAGGGTGATGAGCTGTGTTGCTTTTACACCAAACATAACGTTTTGCATTGTTGCCAAAAAGTTTGATTTTGGTTTCATCTGACCAGAGCACCTTCTTCCACATGTTTGGTGTGTCTCCCAGGTGGCTTGTGGCAAACTTTAAACGACACTTTTTATGGATATCTTTAAGAAATGGCTTTCTTCTTGCCACTCTTTCATAAAGGCCAGATTTGTGCAGTATACGACTGATTGTTGTCCTATGGACAGAGTCTCCCACCTCAGCTGTAGATCTCTGCAGTTCATCTAGAGTGATCATGGGCCTCTTGGCTGCATCTCTGATCAGTCTTCTCCTTGTATTAGCTGAAAGTTTAGAGGGACGTCCAGGTCTTCGTAGATTTGCAGTGGTCTGATACTCCTTCCATTTCAATATTATCGCTTGCACAGTGCTCCTTGGGATGTTTAAAGCTTGGGAAATTTTTGGTATCCAAATCTGGCTTTAAACTTCTCCACAATAGTATCTCGGACCTGCCTGGTATGTTCCTTGTTCTTCATGATGCTCTCTGCGCTTTAAACTGACCTCTGAGACTATCACAGTGCAGGTGCATTTATACGGAAACTTGATTACACACAGATGGATTCTATTTATCATCATTAGTCATTTAGGTCAACATTGGATCATTCAGAGATCCTCACTGAACTTCTGGAGAGAGTTTGCTGCACTGAAAGTAAAGGGGCTGAATAATTTTGCACGCCCAATTTTTCAGTTTTTTATTTGTTAAAAAAGTTTGAAATATCCAATAAATTTCGTTCCACTTCATGATTGTGTCCCGCTTGTTGTTGATTCTTCACAAAAAATTACAGTTTTAGATCTTTATATTTGAAGCCTGAAATGTGGCAAAAGGTCGCAAAGTTCAAGGGGGCCAAATACTTTCGCAAGGCACTGTAAATAGGGTGCAATGAGTCTTCCCAATATTTCCAGATCTTTTGAGTGGTATAATGCACTGTAATTGTTACAGTTTTATCTCTCCTGAATTGCAGCATTGTAAAAGTGCTTACATACTGTTGGGCGAGTCTGCATAATGTTTTTGGCTACTATCTCTAAAATAATCAACTGCAAATTTTATTTATATTTGTAATTTTTAATTTTAATACAATTTATTTGTTTTAATTAATAAAATAACAACATTTACCTTTTGGTTAACTGGACCACATCAGGCAGTTGTTGCTGAAACCCTCTCTGACACGACATGCAGCAGGGACGACTAGTACCTAAGGCATGCTGAACTACCTCCAGACAGTGGTCTAGCTTGGACACAGAATGGTTTATAATGGTTCATAAATGTGATCATTTATTGCTTTATTTATTTTATTTGCAGCCTCGCCATCCCTACTCACCGGCATTGTCTGACTAAAGCAGAGATGGTTTTGCAACAAACAAGTAATCCCAAAACACTGTGTGCTAAAAATGTAAAGATTTAAAACAATAAAAAAATGTTCCAAATAAATAACATAATATAAAAAATACTGCTATTGTTTACTATACACTCCTAAAACTTGCTGAACCCATTTATAACATATACTGTATACAAAGCTAAGTACTTGACTGAGCTCATTGTAATCTGCATGGATTCACTGCCATTTTCATTGTATGCCATTGTATATATTTAAATAAATTATATTTGTTAAAAAAAGTTTGTTTCTGCCTTAGCTATCTTTGTTTCAGTGACCATGACCTAGCATTCCTTGAATAATTATCGAGTTCTTTCTGCACTTCAGGATTGTTCTTTTTTTTTCTTTTTTTTTTTTACATTAGAAACATTCCTACTTCTGCTCCCACATACAAGGTGGGATTCCTTGAAGCAAACACCTCTGTCTGGGCTGACAGCCTTTATCTTGCAAAGAACTCCTTTTTAACAAATGTTTGCATAGGACCAGATGGTGTTTTTTTCTTTTTTTAAGCGGTTACCAGGTTGCATTACCATCCCTGCCCATGTTTGCTTCAACTAGGTAGGGGTGGTCTTACAATAAAAATACACAAAGGGCGTTGCCTGCATCAGAACAAGTGGCAACTCCAAGTCAATTTGTATTGTGAAAATGTACTTTTGCTTTCCCCCTTACAGCTTTGCCTCCAGTGCACTGAAGCCAGACATCAGATTTACTACATGTAATGGCAGCTATGGTTTGGAGAAAAGAGGGGGTACTTTGGATGATAATTCTGCTACACAGAACTATGCGCATGTATCCTGGCCTAGGCCAACAAGGCCCAGGCCTAGGGCAGCACTTTGCAGGGGTGCAGCACAGAAAGAGTCCCCGCCGGCTTGCGCTGCGGCGGACTGGGCTGAGAGGCAAATTAGTCTAGTGCCGCACTGCTTCCGGTATGTGGATGGCCGACATTCCACAACTGGGGGGGCCCTGCTTCTAATTTTGACTGTCCTATCATCCTGGACCACAAATCTTCCTTACTGTGCTATGTTTTCTGCTGCGCCATTGGCATGGTTATATATTTTTTGTCCTCTCCATAAAATTATCAGAAATTTGTGCTTTAAGTAGAACTATAGGCAACACTTTTTTTTTCATTTTGGATAAAATAAGGGAGGGTTATAGCCCCCCGTTAGTTTATTTTTTACTATCCCTGTTCCATTGCAGAGATTTTCCTTCACTTCTTGCCCCTTAGCCAATCAGGAAGTGAGAGGAAATCTATGCAAATTAAGGCAATTCATTGCCCCCCCCCCCCCCCCCCCCGCAGGCCCTTAAAACTAGAATCTCCATTTGAAAATTTCAGGGCGGGTCTTAAACAGAAAGGGGTGTGGCTTGACAGGAAGGGGTGGGTCATATTTGAATTAGGGGGTGCACGAGTTTAGTCAGGCCTAGGGCAGCACAAAACCTAAATACACTACTGTGTGCATTGATGTGCCGCACACAAATGGCAGCTTTGCCTAGCTTGCTGACAAGTGTACAACTAAGTCCCCTTTGTGGGAGGGCATTAATTAGGTGTTATCCCTTCTTCTATGCTTATAGCCCGGTGAATCAAGCCATCATCAGGAGATGTGGCAAAGAAGTTCTTTGATATGATACCCTCTTGAATGGTGACATAGATCCCCATATGATTCTCTCCTCGGATCCAGAAGGGGTGAAACTCCTCTCTTAAAGCCACTCTAAATTTTCTTCTCTTCCTCTGCACCAGCACTACAACCCTCCTTCTCGGCACCAGGACCACAAAGCTCCTGCTGTCCACTGCTAGATTCAGCGATGTTGCAGGAGTGTCTTGGCTGCCCCGGACTCCCCTCCTCATTGGCTGAGACAGTGGCATGGTGCCATTGGCTCCCGATGCTATCAATCGAATAAGTCAGCCAATGAGGAGAGAAAGGGGCGAGGCCGGTCCGCGGCTCCGTGTCTGAATTGACACTCAGAGCTGCGGCTTGGCTCATGTGTCCCAATAGCAAACTGCTTGCTGTGGGGGAACTTAACAGGAGGGAGGGACCAGTACCCCCGGAGAGGGACCCAAGAAGAGGGGGATCTTGGCTGCTCTGTGCAAATCACTTCACAGAGCAGGTAATTAAACGCATGTTTGTAATTTTTAACAACAACAAAAAAAGAGACTTTAGTATCCCCTTAACTGCGTGCAAATGTACCTTGGAAAATTAATGCTGTTTTACAGTTGATTTTCATGTTTCCTGTATTTTTAAACAATCAATTCGGACCAAGTGATTCCAAACAAACTATTTCCTTCACCAAGTGTTGCAGTGTCTCTAAGCCAAGCCAGCCCATCAGTGCACACGATGAATTCACGTGCACCTGGTCCGTGGATATTTTAACCTCACACCGCCTGTACTGGGGTAATGCCTGCAGCTGTACACATCACCCCGGTACCGTTATTTAGAGTTAACAGTTGGCTTTCTTGGGATAACAACCAATTTGGCTAAGAAGCCGCTCCATCTCCCGTCCCAACGGGAGGCCCAAGCGACCAGCCAACCAACCAGCTGGTTTCGGCTTTGATCAGGTCTCGGATCTAGTAACCTGGAAGCAATGTCATGACATGACGGTTTACAGAAGAATTAAAGGTGCCAAATTAAAAAAAATGACAGGATTGACAGCATTAAAACAGCCAAACTTGAATACTTTTAAGTGCAAAGGAGGGATTTGGGGTCTTATAGACTCCAGATCCCTCCATAAAGAGTACCTGTCGCTGCCTATTACTGTCACAAGGGATGTTTACATTCCTTCTGACAGCAATAAAAGTGATCAGATTTTTTTTAAAGGGGCAGTGTAATAAAATAAATAAATAAAACAAATAAGAAATACAAATGAAAAAATGTAAAGCGTCCCATCCCTCTGTGCTTAAACAGCTGGGGGGGGGCTGTGTAATATGCAGGGGGGCTGTGCAATATGCAGGGGGGTGTGTAATGTAAAGAGGTCCAGAGGTGCAGGGGGCTGTGTAATATAAAGGGATACAGGGGGGCAGGGGGCTGTGTAATTTAAAGGGGGCCAGAGGTGCAGAGGCTGTGTAATGTGAAGAGGTCCAGAGATGAGGGGCTGTGTAATGTAAAGGGGTCCAGAGGTGTGGGGGCTGTGTAATGTAAAGGGATCCAGAGGTACAGGGGGCTGTGTAATGTAAAGAGGGCCAGTGGTACAGAGGCTGTGAAATGTGAAGGGCCCTAGAGATACGGGGCTGTGTAATGTAAAGGGGTCCAGAGGGGCGAGGCTGTGGAATGTAAATGGGGACAGAGGTGCAGGGGCTGTGGAATATGTAAAGGGGTCCAGAGGTGCAAGGGCTGTGTAATGTAAAGGGATCCAGATGTGCGGAGGGCTGTGTAATGTAAAGGGGGTCAGTGGTACAGAGGCTGTGTAATGTGAAGGGGTCCAGAGATGCTGGGCTGTGTAATATAAAGGGGTCCAGATGTGCGGGGCTGTGAAATGTAAAGGGGGCCAGAGGTGCAGGGGCTGTGGAATGTAAAGGGGGCCAGTGGTACAGAGGATGTGTAATGTGAAGGGGTCCAGAGATGCGGGGCTGTGTAATGTAAAGGGGTCCAGAGATGCAGGGCTGTTGAATGTAAAGGGGGCCAGAGGTGCAGGGGCTGTGGAATGTAAAGGGGGCCAGAAGTACGGGGGCTGTGTAATGTAAAGGGATCCAGAGGGTGCAGGGGGCTGTGTAATGTAAGGGGTACCAGTGGTACAGAGGCTGTGTAATGTGAAGGGGTCCAGAGATGCGGGGCTGTGTAATGTAAAGGGGTCCAGAGGTGTGGGGGCTGTGGAATATAAAGGGGACAGAGGTGCAGGAGCTGTGGAATGTAAAGGGGTCCAGAGGTGCGGGGGCTGTGTAATGTGAAGGGATCCAGAGGTGCGGGGGGCTGTGTAATGTAAAGGGGGCCAGTGGTACAGAGGCTGTGTAATGTGAAGGGGTCCAGAGATGCAGGGCTGTGTAATGTAAAGGGGTCCAGAGGTGCGGTGCCGTGGAATGTAAAGGGGGGCAGAGGTGCAAGGCCTGTGTAATGTAAATGGATCCAGAGGTGCGGGGGGCTGTGTAATGTAAAGGGGGCCAGTGGTACAGAGGCTGTGTAATGTGAAGGGGTCCAGAGATGCAGGACAGTGTAATGTAAAGGGGTCCAGAGGTGCGGTGCCGTGGAATGTAAAGGGGTCCAGAGGTGCGGTGCCGTGGAATGTAAAGGGGTCCAGAGGTGTGGTGCCGTGGAATGTAAAGGGGGCCAGAGGTGCAAGGGCTATGTAATGTAAAGGGATCCAGAGGTGCTGGGGGCTGTGTCATGTAAAGGGGGCCAGTGGTACAGAGGCTGTGTAATGTGAAGGGGTCCAGAGATGCGGGGCTGTGTAATGTAAAGGGGTCCAGAGGTGCAGGGCTGTGGAATGCAAAGGGGGCCAGAGGTGCAGGGGCTGTGGAATGTAAAGGGGGCCAGAGGTGCGGGGGCTGTGTAATGTAAAGGGATCCAGAGGGTGCAGGGGGCTGTGTAATGTAAAGGGGACCAGTGGTACAGAGGCTGTGTAATGTGAAGGGATCCAGAGATGCGGGGCTGTGTAATGTAAAGGGGTCCAGAGGTGTGGGGGCTGTGGAATATAAAGTGGACAGAGGTGCAGGGGCTGTGAAATGCAAAAGGGGCCAGAGATGTGGGGGCTGTGTAATCTTAATTTATTATCAGGTGAATTCGGCCCTTAATTAGAAAAGGTTGCTGACCCCTGCTCTAAGCACTGTATAAACTGCATGTAGCTTCAGCTCCATACTGTACAACATGCTGTGAGACCAAGACCTTAAAACAAAGCCCTCCAGCAGTGCGCTGTCTCCTCTGACAGGCTTCCATCTTCGCCCGGTCTTCCTTCTGGGTTCCCGTGACATCATCCGCTGCTTTACAATTAAATATCTCCTAAACAGTACACATTTAGGAGATATTTACTGTACCTTTAGGTATGCCTTATTATAGGCTTACCTATAGGTAAAATTCAGCAAAGGAAAAATTGCTATTAGTTTAACAACGAAATGACCAGCAATATATATAAAAAAAAACACAAAGAAAGAAGTGTCACATCTCCAGCTTTTTCCTGTCACACATCACATTTGGCCCTCTAGCCTTCCCCGCCACCTTTGGAGGTGTGGGTGTTGGGAGCAGGACTACGCTAGATGACACTTGTCTAGCTGCAGCCAAGAGCTGTTGGAATAAGTGGGACCAACTGTTTGAAATTTTCCTGCTAGTGATTTGCCTTGCAGCACTGACATGTCACAGGGTAAAAGTCCAAGCAGTCATGTGCACATTGTGCTTCAAGGGCACTATCATCCATGTTTTGTCACAGAAACCTGCCTTTTAATAAAAGCCAATAACAAGATTATATTGCAATAAAAATGGTGAAAACAAGACAGATAAAAAAAATGAGGTAATTCTGTATTAAAAAGGAATGTGTATACATCTATCATGGTAATAATTCAAATTTTTATATTTTAATACACAGTTAGAGCAAGTGCAACAAGCCACTACTTTATACGCGTTCCCACATGTTTGGCAGCCCACTGAAATGATTGGACTGCCTTAAATGCACCCAAACCACATGCGCTAGCATGCACCTTTATAATATAATGCGAACGAGCCTGTGCAAATCCTTTTTTTTTTTTCATACACTTAGAATGAATTTAGCTGTTTAACCTCTTGATCACTGGGCACTTCCAGTTTTCAGTGCTCTCACAATTTGAATGACAATTACTCAGTCATACAACATTGTACCCATATGAAATTTTTGTCCTTTTTTTCCACACAAATAGAGCTTTCTTTTGGTGGTATTTATTCACCATTGGGTTTTTTATTTTTTTGCGCTATAAAAGAAAAAAAACTGAAAAATGTTCTCGTTTCTGTTATAACATTTTGAAAATTAGTAATTTTTTTTCATAAATTTTGGCCAACATTTATACTGCTACATATCTTTGGTAAAAATAAGTACAAATTGGTGTATATTATTTGGTCTTTGTGAAAGTTATAGAGTCCACAAGCTATGGTGCCAATATCTGAAAATTGATCACACCTAGTACAAAAGTACAAATAACCCCCAAATGACCCCTTTTTGGAAAGAAGACATTCCAAGGTCTTTAGAAAGAAGCATGGTGAGTTTTTTTAAGTTGTTTTTTTTCCCCACAATTCTTTGCAAAATCAAGATATTTTTTTTTCTTTTTTTTTCACACAATTGTCATATTAGCAGATTATTTCTCACACACAGCATATGCATACCACAAATTACACCCCAAAACACATTCTGCTATTCCTCCCGAGTATGGCGATACCACATGTGTGAGGCCTCGTACACACGACTGGTTTCCTCGGCAGAATCCATCAAGAAACTCGGTGGGAGAGCTTTTTTGCCTAGCAAAATGGTCGTGTTTACGTTTTTCATTGAGGAAACTGTTGAGGAACTTGACGAGCAAAAAAGAGAACAAGTTCTCTTTTTCCTCGATGGAGTCAAAATTGGCTCGTCGTGTTCATTGTCGGGCTGCTTTTCAACGAGAAACTTGACCGTGTGTATGCTAAGAAACCCGTGCACCTTCGGTAAAAGTATCGTTTGTAATGGAAATAGCACATTTGTCACGCTGTAACAGACTGAAAAGTGCAAATGTCTCTTACCAAACTTTTTCCTCGACAAGCCTAACAAGGAACTCGACGAGGAAAACGATGTGTCTGAAACGACGAGTTCCTCGGACGTGTGTACGAGGCCTGAGACTGTTACACAGCGTGGCCACATACAGAGGCCCAACATGCAGGGAGCACCATCAGGCGTTCTGGAACACCCAGACCAATTCTGACATTCCTCTCCTACATGTAAAAATCATCATCTATTTGCTAGAAAATGACATAGAACCCCAAAATATTATATATGCTTTTTTTTAGCAAAGACCCTAGAGAATACAATGGCGGTTGTTGCAACTTTTTATCTTGCACAGTATTTTCGCAGCAATTTTTCGAATGCGTGTTTTGTAAAAACTGTTCTGTGCTTAAAAAAAAAAACAGTAAAGTTAGCCCAATGTTTTTGCATAATATGAAAGATGAAGTTACGTCGAGTAAATAGGTATCCAACATGTCACCCTTCAAAATTGCACACGCTCGTGGAAAGGCGCCAAACTTTGCTACTTAAAAATCCCCATAGGCAACGCTTTAATTATTTTTATTGGTTACATGTTTTTAGCAAAATAATTGCTCGCGCTCTAACGTTCGCAGCGATACCTCACATGTGTAGCTTGTACACCGTTTTCATATGTCGGCGGAAATTACGTATGCGTTCGCTTCTGCATGCGAGTACACAGGGACAGGGGCGCTTTAAAAATAAAATAAAAATTATTGTTCATTTTACTTGACCCTTTTTTGCCCAAAAATACATTTGTTGATCACTTTTATTCCTATTCAAAGGAATGTAAACATCCCTTGTAATAGGAATATAGCATGACAGGTCCCCTTTACAGTGAGATGTGGGGTCAATAAGACCCCACATCTCACCTCTAGGCTGGGAAGCCTGAAAAAATAATTATCCTGGCTTCGTTCGTAGCGGTGAGACGGTAAAAGCACCGGAGGGTGGCGAGAGGGGGGGGCGTATTGCGGAGTATTGCAGGGTATCAGAGTACTGCAAGGTATTGGAGTATTGGAGTATTGTGGAGTATTGCAGAGTATTGCGGAGTATTGGGGTATTGCGGAGTATTGGGGTATTGCGGAGTATTGCAGTGTATTGTGGAGTATTGCAGAGTATTGCAGGGTATTGTGGGGTATTGCGAAGTATTGCACAGGGTATTGCACAGGGTATTGCACAGAGCAGTGTTTCTCAACCTTTTTCCAGTCGGGGGGCGCTCTTGAAAAGTATTTTCAGTCTTGAGGCACCCCTGTCCAAGACTTGGTTCACGTCGCTGTGTGTTGCGGAACACGCGCAAAATCGCGCTCGTTCTTGACACACAGACAAATGCTCTGCTCTTTAGTGGTGCCATTAATTCTTAATGGTGCCCCACCCATTGGCAAACATGGGTTGCTTTTGTTGTGGCACAAAAAAGGGTCGGGGACTTCTTTCCCCGCATTACTGCGGGTGGGGAAATGAATGGGCTGCCCTACCCGCAGCACGCATCCACACAGAACCAAGAGCTTGTTCACATGTCAGGCTGGAGGGGCAGTAAAACCACATGGTTGAGCTGTTTTTACCACCCCCAACTTTTGCCCCTTTAGCTGCAGAGGCCCGGACAGCCAGCACAGCTTCCCGAGTGCCGGGAAGTGAGTTTTACACAGCGGACTGGCACCGCTATAAAGACAAATGATAAAGAAGTGCCCAGCAGTAGTGTTACATCAGATAGCAGCCATAGCTGCCAAAATTTGGGGTCATTTTGCCAGGGCACACCTGAGGACTCCTCACGGCACACCAGTGTGCCGCGGCACACTGGTTGAGAAACGTTGGCACAGAGTATTGCACAGGGTATTGCAAAGTACTGCAGAGGGTATTGCAGAGTATTGGGCAGGGTATTGCAGAGTATTGCACATGGTATTACACAGAGTATTGTGTTCGGTATTGCAGAGTATTGTGCAAGGTACTTCTCAGAGTATTGTACAAGGGTATTGCAGAGTATTGTGCAGGGTATTGCAGAGTATTGGTCAGGGATGGATTCTCGTCATGCCTTGGTGTCGGGCTGAATGGCAGTATGTATTAAGGAATTTAATTCTGCTTTATTGGACACTGCCTTTAAGGAACTGAAAGTCAGACTTTAAAAAAAAATGCTTACATTTACTACAATATACATTATTGAAATACAAAGTCACAACTTATACATTTGCTCATGTATCTTGTAATAGGAGAGCAACAAATTAAAATTTCAGTAACTGATACCCTGTGGTTCTTTGTGTTAAACTGCACCAGGATGAGTTTTGTCTGTGTAGTCTCTAAAATAACAACAGGGTTATATTTGGTCGTTTTAGACAAAGTCATGATTTGTGGAATTCTGTATTTTAATTTTCTTCTCAATGAATTTTTAAAATGCTACAACAATTTTTTTTTAACTTTATTGTATTATGTACTATTATATACCCTGCCATAGTTCCTGACTCAATTGCCGCCAACCTTAGAGTTCTGGGCATTTCTATTTATGTTTGGGTATTATCAGTCCTCCTTCTATGGCTACCAACCTGCAACTCAGCATTCCATATCACAGAACATCCTAATGCCCTGTAACCCACTGAAGCCTAACGTTGCTGATTGTGTGCTGTATAGGGATTTGCATTGATTTTAGATTAAATTTATTTTCCTCTGGCCTAAATCTCATTTGGCCAGAATGGCCTGTAGAATTGTTCCATATGAAAAGAGTAGGTGATGCAGATAATGTATCGAACAAAGCCCTAAAAGTTAATTACAGTTGTACTGTGCAATAAATAATACTAAGCAGTGAGAAAAGGCTTATCAATGTGGCGCTCGCTTATTCTAATCACATGCATCACACACACAGTACAGCACTTCCCTAGGTTTAGCAGGATTTTAGCTGCCTATGGGGCGTAGTTTGAGGATCCCTGTTTTAAGTGCATAATATTTTAAAACTTGTAATTTTAGGAAGTTAACTTCCGTAAAAAGGTAAGACTACAGAAAATTAGGAAATGTTATTGTTAATTTACTTATGATTGGTAGTCATGAGGTTTGCAAAGCAGTAGGCATTGCGATAGATGACTAAGCTACGCCAGTTTAACAATAACATATTTGTCATGAGAAGATGTTCCAATCAGGTCTAATTATGCCACGGTTGTCATTTACCTTTATAGAGAAAGCAACTTGGGAATAAACAAGCAGGGAGGGAGAAAGAGAGAGACCATGTGCTGGCAGCCTTGTAAGTAAAAATTTATATATTTGTTGGAGCGGCCCCAAAGTTCAATTTTTTATATATATATATTTGATTAAAATTGATAAGTTCTGGACATGCTAGGATTTTTTTCCAATAATTTTTCTTAGCTCCCTCCCTCCCTTCACAGCAGTGCCCTAGCCCCCTTCACATCAACACACCTTTCCTTCACAGAAGTGTCCTAAACCTCTTCACAACAACTTCCACCTTCACAGCAGTGTCCTAGCCACCTCTTCACTATAAGGCCTCGTACACACGACGAGAAACTCGACAGAATCCATCAAGAAACTTAGTGGGAGAGCTTTTTTGCCGAGGAAACTGGTCGTGTGTATGCTTTTCATCAAAAAAACTGTCAAGGAACTCGACAAGGAAAAAAGAGAGCAAGTTCTCTTTTTCCTCGGCGGGAGTCTCAATTTCCTCGTCGTGTTCCTGGTTTTCGACGCGATACACGTTGGTGTGTATGCTTAGAAACCCGCGCACCTTCGGTAAAAGTAGCGTTTGTAATGGAAATAGCACATTTGTCACGCTGTAACAGACTGAAAAGTGCAAATGTCTCTTACCAAACTTTTACCTAACACGCAGTAACATGAGATTATCAAAAGCAGCCCCAAGGGTGGCGCCAGTGGAACGAACTTCCCCTGCTGTCGTATGTGTGGAAGTCACAGCGTTTGAGAACGAGGAGATTTGGTCTTGACTGTGTGTACGCAAAGAAAGGAACTCGTCGAGGAAAACTATGTGTCTTTTCCGACGAGTTCCTTGGTCGTGTGTACGAGGCCTAACTCTCCCTTCCCACCCTTCCCATCACAGCATCATCTGAGCCCTCTTCACATCAACCACCCCCCCCCCCCCCCCGCTTCACAGTCGTGTTCTAACCTCTTAACATCACCCCCCTCTCCCTTCCGGCATGAGATGCAGCTCTAAAGGGAGAGAGGGAGGGCAGGAGCTGCCCATCTTTTTATGTTAGCAAGCTAGTGATTGGTTGCTAGGACCACTCTGAATCCTTGTAACCAATTACCCACTTCTTAACTTGAAATCCAGAATTGCTGTGCCTCCCGCCTTCTGTGAGAATGACAGCAGCAGCAGGAAAGAACTGTCAGAGGCTACCTGTATAAAGAGCACTTTATCAAGCTGTCAGGTTTTGGGGAGTAGCGGGGTGTCCTTGCTGCTTCACCATAAGGGTAATCTTGCCTAACGCGTGTATTCAGGATGCCCCCACAAGTTAAACATAAAGGATCACAGAGGCCAAAGGTCTTAGAAAATATAAGCTCTAAAACAAGCACTGGTCTTCCACTATGGAAAATCACATTAGGAGTTCTCATTCAGCTGCCAACTTGGCTATTTATGATCCTTTAGCTTTCATTTCTCCTTGACAGTTCGGAAGCTGAATATCAAATGCTGGACTTGATTAACTTTAGAAAAATGGAGTCCTCTGTCTGCTGATCAATAGCTTTTGTTGTCTAGCAGTGCCATAAATTCACTAAGCAATTTGTAGAAAAGATCCTACAAGACCTGGCAGGTACCTGGCTTTGTCCAAGAGACTTGCTTTCTAGATTTTAACCCTTTAAGCATCCATGGGATTATTTCAGTAATTCAGATTATATATCTCAATTAAGCAGGGCCGTTGCAAGGATTTTTGCCAACTCAGGCAAAGGTGCATTTCTCTCATGGCTCTCTGGTAGTGCGGGTACAGCGTGGCGCTCTGGTGGTGCTCTGGTGGTGCAGGTACAGCATGGTGCTTTAGTGGTGCAGGTACAACGTGGTGCTCTGGTGGTGCGGGTACAGCATGGCTCTCATGGCTCTCTGGTGGTGTGGGTACAGCGTGGCGCTCAGGTGGTGCGGGTACAGCATGGCGCTCTAGTGGTGCAGGTACAGCATGGCGCTCTGGTGGTGTGGGTACAGTGTGGCTCTATCTGGTGGTGCTGGGGCTATTAGTTCCTCCAGCACAGTCCTCTTTCTATTTCCATGTCTCCTGACCACATTTCCCAGGATGCCCCACTATTTGTTTCTGCTCCACTGTGGGAGGGGAGAAGAAGAAGCAGGAAGCTTTCTTCTCTCCTGTCCCGTGCTGCAGACATGCCGACATGAGAAAGGGGGAGGGACATCCTGACAGCGGCCCGCAGCCCCCCCCCCCCCAACTGGACAGACGAACATGGCTGGCAGAGGAGGAGTAGTCCGTGGGGGGGACGAGAGCGGAACTGTCAGCGCGGCTCTGAGGCTGAACTGTATGTGAGAGCTGCGCTGACAGTTCCTTTAGATGCCGCATGCCGCCCGCTGCCCACAGAGACACTGACTGAGTCACTGACTACCGCTCTATGATCGGGCGGGCACAGTTTTCCGCCCTGCGGCGCTAGCGCTGTAAGGCAAGTGCCCTAATTGCCTTGCGCTAGCGCCGGCCCTGCATTCAAGTATGGGCAAATTGTTTGTTTTGTTAGCATATTTTGTTAAAGGAAACCTGTACTGAGGAAAATATAGCTCTGTGCTTGATGATATGCTTTTACAAATGTAAACCATTTACTTGCTGGCTCTGGCTTTGGAACAAGCATGCAAATTAGAAAGTCAGAAAGAAGTTAGGACTCCTGATGCAGTGGTGGCTGGTGCTCAAATTTTTTTTGGGGGGGTGCAAACAAACGGAAAAAAAAAACACATCAATTGCAGCCTCACTGTGCCCATCAATTGCCGCCACTGTGCTTATCAATTGCTGCCACTTTGCCCATCAAATGCAGCCACTGTGCCTATCAAACGCAGCCACTGTGCCATAAAATTGTTGCCACTGTGCCATAAAATTGTCCCCTCTGTGCCATGCCATCAAATGCAGCCACTGTGCCCATCAATTGTTGCCACTGTGCCATGCCATCAAACGCAGCCACTGTGCCATCAATTGTCGCCACTTTGCCCATCAATTGTCGCCACTGTGTCATGCCATCAATTGTCGCCACTGTGCCATGCCAATGTAGCCACTGTGCTGATCAATTGTCGCCACTGTGCCATGAATTGTCGCCACTGTGCCATGCCAGACGCAGCCACTGTGCCATACCACTGTGCCCATCAATTGTCGCCACTGTGCCATGCCAAACGCAGCCACTGTGCCATGCCTTTGTCGCCACTGTGCCCATGAATTGTCGCCAGTTTGCCCCTAAAATGCTGCCAGATTGCCCCCCCCCCCCCCCCGCCTGGCACTTACCTTTCTCGGTCAGCTATCCTCGAATCCTCCTCCACGATCCCTCGATGTAGTCCCGCCCTCGGTGTCGCTTCAGCCAATCAGGTTAGCAGTGAACTTGATTGGCTGAGATGCGTGTCAGTGTTAACCAAGGAACGCACACCCCGTGCGTCCCCTGGTTAACTATTTTGAAGCCAATTAGAGCCCTCAGGCACTTCCACAGCCAACCAGCTGCCGTTATTCATATGGCCGGTGCTCGCCAGGGGGGCATCTGAATAGTGGACGGCAGCGGCAGCGGCAGTGCAATGCATGAATCTATGTATTGTTTTTCAGTGGCGGTGCAGGAGTGAGAGGGGGCGGCGCTCCTGCGCCCTCTATGGACGCACCAACACTGTCCTGATGTAAGAAAGTGTTAAAGCATGAGAATCAGGCAACTTGCATTTTCATAAGCAGAGGTCAACACTGACAGCCTTCAAATTTTCTATGAACAGATGTCCTGTCACAAGATTAAACAGTACTAAAAAATTCTCTTTTAAAGAAATATAATACTTACCTGTTCCATTGCCTCTGCTGACAACCTGCGCTGTCTGTAAGAACTACGGAGCCAAAAGACAGCTCTCACTTTCAGGAGTGTTGAAGGCCCAGCCCCCCACTTCCATTGGCCCCTAGACCATTACATTGTCCTGCAGTGATGTAAGGGCCAGCAGAAGAAACCAGAGCACACTAAATTCAACATAATTCTTTTTTAGAGCGCTGGAATCCCTATTGACTTGAATGAAGCATATACTGAAAATCTCCAGTCTTGATATACAGCCCTATTGAAATATATGTGAACGCGAGTGTGGAAAGTGGTGTAAACGCTTCATTGGACAGGATGTAATTAACAGAGAATGTTGTTGCAACATGACGGTAAGTAGGGATCTGGGTGGTGGGAGAATTTAGTGCAATTTAGTTAAAAGTACACCTGTACATTCAAAAATTAGAATTTTTGTAATCCTGAATGGATGGTTGAAGTACGGTAATTCAACTGTATATGGGGCTTTAATAAATCATTGCATAAGTGTCAGCAAATGCTTGTCCAGCAGACTATCATATTCAGCTGACACTGTAGCTGCGGAGATCACTTAGCTATTTATAAAAATTGGATAAGTACATGGTAAGTAGAAATGACTTGGATAAATGTACTGCTTTGACCAATTAAGGTTTTACCTTATCTAAAACATAGATTCCCTTTGTTTAAAGTGTTGATGGCTACATGTGTTAAATGATGTTTATGTGGTCATTAACCACTTAAGACCCGGACCATTATGCAGGTTAAAGACCTTGCCCCTTTTTGAGATTCGGCACTGCGTCGCTTTAACTGACAATTGCGCGGTCGTGTGACGTGGCTCCCAAACAAAATTGGCATTTTTTTCCCACAAATAGAGCTTTCTTTTGGTGGTATTTGATCACCTCTGTGGTTTTGAAAAAAATGCAATATTTTTTACATTTTGCTATAATAAATATCCCCAAAACAGATATAAAAAAAAAATTTGTTTTCCTTAGTTTAGGCCGAAACTTATTATTCTACCTATTTTTGGTTAAAAAGAAATTGCAATAAGCGTTTATCGATTGGTTTGCGCAAAATGTATAGCGTTTATAAAATATGGGCTAGTTTTATGTCATTTTTATTAATATATTTTTTTTTACAACTAATGGCAGCGATCAGCGATTTTTTTCATGACTGCAACATTATGGCGGACACATTGGACAATTTCGAAACATTTTTGGGACCATTGTCATTTTCACAGCTAAAAGTGCTATAAAAATGCACTGATTACAGTGAAAATTGCAGTTTAGGAGTTAACCACTAGCGGCGCTGAAGGGGTTAAGTGTGATATGTGTTTCTAACTGTAGGGGGGTGGGGCTGGACGTGTGATGTCAGTGATCGTCTTTCCCTATATCAGACGATCACTGACATTGCCTCAATGAAGAACAGGGAAGGTGTGTTTACACACACCTCCCCCAGTTCTTCAGTTCCGGTGACCGATCGCGGGACACTGGCGGTGATCGGGTCCGCGGGTCCCGCGGGCGCGGTCATGGAGCTTCGGACTGGGCTGCTCACGACCCCACGGCTGGGCCTTAAAGAGACACGTAGAGGTACGTGATAGTGCCCAGCCATGCCATTCTACCGACGTATATCGGCATGAAGGGTTCCTTAAAGTGGAGTTCCACCCATTTTTTTATGTTTGTCTGTGCTGCATGCCCTAATCTCATAGTGTTCAGAATGGACAATTTTTATTTATTTTGTTGCTTGTAAATACCTTTATTTTGTAGTCCTTCATTACTTCCTCCTCCTTATTAGCCTAGGCTATTAAGTCACAAGGCTATTTGCAAGGGTTTCTGGGATAGCTTCATGTTTCCCAGTAGTCCTTGCAAACCTGACTGAAACCTATTACATTGCTTGTGCAGCACTGAGCATGTGCGAGATATGCAAAGCTGAAATCCAGGAAGTCAGACAGTCTGGCTTCATGATGCCCACACTTAACCTCCCTGGCGGTATCCCCGAGCGTGACTCGGGGTGGGTTTTTTCTGCTAAGAACGGTATCCCTGAGTCACGCTCGGGGTAGCCATGCAGAGCCTGCAGCGCGCACTGGCTTACCTTCTTCCTGGATCCAGCGATGCATCCCCACTGTGTGAGCGAGCGGGTGCTCGTTCGATTCACACAGCGTCCCCGTGTGCCGCCGATCTCCGTTTCCTGCGACGTTACGACGCACGGAAGCGGAGAACGGCGCCAAATTCAAAAAAGTAAACAAACACTTTACATACAGTATACTGTAATCTTATAGATTACAGTACTGTATGTAAAAAATACACACCCCCCTTGTCCCTAGTGGTCTGTCCAGTGCCCTACATGTTCTTTTATAAAATAAAAAGTGTTCTTTCTGCCTGGAAACTGTAGATTGCCCATAGCAACCAAAAGTGTCCCTTTATGTCAAAAATGGTTTTAGATCAGCTAGAAAACAGCGATAATAAATTTTAATCACTTGCAGAATTGAGCGATAGCGATTTGTAGGGAAATTCGTCATAAAAAAATAAAATAATGACAGCGACAATTCTGCAACTGAACAAATTTCAGTGTTTTTGAGTTGATTACATTATTGAATATTTTTTATTATAATTACATTATAATTTGTTATAATTATTTATAGTTTTTTATTATATAAAAAATTATGATTTTGTTTTTCAAACTTTATCATACCCGGGATGTCTTGTTTGGACAGATTTAAGCAAGTTATTCCTAAGAATTGCAGGCCTACAGTATAAAATGCCAAATTTCCATGCAAATAATTGTACCGCTTTTGGTACGTAATTCCAGACAGAATCATACCGCCAGGGAGGTTAAGATGGCCACGGTCTATTTCTAGATTAGAAAATATCTAAATGCTGTAACAACCTAACAAAATGGACCTTAGTTTACAGACTAACTTTACTAGAACACATTAAGCTTGTGTATTACAGGGGTATTGATATTTAAAAAGTGAAATTGTGGGTGGAACTCCCCTTTAAGTGGTTAAATGCCTCAATAAAAGTGAGTCGTGTTTACGGCAAAATAAAAAAACACAAATATCAAATCAAGGCTTAAAAAAGGTGCTTGAGCTTCTTTGCCCCCTTTTCGTGGCACATACAGTAGAGCAACCCATTGAAATAAGTGGCCTGCTCTGTGCATGCAGTACAACAACATGCAAATAAAAATGCATATTCGCGACACCGGCCACATGCATAATGTAAATGGGGCTAATTGTCTCAATTTGATAGGTAATGTGCATTGTAAAGTGTAGCAATGCTTGATTATTTGTGTTACAAATTACTAACAATATTTATGACAGTTTTTATTGAATATTATTAGGATTATCGGGTATTATTATTAATATTCTATTAAGCACTTGTTTCCTTGTATAATGTCTCAGTACTATGTGTTTATATGTAATAGAAAGTAAAAAAAGTTAAATAACGTAATTTGCTTACAACCGATTGTGGTGCATGTAAGGAGATCTGCGCCTCTACTGCTATCTTAGATCTGAGCATAGACCGGGGAGACCAAAACAAACATATTCGTGTAACAGGAATACAGAGAAACACACTAGAAATATTGGTTCCCTTCGCCAATTAGAAAGTGAGTGAAACGTAGTAAAAGACACTTTACTTAAAAGCATTTACAGAAAGACATGTAAGTGGAGATCAGTGATATCCATCAGTACTTGCAAATGGTTCTTTCGATGCTTTATTTATGCTTCCTCTGGATTAACCCTTTGTAAGCAGTGCTGTTCTATACTGAGCCAGCCATAATCTAAAAGAGACAACAGATAAACTACCATCCAATAATTTGACTAGGAATGGCCGTTATTCATGGCACCATTTTAAACAGCCACATATAATAAACATTTCAGCTACACAGTGTTCTGTTGACCCTTGTAATAATCACCAGCAGAGTCTGTCTAGCTGGTCCTCGCTAATTTTGACATACGGCGGGGATTTACTAAAACTGGTGCACACAGAGTTTGGTGCAGCTGTGCATAGTAACCAATCAGCTTCCAGGTTTTATTGTAAAAGCTGAAGTTAGAAAGCTGATTGGCTACCATGCAAAACTGCATTCTGAGTGCTCCAGTTTTAGAAAATGTCCCCCACTAAGTCATAATGCAAAATCATATCAATGCATTTAACACACATGTTTAACCCAGACAAAAACCAAAGATAATTACCAACACATCAACAACTAATGGAAAATCTAACATGGAAGAGAAGAAAGTCTTCTAAAATCAGGGTCAATGTCAGAACCCTAAAAGGCTATTGGATCAGTGGTAGTTACACACAGCTAGGCATGTTGGGTTTTCACCATCTACCACAATTTTAGAGTGGGGAACGTGAAAAAATATCCTAACACAGCAATAATTTAAGCTCACACCCAAAGTAAATATGTCAGGAAAGAAATATTGGTGCTGATATAGTCAACTTCTTATTGGTGTGCAGCAGTGTTGCCAACCATCCATATTTTTACGGACAGTTCGTAAAAACGGGCACCTTTTCCCCCTGTTCGTAAATGTCCGTGGTTGCGGGAATGTGCCAGATCGGTTTGGCTTGGAACTGCGCATGAAGATTGGAGGCAGGGGGTGATTGATAGCAGGGGGTGATGGTGGCTGCTGTGGCACAGCAGAGGGGGATGGAGGCAGGGGGAGATTGGAGGCACCACAGAGGGGGATGGTGGCACCACAGAGGGTGGGGGATGGAGACATGGGTTGTTGGTGGCACCGCAGAGTGAGATTGGAGGCAGAGGGAGATTGAAAGCACCGCAGAGGGGGGGGGGGGGTGAAGGCTGGCGGTGTTGGTTAACAGTGACTAAATAATTTGCCATTATAATATCGAAAAAAACACCTTGATATCTACCTTAAATCACATTGCTATTTGCCTAGAGTACTTGTTTGTAGCCTAAATACTGAAATTTGCACCTAAAAATGTAATTTAGTAACTTTTGTGAAATAAAACGTGGCTGCGCCAGTAAATTTCGGGTGTCGTGCCAGGAAATTTCAATCTGGTAGATTGGCAACACTGGTGTGCAGGTCTGGATTATAATTTCCATCCTGCACATTACAGACCCACTATCCCAGATTTAATCATTTCAAAATTCATCCTCATCCTAGATTCTTTATCTCTGACTAGGAAAAAGTATGTTTCTTCACTCGAAGCATAGTTGATCTAGGTCAGTAGCTCACTATTTAGTAAAAGGAGAATGAAGATGAAAGCACCGGAGCTTACATCTTCAAAAATAGCATTTAATGAACATGGATAATCCATTTTTATAGCCAGTACATGTAAGGTAATGGTCTATATAATTTCAAGATTCTATTTCAAAGATTTTATTGGCTTTACAAAAGGAAATGATACAATAGTAGGGTATTATAGTACGAACCAAGAAAAACACATGGATGGTGTAAAAAGTAAAAAAACGTCTCTGATGTTCGAAGGACTGCTAATAAACATATTTATTAGGTTGTGTATCATTTTCTATTTAACTACAACTGCTTTGATATAAATGGTTGGGTATGGTTAGGTGTAGTAGGACCCACGTTTTGATAACTAGTGGTATCTCAAGGCTCTGACATTGAAGGCTGGTGGATCTTCAGTGAAAGTTTTATGTTAGATAATGGGTACCAGACTGAATAAACAGCACATTTCTGGACATTTTATTTAATGAACCAAGTTATTCAACATCAACAGGTAATGTATCAAAAGTAGATAATTATTTACAAAGGTGCCTTTTTGTCTATTTTTTTAATTTGGTTTAGCCCTGGTTCACACTGGGCTGCGGGAGTGAAGCCGTGCGAGTTCAGCTGAACTCGCACAATTTCACTCCCGCTGGCAGTCCCGCCATTTAAGAGACATCTGTGCAGTTTCTGCACAGATGTCAATGTAAATCGCGGCCCGAAATCGCAAAAAGTAGTACAGGAACTACTTTTTTAAATCGGTGCAGCGCCGCAAATGCCGCCGATTTGATGAAGGGAGCCTTTTTGGTCTGCTGAAATGCGTTGGACATTTTTGCCTAAATGCAACAATAAATAGTTCCGATTTGCACAGATATGCTCAAGCTGCCACTCTCATCCTTGTTTTTCTATTAAGTCATTACTCAAACTCATACCTCCAGTTAGCTAGAAAGCAGCCTAAGTAATATTCACATATCAATGGTCTACTTAACCACTTTAGCCCCGGACCATATTGCTGTCCAAAGACCAGAGCACTTTTTGTGATTCGGCACTGCGTCCCTTGGCTCCCAAACAAAATTGGCGTCCTTTTTTCCCCACAAATAGCGCTTTCTTTTGGTGGTATTTGATCATCTCTGCGGTTTTTATTTTTTGCGCTATAAACAAAAATAGAGCGACTATTTTGAAAAAAATGCAATATTTTTTACATTTTGCTATAATAAATATCCCCAAAAAAGATATAAAATTTTTTTTTTTCCTCAGTTTAGGCCGATACGTATTCTTCTACATATTTTTCGTTAAAAAAAACGCAATTAGCGTTTATTGATTGGTTTGCGCAAAATTTATAGCGTTTACAAAAAAGGGGGTCGTTTTATGGCATTTTTATTAATATTTTTTTTTTACTAGTAATGGCGGCGATCAGCGTTTTTTTTTCAGTACTGCGATATTATGGCGGACACATCGGACACTTTTGACACATTTTTGGGACCATTGGCATTTTTATAGCGATCAATGCTATAAAAATGCATTGTATTATTATAAAAATGCCATTGGCAGTGAAGGGGTTAACACTAGGTGGCAGGGAAGGGGTTAAGTGTGTTCCTGTTTGTGTTCTAACTGTATGGGGGGGTGGCCTCACTAGGGGAAATCACTGATCTTCTGTTTATACATTGTATGAGCAGAAAATCAGCATTTTCCCCGCTGACAGGAACGCGAGCTAAAGAGAGAACGTAGAGCTACGTGGAACAGTGCCACCGTCCCGCAGTAATATGACGGCGGGCGGTCGGCAAGTAGTTAAAGTGGTTCTCAAGCCTTAAAATTTATTACCTTAATGCAGGGGTGCCCAACCTTTTGAAGAGCCAGGGCCACTTTAGCAACTTGGTAACCAGTCGCGGGCCACAATGAGTGGAATGGGCAGATGAAGGGTCGCGGCAACTCTATAGGCCCCTCCGATTACATCCAGATGGAAGAGGATGAATTCCCTTCTATTTTTCGGATTGGAGGTAGGCGGGCGTAAAGAGACATAAGGGTCCCATTTGGTCGGGCTGATCGTGTGAAAGGGGCCTAAGACTGCTTTCACACTGATGTGCTGCGGTTTACCCACACTGCGGGTTCAGTGTAGTGCTCCTGTGTCTATCCTGCAGATTAGCTAAACTTTGCCTGTGGCAAAAGCTGGTGCTGTACAGGAAGCATCAGCTTATTGGGGCTTTGCTCCGCAGCTGCTTTCTTCCTCTACCACCAGCTTCATTCACAACACTGATGCTGTGGTACGGTGGGTCGACAACCTGTGATCTAGACTTGCCAACCTGCCATTCCAGAGCAGGAGGTTGTGGGCCACATCAGAGGGTTCCGCGGGCCACATGTGGCTCCCGTCCACTGGTTGGCCACCCCTGCCTTAATGCATTCCTTGCATTAAAGTGATTGTAAAGTCTTGTTTTTTTGTTTTTGTAAAGATAACAAATATGTTATACTTACTTCCTCTGTGCAGATGGTTTTGCACAGAGAAGCCCAGATTCTCCTCCTCTCAGGTCCCTCTTTGCTGCTTCTGGCCCCTCCCTCCTATCGAGTGCCCCCACAGCCAGCAGCTTCCTATGGTGGCACTGCAGCTGAGTCACAGCTCTGTGTGTTCATTCAGACATGGAGCCCCAATCCGGACCTGCCCCCTCTCTCCCCTGATTGGCTAACTGACTTTGATTGACATCAGCGGAAGCAAATGACACCGCTGCTGTGTCAAAGCCAATCAGGAGGAGTGTCCCGGACAGCTTATTCATCTGTAGACATTGATTGAGAGAGATGGAGCACAGGTAAGTGATTAGGGGTGCTGTGGAGGCTGCTACACACAAAAGTTTTTGTTATCTTAATGCATAGAAATAAAATCCTTCTTCATTTACAACTCCTTTAAGGTAAAAACAGTTTAGGCATCAGTATTCCCCCTCACCCTCTTTTGATCCAGTGCTGTGTACGCCTGCAGCTCTGCTCTCCCCTCACTTCTGGATCTCACTGGCTTTACTGGGGAACCAGGAGTGATTGGCTCCTGCTGCTGTCAATCAAAGCCAGTGAGGAGGGAGTAGGTGTGGGGCCAAGTCCCGCTGTATGTGTCAATAGATGCAACAGTGGGGCTCGGGAGTGAGCATGCACAAGTGCCCCCATGGGAAACGGCTTCCTATGGAGGCACTGAACAAAGAGGTGGAGCCAGGAGCGCCGGAGGGGGGCCAGAGCAGATAAGCATGACATGTTTGTTATTTAAAAAAAAAATTACCTTTACAACCTTTAGGATCCTAAATTGTGTCAAAATGTTAATGACAGACTGAGTAGAATCACCAATATTGTGCTGACAGAACTAGTATTCAGAACATTTTATAAAAATCTCAAATGGACTTAGTGACAGAATAGTTCATCAGGGCAGTGATAACTCGGCTCTTGTAAGTGGCTTTACACTAAATGTGACAGTAGAATCGTTTACAGAATAGAGACCTTGAACTCCAGACAGATGCACATAAGGGGGGCCTGCTCCTTCACTGACCCCAATTATTGAATCCATAGTCGACTATGTACGAGCTGTTTAGATTGAATAATTAAAAAAAGCCAGCAAGACACATTAGGATTGAAATGAAGTAATGAATAGCTTGGGGGGGGGGAAGATTTTAAACAGGAAATTGAAAAGTAAAGGTCCCGTGGCATTTGCCTGGGGAAACGGTTAGGCTGCCTGATAAATACACATTACATTACTATGAATGCTCAGAATCACCTGCGTTTTCCCCGTGCATGCCAAAAAGTGGACTTGATGCTCGGAAAACAGGCTGAGAAAGCAACATAGCACCCGTCTCATATTACCTGCTCTGTGTGCGACACTGAAACTTAATGAGGCAAAAGGGGTTAGAGGACCCACAAATTAATAGTCATCATACTTTATATATGAGGTCAAGGAAAGAAAATATCAGTGGACCATACCACATGCGGGTCAGGATTACTGCGGCTGTATCCGTATGCTGACAATGACAAATGTTAGTATGCTGTATGTCAATAACTCAAGGAGCACTGGAGCTGGACTGAGGTTAGGAAAGCACATCAGTCCACAGCCTGTTATTAACCCAGTCATGGCTGAAATAGTGATTTTCAGCAAAAAGCTTTAAAATAATCAAATATATACTGTATACATAGCTTCTCAAGCATTAAAGGGGACAAATTTTTGTTTTTTAGTTTAGGATCCACTGGGGATTTTTAGAACCCTTCTCTGTGTTCCCTGTTGAGGAGAACCACTCTTTGCTATTTGTCCTGGGGACCATTGTCTTTAGGGTCCTTTCACACGTACGGACCGTTCGTCCGTTTTTTACAAGTCCGTTTACGGACTTGTAATGCAACCCTATGAGATCGCGTCCGTTAGCGGATGATGCATCCGCTAACGTCCACAAAGATCTGCGTCCACAAGAACCTTCATTTTAAGAGGGAACTTTCAGGAAAAAAAATATTTAATAAAAAACTTTGAAGCAAAATAAGGGTCAGTGCCCATCAATGTAGCCTGATCAATGCCCATCTGCAGCCTCAAAATTGTCCATCTGCAGCTTCTGACCCCATTCACACCTGGGTGTTTTGTATCTTGAAGCCTGAAGTTACAAAATGCTGGAGGCGAAAAAATCAATTATTCACATCTCCACTACAAAATGCCTGAAGCCAGAAGTTCAAAAACGCCTGAAGCTCAAATAAGTTCTGAGACTTTTTTTTAGGCAGATTTGGGCGTTTTCTGTTTTTAACATTTCATTTCCTCAAGTCAGTCCCACCCCCCCTTCAGTTAGAACACACCCAGGGTAAGCATCACTCCGTGAGCTGGTCTCTTGTGTACGGATTAAGCTGAATGTGGTCAAAAAAAAAAAAAAAAAAGAACACACCCAGGGAACATACTTAACCCCTTCCTCACCCCCTAGTGTTAACTCCTTCCCTGCCAGTGGCATTTTTATAGTAATCAATGTATTTTTATAGCACTGATCGCTATAAAAATGCCAATGGTCCCAAAAATGTGTCAAAAGTGTTCGCCATAATGTCGCAGTACCGATACAAATCGCTGATCGCTGCCATTACTAGTAAAAAATATATATTAATAAAAATGCCATAAAACTATGCACTATTTTGTAAACGCTATAACTTTTGCGCAAACTAATCAATAAACGCTTATTGCGATTTTTTTTTAATGAACAATATGTAGAAGAATACATATCGGCCTAAACTGAGGGAAAAAAATTTTTTTTTTATATATTTTTTGGGGGATATTTATTATAGCAAAAAGAAAAAAATATTCATTTTTTTCAAAATTGTCGCTCTATTTTTGTTTATAGCGCAAAAACTAAAAACCGCAGAGGTGATCAAATAACACCAAAAGAAAGCTCTATTTGTGGGAAAAAAAGGACGCCAATTTTGTTTGGGAGCCACGTCGCACGACCACACAATTGTCAGTTAAAGCGACGCAGTGCCGAAATCGCAAAAAGTGGCCTGGTCTTTGACCAGCAATATAGTCTGGGGCTCAAGTGGAGCTTAATCAATGCCTATCTGTAGCCTCACTTGCCCATCAATGAAGCTTGATTAATACCCACCTGCAGCCTCCCCATTGCCATGAATGCAGCCTGATCAATGCCCATCTCAGGCGAGGGGCGGGATGAGCGCCGTCAGATTACATACAGCGAGAATCTCCTGCTTCCTCGGTGGGATCTTTAATAAAAAGTCCCGCCTCCTGGACCGACTTCTATGATAGACAGAACACTGGTCAAATGCCAGCTCAGGAGACGGGACTTCCTATTACACCGATTCTCGCTGTATATAATCTGACGGCGCTCATCCCGCCTCGTTCTCTTCAAGGCAGCCCAAATTGCAGGATCAATAGTAACACACACACTATTTGCAACCGGTTTGCAGGGTGAAAAAGTGAGTATTATACGCCAATAAAAATCTTTCATATTGGGAAGATAACCACTTACTTCCATCTGTATCATTGAGGGCAGAAAGAACAGGCATTATCCTCCTGTCCAGGACACACATTTTGGGGATTATGGGATGAAATAAAGATCACCTACCTGAAGGTGCCTTCTCTAAGGATCTAGAGGCATTTCGGGAGGTTGGACCCCCAACTAACATTTGAGTATATCTCTGATCTATACCTGTAAAATGCTGGAGTACATTTTCTTTTTTATTTAAATTAAACTGGACTATACCCAGGGCCATTTCTAGGGTCCTAGTAGACCAGGGGGACCTCTAGGCATACAGCTTAAAATGTTGAGGGGCTAGTAGGATATTATGGTGACCATACAAGACAATCTTTTTAACTAAACACAAATAAATTGGTCTAAAAACTATAATGTCACATCATGATGATAACAAAACAATAAATAGGTGGACTGAAAAGTAAATAACTATAGAGGATTTCACAATTGTACCATGCATCTGTATAGTTCAAAAGTGACCTGGAGCACTCAATGGGTGCCAGGCTCTAGCAACACCCCTGACTCTGCCATATTGTTAAGGCTACATGCACATCAGCATAATATGTCCAATTACATTTTATCTTTCTGCCAGGAGCTGTCCTGTAAAAAAAATGCTTTATCTGAAGTGCATATATGATTTAATTCAAGTAGCTACAATATTAATTTTGCTCTAGCCACTAGGCTGAAATTACATGCATACGTCCACATTTATGCGCACATTAGTGTAAATTATGCCAGTACACTTCTCTCTGAAGGCAGGACTGAGGCATTTTTTTTATATGGATATAAGCGCCACATTATGCATGGACAGATTTGTTATTACTGAACTGTATTAAAAAAAGAAAAATGCTTCTAAAAGCAATACTTTTTTCTGCCCATGTGCATGTAGCCTTAAAGTTAAACCTTTCAGGACAGCAATATATAACTACTTTTTACCAAACAATTCCTAATGATTCAACTTTTAGGGTTGTGCTATGCATTTTTTGTTATTGAACCCGGGATGGAGTCACAACACAAGTGTCTCATCTAAAGTCCCAACCTTTCCCCCATTTTTTTATTTTGCTATGCATGTAAGGGTAAGCCATGTGGGCGGTGGTCATGTCCTCCATGTTTCCCTCCTCATTGGGCACTAAGCAAGGGTCACATGAGAGGCCTACCTTGGGGTGGGTTCTTCTGGGCTACACTAGGCACCTTACATAGGGGGGTACCTTTACTTGATCAGATGACTGAACTCTAATACGTAACCTGTTTCGATGTTAATGTACCACTGTCACTTGTGCATTCAGGAGGGTCACGCAAAGTCCTTGCCCTCTCCACCTGTCCAACATATTACCGCTACCTCACTCCCAGTAATGGTATGGGGTACCGCCATGCACCCATCGCGCACTCCATGCGTGCACTTCCTTAACTCTTCCACTTCCATACTTGTGTACAGGATGAGGGCCCTGGAGGTGCAGATCTGATCCTTATGTTATAGGAGACAGATTGCTGCTAAGTGGGGATGCCAACCTCTCCCTCGCTGCAAGAGACTATCTCACCTCTCACATGTACACACTTAGGACAGGCCACTAGAGAGACCATTGTCACCCTTGGTAACCACAGTATCTTCACACTGTATTAACTCTGGCACCATTATCTTCATACCTCAATGTGTTTAGTGACCAAGCTGTAGCTATGTGTGCCAGTTACTCACATGACACCCCTTTAGAAACTTCAGACCAGGCAAAGTTTTATTTCTCTCTTTACTTGAATGAATTAACATGATAATATAGATAGACAACAGTCTGAAATAAAGTGTAGCCATTTCCCTAACATGCCTAATCCCTAACTTCAAGCTTGTGGCTGCCCCAGCATATCTGCATAGGAAAGAGTCCATATCTGGATGAGTTCACAGTTGGTATCTTCAGGAAGGACTGCAAGTACCAGCAATACACTTGGGCAGTGGGAACTCCAGCCTTGGCATGGAATTGGAAATTTCCAGCAAAGACAGTGAGTAGGTCCAAGCAAAATGGGCAGGTCAGAACTGAAACTACAGAGAAGTAACAAGAAAACCCCCCAGGGTTCGGGCCTCTATCCCTAGTACACAGGACTGCTACCTGCCTACATGCATATTTGCTTCAATACTTTCATGGGGGAAAAAACTCAAATCTGGGACTTTCTGCTATACTGACCCCCTTATTTATCTTCTCACAGGTTCCGTAAATCCTCACCTCCACTTGCCCTTGGAATTTCAAGCAAGCCCTGGACACAATCATACTTTATTTGGATCAGTATGATGGCTACTGGATACTGACTAGACAGCTTGATGTACCAAAGATTTCGATTTTAGAAACTTACCAACAAGAAGCTCCAGATCAAAAATCGCTTTATTATCTTGAGAGGGAACTTACGATATGTAAGAATAATCTTCCCAGCCTACAAATAGAAAAAAAATAATATACTCAAATGACATTACTGAGATCTGCTTGTAAAAACGTTCAAATAAATATATTTCTCAATTTCCATAAAGGATATAATCCACTTTGTGTGCACCCAATGCTTTTGAAAATCCAGACATTATCATAAAAAAAGTAGCAGTGACATCATTAGTGTGCTGTACATAGCCTTTGCAGAGAGCCAGCAGGCTCCACCCACTACAGACTGCCTGTAGAAATCTACATGGGGCGGAGACAAGACCAGTCACTTTGCACAAGGAGAGAGCAGCAGTGGCCGGGTTTCAGGCAGACTGAAACATTACATAGACCGGGCTGTGACTCCTCAAGTTACCGAGACTGTTACACAGAAATCTGTTGCCATTAGACATATGCACAACAAAAATTTTCATTTTCTTTTGTTCCGTTTCGTATCGTTCCGTAGGTTCGTACCGATTCATAATTTCGTAAGAGGTACGTTTTCCTATTCGGACCTGTTCGTATTTCGTAAGACGCGATTTTTCCGTATTCCGATCGTTTCGTATTTTGGTTACTGTTTTATTTTCGTACATGCGGGATGATTCGTAATTCTGTTTAATTTGTTTTCGTTATTTGTTAGACAATAATTTTCGTAATTTTAATCATTTTGTACTTTCGTAAATACATCGCGGGATTCGCGGCACTTTCAACACGCGGCTCATCCATATTAACTATTGTTAAGCCTCGTACACGCGGTTGGACTTTTTTGCCAACAAACATAAAAACTATAGTTTTCAAAAAATCAGTTAGTTTGTAAGCTCCATCAGAAAACCATTTTCGGGTTCAATAGTCTGGCCAACTGAACTCTCTTCAGACGAAAATCCACGGAAAAGTTTATTTGAAGTCCGATTGTGTGTACGAGGCTTTACACTGTACTCGGCACAAAAGAGGGAAGCTGATTCACTAACTACACTCACTGCCCATTCAAAAGAACGATACAAGTACACAAATTTACGAACAGACAAAAAAACGGATTTACAAAACACACAAATGAAAATATGAACATACGACTGAAAATACGAACAGACAAAGGATTTAAAATACGGAATGCAAATCATTCGTTATAGATGTCATTTTCGTTCTTTTGCCGTTTCCGTTCTGTCGTATTTTCGTAAAATTGTCAAATTGTTCGTTCGTATTTTCGCTTGTTCGTTATTTGGCTCATTCGTAATCCCGTAGTCGTATTTTGGTTCTTTCAGTTTTTCGTATGTTCACATTGTTCCGCGGGTACGAATATTAACAAATTCGTACGAAAATACATTCGTTACGAACGGGAACGCGCATATCTAGTTGCCATCTGGGAGCTGCGGGCGGCTGTCTGGAAGTAGGTATGCCATCACTGGGGAGCATGGTAACGATGTCAATAGCAAATTGACCACAATTGCTGTTCACTGTGCCACGCTAAGTGCACCATATTACTACTCTCCTTGGGGCACCCAAAGGTGTCCCAGGCTGCTAAAGTGTTCAGGTTTAGCTTGAAGAAAAGGTGGCAATCCTATTTCCATCTGAAAATGCTAGTTGCGTGGATTTATCTGGCTTTAATACTTTTGAGGCACAGACTTATGCCGTGTACACACAATCAGGCTTTTGCTGGCCAAATCTCATCGGAATTCCGACGGAATTTCATCTGAGAAAAATAGAACATGTTCTATATCTAAACTCCGATGGAATTCATCGGAATTTCCGATTAAAAAACGCAGATGGGGCTACACAATTGATCGGAATATCTGATGGAAAATGTCAGTCTAACTTTTTCCATCGGAAATTCCGATCGTGTGTACAAGGCATTAGAGAGTCAAAAAAAAGTGTTTAATCTGGGCTCTGGGTGAGGGTCTTAGGAAGTAATGAAGCCAAAACTTGGCATCCTTCATAATTATCCAATGACAGGTGCACTTAAATCTATGATCAACCTTGTACATGGATATTTGGTACTTCTGTGCAGAGTTTTGGGATTCTAATCATATGATGATCTATTTAGTGTATGGTAGTAATTCATTATTTCTTTCTTTTCGTCTATTTACCTCTACATTTTATGCTGCTGTGCTTTCTTATATCTGGATATGTATTTGTTTGAGTATAACAGAGAAGATGTTTCCTTTCTACCCTACCCCGTAATGTACTTTTACACAAATATTTTGTTATTCACTTACTTAAGTGGGATTATTTTCCTTTGCACAGGTTTAATGCATTCACATTTGCTGTGCAGCAGGCTGAGATGGGTTTCCAGTTACAAACCTCAGCAGAAACTCTTGGGGCCATTATCAATTATTGGTAATATGTCCTTCTGTACAGAGCGTTGCATGAACAAAGGCATAATGCCGCACATACTGGAATCACATAATCCTGGAATGTGTCCATTCTCCAGATTTCTTATGCCTGATGCTAATTAGTCTGGTCACACATTATACAGGAGACTCAGGAACCTAGACAAAGGGGTTTCTGAACATGAAAAAGAATAGGAAAGTAGCATTGTGTGCTTGGATTTAAAGGGGTTGTAAAGGTAAATGTTTTTTTTCACCGCAACCATAGGCTCGCGCTGCTGTCAATCACATCCAATGATGTGGCGCGCCGGGGGCGGGGCTAAGTGATACAGTGAGCGGCAATAGCCGCCGACTGTATCACGGGAGCGCGCCCGCAGGAATTCAACACCATGCAAGGTGTTTATTCCTTGCGGGGAGGAGCCGAGACAGCCTCCGAGGGACCTAAGGCCGCATACACACCACTGAACAAATCCGATCAAAACGGTCTGTCAGATTTGTCTCCTGGGATATATTGGTTTGATCGTGTACACACGATCAAACCAAAATCCCCGCCGGCAGACAGCACGGTGACGTGGCGTTGACGCCGCCACGTCACCGAACCAGGAAGTAAAATACTTCCACGCATGCGTCGAATCCATTGAACGCATGTGCCGACAGATATGTCTGCTGGTTAGGCGTACTAATCAGCGGACATGTCGGACGGACGGGTTTCAGCAGACAGATTTTAAAGCATGCTTTAAAATTTGTGTGCTGGAAAAACCTGTCTGTTCACCCGTACACACAATCGAATTTGTCTGCTGAAACGGTCCGTCGGACCGGTTTCAGCAGATAAATTTGATCGTGTGTACACGGCCTTAGAAGACCAGGTTCGGGGCCACTCTGTGCAAAACCAGCTGCACAGTGGAAGCAAGTATGACATGTTTGTTATTTAAAAAAAATTAAAATAACTTTACGTCCCCTTTAAGGAGACTTTATTACCCAAAAAATTGTGACAATTATATGTGTGTGTAAATATATATTTTTGTGAATACAGTGTGTCATAGCTCCCAACTGTCCTTGATTTCGAGGGACTGTCCCTGATTTGGAGCAATGTCCCTCTGTCTCTCTTTCCTCCTCAATTTGGTCTGATCTATATAATTGTATATAACATGCACTATATATATGCACTATATATGTATATATATATATATATATATATATACACAGTATATATATCAAAAAGTGTTTCCCAGTCCTTTCATCCAAATTCTAAATTGCTGCATTTGTAAATTTTAAAAGCCAATATAAAGGAATAGTAGTGGTAAAAAAAAGCCCTTGTGGATTTAATTAACTCTTTTTTTGTGTTAATTCTCCTTTAAGGGGGAGTGGCAGGAGGCGTGTCCTATACCTACATACGTTTGCTAATAGGTGTCCCTCATTCCCATCTTAAAATGTTGGGAGGTATGGTGTGTCTTGCACAGGCGAAGTTGCTCTTTAGGACTTATAAACATGTTCCAAAAGGACCATAAAGTGTATAGAACAGGCATATTGTTGTGCAATGCAGTGTACAGCAAACTTCCAGCTGCCTCTCAAAATCATTGGCAGGCTGAGATACACAGCAACAGAACACAGAACCACAGGGGGCGCCGTGACTTTGAGTGTTCCCTGTGTGTGTGTTTACAACTGTAGGGGGGTGTGGCTGTAGGTGTGACGTCATCGATCGCGTCCCCCTATAACAGGGATGACGCGATCGATGCTGCGGCCACAGTGAAGCACGGGGAAGCCGTGTTTACACACGGCTCTCCCTGTTCTTCAGCTCCAGGGACGGATCGCCAGACTGCAGCGGCGATCAGGTCCGCGAGTCCCGCGGTCCCGGTCCTTCGGGCCGGGTCACGAGAGCGCGCCGTGGGCGCGCGCCCGTGGGCGCGCGCCCGTGACCCAAACTGGGTACTAAAACCAACATATATATACGTTGATGTGCCCAGCCGTGCCATTCTGCCGACGTATATGTGCAGGAGGCGGTCCTTAAGTGGTTAATGGCATCCCAGTCTTAGTTCGTAGGGTTCAATATTGATTTGGCCCACCTTTTGCAGCTATAACAGTTTCAACTCTTCTGGAAGTGCATTTGTGAGGTCAGGCACCAGGGGCGGACTGACCATTGAGGAACTCGGGCACTGCCCGAGGGCCCCATGCCACTAGGGGGCCCCATCAGGGTTTCCAGGCTCATTAAAACCAGGGACAGCATGTAAAAATCTGTAGTTTTTTTAACATCTGTCCCTGATATGTCCAAAACCTACATGCTTTTGATGTGAAAATCCTGAGATTTTAGCTGCCCCGCCTCTGTACTGCCACCTGGCTTGGTGGCCATCTGTAAGCCTGGGGCCCCATAATCTTGTATTGCCCAAGGGCCCCATGAGTTGTCAGTCCGCCCCTGTCAGGCACTGATGTTGGACGAGAAGGTCTGGCTCACAGTTTCCACTCTAATTCACCCCCCCCCCCTAAAAAAAATAGGGCCAAATTGTAATAGCTAGACAACTGGGTCAGAGCATCTTCAAAACTGCAGCTCTAGTAGGATGGTCCCGGCCTGCCCTGGTCAGGACCTACCAAAAGTGGTCTAAGGAATGTAAACTGGCAAAACAGCAAAAGAGTCATGGGGGGGGGGGGGGCAAGGCTCACTGATGCATGTTGGAAAAAGAAGGTGCGGGATGGTCATGGTGCAGGTTTTTTTGACTGGGCGGTGGTGGGTAAGCTCACTTGCTGGTTGCTGCCTGGCTTACCATTGCCCATCAGTTTTGAACACTAAACTCACCTACCTGATATACATACACTTACCTGACATACACTGACATACATACACCTACCTGACGTTCATACACTGACATACATACACCTACCTGACATATAATGACATACATACACCTACCTGACATACACTGACATACATACACCTACCTGACATACACTGACACACATACACCTACCTGACATACATACACTGACTACCTGACCTACATACACCTACCTGACATACACTGACCTCACCTACCTGACCTACATACACTCACCTACCTGACATACATACACTTACCTGACTTTACATTTTGCATTTGCATTTACTTTGCTGCCTGTTTGACCTAGTTGCCTTTTTACCTTGCACTCGGGATCAGAACGATCCTGGTGCTCGCTGCTCGGGGCTAACAATGGACAGCTAAATGCCCGTGACTCGGGGAGTTTACGGGGACCCATTCGGGGATCCGGCACCCTAAGCCTGGGTCTAACGACACCCCTGAGAGTGCTTTGTTTTAACCTAAAATTGTGATACCTTATTAAAGCGGAGGTTCACCCTAAAAACATATATTTAATATTCCATTCAGCATACTTCCAACATTTACACTATGCCGTTTTTTATTTAAGTTTTTGCTGTACATACTGTCTTATTGTTATTTTCCACCTGGCTTCCTGGTTCTCACTCCCGCAGGAAAAGGCGTTCCTAAGCAGAGGCTAGATGAGTGACGTCTTGTGAAAAACGTCCCCCCAGCGCATAAGGCGCATCACCAGTTTTCCGAAAGTAGCCGAACTGCTAGTCGGCTCTATACGGCGCCTGCGCCTGCCGTGTAGTGCTGACTGCGCAGGTGCCGTATAGAGCCAACTCGCAGTTCGGCTACTATCAGAAAACTGGTGACACGCCTTATGCGCCGGGGTGAAGTTTTTCACAAGGCGTCAATCATCTAGCCTTTGCATAGGAACGCCTACTCCCGCGGGAGTGAGAACCCGGAAGACGGGTGGAAAATAACAATAAGATGGTATGTACAGCAAAAAAAAACCAAAAAAAGGCACAGTGTAAATGTTGGAATTATGCTGAATGGAATGTTAAATACATGTTTTTAGGGTGAACCTCCGCTTTAAAAAATAATTTACTTATCCATTATCTAAAGTGTCTACGTGAATAATGTTATGGGCTGATCAGTATAAACTGAATGGATCACTCAAGTAGACCTTGGCGTTACATAGTTGGTAAAACCAAAGCAGATTTTGCACCGCTTGTGTGGCCAGGTTTAAACAAAGACATCCTGGCAATTTCCATTTACCAATCTACACCAAGTACGTGTACAGACCCAGATCTCTACACTTTACACATACACTTGGAACAACAGTTTTTTTTTTTTTGCAATGTGAATGAGCTGAGAGCTCATAGAGGAATGTATGCATACAAGACTACAAAACAGGAATGTAAAAAGATGTATAAAAGTGCTTGCTATTCACAACAATACTGGCCTACTGACTAGGGAATACAAAGCATTTCCTAGTATTTTCCCACACATTCTCCTTTCAAGTTTTTTTTTTTAATTCTTCCTTTACTGAAAGATGGGATACAGTCTCGGCTGTTAATAGGTTAACCTTGGCCCTTGCCAACATACTCCAGACTTGTGAAAGTATTCCCAAGACAGCCCCGGAGCCCATGGATGGGCCAAATACAATTACCGTTCCTTCCAATCTGATAAGGAGGTGGTCCTACTTGGCACTAAAAATAGGCTAATAGTCTAATTGAGCGGTTAATGGCTCTACAAAGAAGCATTGGTACGCCGGTTTAAAATGTATCATCATTCAGCCAGGGGAAAGAGGAAAAAAATCAACTAAAAGCTGTTACCCATTAGCCCTAGAGGATAAGATTAGAGTGTTATTCTATAACTGTGTTACCGGGCTTTGGGATGGAGCTGTAATCAGAGCAGAGGAGCTGTAATGAATGACAGGGAGGTGCTCCCGACTCGTTCATCCACATTGAATAATAATAATATACGCAGGGCAAAGCTGTATGAAACCTATGAACATTCCAAGCATCAAGTGACACATGCATATGCAAGCTATTTTATCTCTTATGCCCTGTAAACACGATCGGTTCATCCGATAAAAACGGTCTGATGGATTTTTTCATCAGATATCCGATGAAGCTGAATTTCATCAGTCCTGCCTACACACCATCAGTTAAAAAACCGATCGTGTCAGAACGCGGTGACGTAAAACACAGCGACGTGCTGAGAAAAATGAAGTTCAATGCTTCCGAGCATGCGTCGACTTGATTCTGAGCATGCATGGATTTTTAACCGATGGACATGCCCACAGACGATCGTTTTTTTAACCATCAGATGATCTTAAAACAAGTTCCTAGTTTTTTCACCGATGGATAAGAAACCGATGGGTCCCACACACGATTGGTTTGTCTCTCATCAGACGAAGCGATCGTGTGTACGCGGCTTTATGGTAACCATACACATTATAATTTTATTAATCAATTTACTGTCCGGAAGAACTATCAGACTGAAAGGTACCAACACACTAATAAAATTGTTTGTTACAATTATATACTCAAAATTAATAAAAAATATTAAGTTTAGGTAGCATATTATGACCCCTTCTGGGGTGCAAAAGATTTGTAGCCTGGACTGAGAGCAGCTCTGCCTTTGTACTGAGAGCGCGCAGTGTCGACCAGTAATGCATATGTGTCGGGTGGTTGTAAAGGGGTTAAAAAGGTATCTAGATATCGATGTGCATGTACACTAGTACCTTCTATTTGTACAAATAAACATTATCAACTGTCTTTAATTGCAAAATATATTTTTATG